>CANTUQ010000039.1:1900000-2375000 GCA_947683425.1 Excoecaria cochinchinensis
ATATGCATAATTTACCATACATCTCATTTTCACATACCACTTTGTATACACACTTATTTATCATTATATAATCACTTTATGCCATTACAATACATATATCATCAAAATGCACATAAATAACATTAGGTATACCATTCGGCCAAGCGTTCTATTTTCCATATCATGCACTATAATTTTATATAACCACTTCATTACACTTATTTCATGTTATATAGGTCATATATACTATTATTTAGCCATATATTATTATATATTCCATTATATTCCACTTAATACCATTAGGCCAAACACACACTCACACATTATGGTTTCTTCTAATTCCTTTGTTCACTCAGTTATGCCTTACACTTATTATACATGTTATAAACATCATTTATTAACATTAAAACTCATTAGAACACTAGGTTTTCTTAAGAATACCATTCGGTCACTATTAGAATTTTTATACCACTTTGAATTAATTTCATCTAATCATGTTTATACACTAATTTAAGCCTAATAAATATGAATATCAAGTTATTTTTAATTCATCACATCATTATCTTATACCTACACTTAGGCATAACCTAAAAATCAACACAAATCATAGGAAATATGTAGATTTAGTAACCACAAACCTCAAATCCAAGCTTTAGATCACTCTAGGATTGCTTCTCTTTCCCTTTAGCTTGATGAAGTTCCTCCTCTCTTGAAGAACCTACCATGGCCGAATATAAACATACCCATAACATCAAAACCAAGCTTCCAATGAAAAATATAACATCATAAATGTGTTCTACAGCCCCAGAAATCCCTATAGGGACCATTAAACTCAATTAAAAACTCCTAAATCATAAACCCAAAAACTTACCCTAAACCTTGAACACTTGATTTATCCAACTTCCAGTGCACAAATTGGACTCCAATTGCTTCATTATTTTCGCTTCTAACCAATTCCAATGTTCTTAGAACATCAAAAATAGGTTTTCTACAAATTTTTAGCTCAATCGGAGTCCATTTGGGCACCGGTTTACTTAAACCGGTTCGATTCGATCAAATTTTCTTCTGCCGTAAAACACAACTCTAAAGCTATCAAAATTCACAGATAACACTCCCACTGTCTTATGTTACACACTTAACATATATTAGGCTATTTTAAGCATTAATAACCCCTTAGTCAAACCCTGGATCAAATTGAACCGAACTAGAGGCCAACTTCAGAATGATATTTGGAGGTCAATTTAACTCCATTTTCAGCTCAACTTTCACCAATAGACTCCTAATGACCCACAGATCATTTTCGCGAAATTAAAATTTTTCGGGCGTTGGACAGTCGGGTTTGCTGTATAGCGATGCTAGTGTCACTCGTCCCGGAATCACTATACTTCTAACACACTTATCACTAAACTTTGGCATTGGCAAACTCACTCCCTACACTGTTCGACACAACGATTATCATGGTAACACTAAAATTATGGAATGACACTTTTAGACCGGTATTTGGGCCATTATAGATAGTGTTTGTTTTTTGTGGACATTTGACAAAATTTAAAAAAAATCATCATTGTGCATTGCCCACCTCCTTTCCCACAAGGGTGGGAAGGAGGTGAGGGGCAGCCTTACTACCTGCCCCTAGTGGCCAGGCCGCCTCTCAACCAAAATTTCTTCTTTTAGTTTAATTTGCTCCGTTTTGTCATTTTTTGATCCTTTTCAATCCATTTTCGCATGTTATGCTTTATTTTGAATGATTTTAATATTATTTTAACAATGTTTATTTATGTTTATTTTTTATGTGATAATATTTATTTTTATTATTTTATTTGATATAATTGATTTCTTTGAGATTTATTTGCTAATATTAATTTTTATTTTGTTTGTTTTTGCTTTGTTTACAATCCTTAATTTTCCTTGTTTGAGCATTCTCACGAGCAAATGGATAAATCGAGGAGGCTTTTTTTGGTTTGATTTTTATTTTTTATTATTTTGGTTATTTTTTTTATTTTGGCTTTTATTTTATTATTTTAGTTTGATTTGTAACAAATTTATTTATTTTATGCACGTTAAAAAGAAAATCACACGAAAATATTTTTATTAATGAATTTGGATTTTTTCTAATAAAATGGGACCAATGTCCTAGTTTTAACCATAAAAATTCACTTTTAAAAGAAGAGTTAATTTTTTCAAAATGGGATCACTCATCCCTACTTTCTCAATATTCACTCAAAAATAACTCTTCAATTTTCTAAGTGAATATGAAAGAACCAATGTTCCTATTCTAAATAAATGTCTCGATTTATGAATGTTATTTATTTAATTGGTTTTGTTTATTTAATTTTCTATTTTGGGAGATTGTGTTTTTTGTCCCAATTTATTTATTTGTTTATTTTAATTTTATATTTTGGGGGAATGTATTTTTGTCCAAATTTCATTTTTGTAATTTGTTTTGTACTTAACTTATTTTATCGCTTTCTTTACCGCTTTCCTCGATACTTGAATTTACGTTTTATATTAAATGCTTGACCATGGGAGATGAGAGATAAAAATTTAATAATTGTAAACTCATTTATAATTAACCAAGATATTAATAAAAGTGAAGTTCTGAACTACTCTTTGGTTTAGACTCTTGAGAATAGATGAACTTTCCTAATTTCTTGAAAAATTGGGTGGCGACTTCAAAATAAATCAAAGGTGCCTAAAGTTTCATGGGATTAGATGAACTTCCCCAATGTTCTATTGGGAAGGGATTCCAAAATATCTCATGGTACCCAAGACTAGACGCGAACCCTCTCAGACACTAAAAGCGAGCTTTCGAGGCCGATCGGGTTCGGCGCGCGTCACTTTGAGACTTTGTTTTGAAAGTGTCTTGGTTAATAATATAATTGTGATTTTACAAATTAAAATTATATCTCTTTTCAAAAAAATTGCATTGCATCCATACTAGAGTCTTAGTTCTATGCTAGATGGTCCTTATTCTTACCCTAGTGCATTCCTGAAGCGCGACACTACATTCACTCAATGTAGGGAAGTGTTAAGGATAATCACCAGTCCAAGCCTCGTACCTTTTCGTATATCAAATGGAGCCCCAATTGGTCATTATGCTCATAATGAGCTAGACTTATTAGTTAGGACCATGCTTGGGTAGCTCTAAAGTATCATCACCTTTGACTAAAGCTTATGTAATGGCAATAGATACTTCCTTTAGGTGAAATGTACTGTAATATTGTGCTTGCTATGTGGGTCATTATATATTGAACAAAATTAACCAAATTAAATGGTCTTTTATCAAAGGCTTTCATACCCTGGTGAGCCCATCTTAATTTAGTTAAAGTGTTTAAATATATAAATGCCAAAATTCATACTATGTGCATTAGATAAGAGATATTATGTTGTAGGTTTTTCACCGTGCACCATATGCGTCCATTGGGTTTCCTGCTAACCCATGGATCAAGCCCACCTAGGAAAGAGACGGCATTACCTCCTGTGTGGGAGTGATAAGGTTGGAAGGATCTACTTGCTTATATATGGTTGTGAATGTCGCATAACACATGAACATGCATCATATATGTCATTTATGCATCATTCTAACAATTTGAGTCTTGCAGCCATCATAGATTCGTTTAAGTAGACTAGAGGTCCCGACGGTCTGCTGGTAAGGACAAACTTGCTCTTTGAGTTGCCAAAATTGGTGTTTGATTGGGATTCTGAGTCACTCTCAATAGCTAGCGAATCATCTTTAGAATCATCAATTGTAGAAAATATAGGGGTTTTGACCACTCAATTCCTAGCAAGGAGACTAGAGGACTTTGAGCTAAGGATGTTGGAGATAATGGGTGCCATGGCCGAAATGATTGCACATCCTCCTGCTGTATAACCACCTATTGCTCCATAACCACCGGTAGTCCCTCCTTGGGGGCAAGTGGAGCCGCCTGCTTGGGGGGAGGCTCCTATCATAGGTAATGCTGCCCGCCAACCTATTAATGAGCATAGAGCTACTATGCTCATTGATCCAAGAAGGGAAAGGATCCCTGATCCCGATGAGAATTTTGTGATTGAGGATAGAGATGAAGGGCCAATAGCACCTCAAGCCGTGAGGGGTAGAGCACCTAGTATGGAGGATGAGGCAATGAGAGGAATGAGACAACAGATTGAGGTGATCACCCGCTTGTTATCAGCTAGAAGGGGGATCAACTCCGAGGATAGAGATTTGGGGGATAAAGAGCTGCCGCCCCCCCAAAGGTTCAAGATGCATGAGCTACCAAAGTTTGATGGTACTTCGGATCCATCTGCAAACATTAAGTAGTACACTCTGGTGATAAGGGCATATGGTTGACCAAGAAGTAGAGCGTGGAATATTTCTGCCTTGGTTTGGTGGGTTTGGCAGCAGACTGGTATCATGGGTTGGACAGAAGGTCCAAGGATGATTGAAATCTTTTGACTAAGGAGTTCTTAAAGCAATATAACTGCAACACGAAAATGGAGGTCACCTTAATGGACTTCGAGCTCTTATAGTAAATGAGTGATGAGTCATTCCGTGAATACCTCACCAAATAGAGGAATAGGGCCATGGAGATAAAGCGAAAGCCTGATACGGTTGACCAGATTAGATTGTTCATCCGAAACTCTTGTCCTTACTTAAGGGATTTGCTTAGCTTCAAAGGGCTCAAAGACTGGGAGTCACCAAAAAACATTGCCATAGAGGCTGAGGGGGCTTACCTAGCAAAGAAAGCAAGCCAAAATAACTTTGCTAGGAAAAATTATGGGAACCAATCAGGGCACAAGTGGGGTGGTGGTGGAAGCAGTAGTAACAGAAATGGTAAAATGGCCGAGGTTTCAGCTACCGAAGTTGGAAAGGTCATAGGTACTTTCTAATTTGTGTTGGTCTCTATCCTGGGTTTTGGAGAGATTAATGAAGGAGGGTAAGGTGAAACCATTGCCACCAAGGCCAGCTATGAATCAGGGACAGCCGAGGCACAGAGGTGATCAGGATTGTGCACATCATCAGCATACCAGACATTTGACAGATCATTACCGAACTTTGCAAAATAAGATCCAAGATCTTATCAACTCCCAGAAGATCACGAATCCTAAAAAGAGAGAGAGAAGAAGAAGAAGAAGTCGAGCTATAATTCAGTCCCCCCACCTGTGTATATGATTGGGTCTGGACTACCCGAGTGGTATGTTTTGCAAGATTTATTTGGAGATGAGTACGTCACTATCACCCATCGGGAGACGAGTGAAGAAGGGATTCCCGTGGCGGTGGTAGATTGTTGAGCCACTTGTGAGAGTGGAGAAGAATATAATGTTTCTTTTTTTCAGATGTTTCATTATTTTTATTATTCCAAGAACTTCTGTTTATGTCAATGTTTGCAATGCTAGTTATTTTAATACGATGAACAATTAGGCTTATTTGTATGATGTTTCTGATGATTTCATTTCACATGATCATGATGCATTCATTTTGACATTAATTCAGCTAATACAACTGCATTTAATCTCGGGACTTTGAAAAAACCAAAAGAAATCTTGATAGCATCTGATTTAACTCCTGAAGAGAGGAAAATTCTGAAAGATAAAAAAAGGGCCTTTGCCTGGACCTGGAATGACATGTTGACTAGGGCATTACTAGTAATGACAAGGGTACTACCAGGACAACTTGCTTCAATTTGCCGACCTAACAGCAATTGAAGTTCCAAAAGCCATTCCTTTACTTCTTCAGCATCTAGGATGCATGCAATGTTAAGGGTATCAAATTCAAGGTGAATGAAACTTTGGGCCTTAAAAAAAATTAAAAATTTCGTCCTAAACCATTTGAGGCTAACCTATAACTCAATCTCAACCATTAAAGGGTACTTCAAGAATCAAGTAACCAAAGCTAAAAAAAGGAAGGTACAAGCTTTCATAATCGGGTTCCAAATGGGGAAATCACTGCCTTAGCTAGTTTGCACAAGGGTTAAGATGAAGCCTTTGGTGCTAAAAAAAAGAGAGGCACTATCAGAAGAAGCAGCTTTTTCAGCTAATAAAGATGAAAGAGAATTCAAATGAACCTTGTATATGTCGATAGATTGAAGGAGGTCCCATGGCAAAGGCTAAAGGAAAAAAAAGAGAGAGAATAAATGCCCCGTGGGTTGAAATCTGAAAAAAGCGACCTCGCTAAAATTAGGTGCCCTGCCAGGGTGAAAACCCAAAAAAAGGCATCTTGGGCAAAAATTAAAGGTTGAGAGAAAATCTTCAATCATGAAAACTCGATAGGGTTGATTGATTACAGGAGTTTGATGCTCACAGGATCTATCTCGAGATTAGATAAGGTCTGGTATTTTTTCAAGTTAATGCCAAATAAGGATCATGTGTGATGAAATCAAACTGAAACATATGCATTTATGCAGTGATATACTGGTATGATCAAAACGGTTTATTTTGCATGATCAAAGTTGTTTAGTTCCTACCCTCTACTTCTCTCGCTACTCAGGTGCTTCAGCTGATTCATCCTATTATCAACTGTGAAGCCAATCCTACTGTATCTTCATGAGAAGAGTCAAGTTCATACAACCATGGTCTAGGATATAAGTACATGTTAATTGCCCTTGAAGAATCTCTGATAACAGTTTCAGCCTTTCTTACAATTTGAAAAAAAAAGCCATTAGAGATGAAAACCGTAACTGGCTCTCTAAGCAAAAGTTAGGCTAAAAGATAGGGTAAAAACCTGAAAATAGGTAGTCTATAAAAAAAAAAAGCTTTCGAGGTGAGTTGGGATCATGTCAGGCAAAAAAATAAGGCACAGGGTTATGTGAAAATCCGTAAAGGGGTGCATTTCCCACTAAGAAAAGTTAGTGTAAAAATTTACAAGTGACGCACTACCTTAAAAAATGACTATGGGTATCAGTTGAGAACCTCAAAACCCCAAGACATGAAATCCAAAAGCAATTCCAAAGGGCATCGATCCTACTGCAAATTGCGACCAGTCTGGCTATCGCCTCCAAACTCACTTAGATGAATTCTTGTCCTGCATTTCTGCATTTCTACATGACACATACATTTCACTTGCATGCTCACTATTTTTCCTGCATATTAGGCTTTCTAGTTTTGCAGTAAGAGAGATTCGATGCGGACACTGACAAAAGGCAAGTGGTGACATCAATCCAAACACCAATCCAATAATCAACCAAAGACCTCTCAAGGGGCAATCAACCAAAGACCTCTTAGGGGGCACCACTTCATATTTCAGAAGGGTTAGCACAATCACGGCACTACCACTTCAAATCTCAGAAGGGTTAGCACAATGATGGCATTACCACTCCACGGAGGGTTAGCACGACCACGGCATTACCATTTCAAATCTCAAAAGGGTTAGCACGATGACCGCATTACCACTCCATGGAGGGTTAGTACAATCACGGCACTACCACTTCAAATCTATGAAGGGTTAGCACGATGATGGCATTACCACTCCATGGAGGGTTAGCACGATCATGGTATTACCACTTGAAATCTCAGAAGGGTTAGCATGATGACGGCATTATCACTCCACGGAGGGTTAGCACGATCACTGCACTACCGCTTCAACAAGGGTTAGTGCGATGGCGGCACTACAATTCCACAAAAGGTTAGCATGACCACGACACTACTGCTTAAACAAGGATTTACATACTGAAGGAAAATACCACATTAACAAGAGTTTACACAGTCATAGTAATTCACTTCAACAAAGGTTAACTCGTCGATAAGCGGGCGATAACCACCCACGATAACATCACCCAGTCCGGAAAGATAGCTGCCTCAGGTACGTGTCTCTTTCCATATTTCTTTGAGTTTTGGCTCACCTAGGCACTAGTTTCCCTAAAACTGGGGGCAATTATAGATACTGGGTCCCGAGGCAGCCTAAATAAGGGTTACCCAGTGATGAAATTAGCGCCTGTTTACAAGCAAAGAGGTTGAAAGTGATAGTTTCCTTATTAAATTTATTTTTTAGAAATAAAAATAAAAATAATAATAAAATATATATTAAAAATTAAAAATAAAAAGATAAGGTTGGAAGTGATATTATTTTTGTCAAAAATGCTTTTTTAAAAAAATTTTCGGAGGCTTGCGATAGCCGACGCTCGAGGGCAGGCGCCCCTAGCGAACAGGCCGGTCTCACGCGTAGGCAGAGCGTGCCCAGCGTGAGGCCCGGGTGCACACCTGCGAGGGGCGGGCGCACAGTACGCGTGTGCTGAGGGGCAGCCCGACTGCCCAGCCAGCCCCTCGCCAGGGGCGAGCGCTTGGGCACCGTTTTCGGCCGAAATGCGTATTTTGCATTTTTTTTAATTTTTAATCTATTTTTTCAGGAATTTTTAAGGGTTTTTCCATTTCAAAATTAAATATGGGAATTTAATTGACTTAATTGATTCAAAAATTGGATTTTTGGGGGAGAGGGATATAAAAATAGATTGTTTTAGAGAGAAAAATGGGGAAGAACTAGAGATTGGATTTTTTTTTAGAAATTTCGAGAGATAAAAGAACAATTTTCTTCTTGATTTTTCTTCTAGAAATCTTTTGTTTTTAATCAAAAAGCAATATTTGAGATAGAGAAATCAATTCTCTTTTCTTAAGATTGTGAAATTTCATTCAAATAATTTCTTGAGTTTTTAGAGGGAGAAACTTGTGTTATTTGTTCTTATTTTTAATCTAATTTTTTGTGGACTTTGACAATAAAAATAATTCACAATTCAATTCCACTAGATTGACATTTCCGAGGGTAAATTTCTAGGCTCAATTGCATTCTTTTATTATTTTTTTCTTTATTTTCCATCATTATTGCATGTTCTTAAAGTTTGAAATTTTATGTGATCAATTGATTTGTTGTTTTTTTGCTCCTAATTTTAGTTGTTTTAAAGTTTTTTTATGAATATGCCATAAAATCATGTAAAACCACTTAAATTATATAAGCCAGTGTTTATTTTTGGTGGATATTTGACAAAATTTGAAAAAAAAATCATCACTGCGTGTTGCCCACCTCGTTTCCGATGAGGGGTGGGAAGGAGGTGAGGGGTGGCCTACTTGCCCCTCGTGGGCAGGCTGCCTCTCAACCAAAATTTCATTTTTAGTGTATTTTGCTTCGTTTTGTCCCGTTTTCAATCCATTTTAGCGTGGTATGCATTTTTTTGCATGATTTTTAATATGAGCACAACTAAGCATAATGGCAACAAGAGCGATGAACTAGCACTTGCTCAAGGTTCAATCACAAGAGCAAGGTCAAAGAAGCATAAAGAAGTCCTACAAGTATTCATGAGACCTTATGTGGAGAAGATGCAAGTTCAAGAGGGCAAAAAAGCTAAATTAGACTTGGAAGACAAGCTTAGGTCGAATGGTGCAATGGGCTTTTAAGCTACTTTATTTAGTTTTTATTCTTGTAATGACATGTGATTAAATGTAATTGGATAGCCTAGTATCTTAGAAAACGTTTTGGGCTAGTTTAGTTATGTTTGTTTTATTTTTTGGGGTTATTTGAGTGTTTTGGGTAGTTTAAGTGGGTAGGCTAAAGTTGGGCTTATCTCTTATAAAGAGTTGGGCCAAAATAACTAATTGAGAGTTAGAGTACATAAGTGGGGCAAATTTTACATGGGAGAGCTGAATTTTGATGGGCTTGGGTCAAATTTAGGTTTAGGCTTACATTGGTGAACTTAGGGTCCTAAAATTTAGGAATGGATTTTTCTTGATAAATACTTATTATTTTGGAATATTATCAAGAAGAGTTTGAGGGAGAAACAATAGCTTGAACCTATCTTAAGTCAGTTGGCCGAATTCCACTTATAGCCAAAATTGAGTCTACATTCATTTTTTTCCTTAGGATAATAGCTTTTAGGAATAATTTTAGATTGTAATTTGACACGAGAAAAATAAACTAAATCTAAGAGCAAGTGTACTATGTCGTGCAAGCAGTAAAGGATAATGAGTCTAGAATATCGTCATCGGGGAACAACTTAACAATTACTAGAATTTTCAAATGCTTATGTTATTTAGATAACCAATGTTTAAATATGAAACTTAAATTGAAATTATGCTAACAAATGACAAAAATAATCAAACACTAAATTTTAAAAGAATTAACAATTATAATGAATGTTAGGACTTAGGTTTCACTTAACTTTTTAATTATGCAATTTTTCAGATTTTTATGCAAAAGAATAATAATTCACATGAGATGGTGATTCTTCCCTAAATTAATCAAAATTCAATGATCATGGTATTTTAACCCTAATCTCAAGTTAATTCTTTCAATTGATCAAGTAAAAGAACTGAAATGAGAAAGCATTAAGTTCAATGGAAAAACCTTGATTAAAAATAAAAAAGGATAAAAATAAGTTTGGTCATTCATATTTTTAATCTAAGTTATGTTTCATTTGATCCACCAATTAATTCAATTGGTCAAGTAAATTAATTTATTAAACTAATGTTGATTGGATCAATTTCAACAAGCATTAATCTTAATAAAAACATAATCTCAAATCATAAAATCAATCTAATGCATAAAACCCAAAATAAATTACATAACCCCAAAGTTAAGATCCACCATAGCCCTAGCTATGGAATTAATTCATAATAAAATTAAATCCCAAATAACAACTAAAACCCGTCAAATTCATTATAACAATAAAAGAAAAATAAAACAGAGGAAAGAAGAACAAAATCAAAGATACAACAGAGGAAGAAGAAGAAGAGCGGGATCTGAAGTTGGCTATAGCAAATCGCCTCTTGTTTCCTTCGTTTGCTGCATTTTCTTTGTTTTCCCACGATCAATGTGTTTTCCTCGTGTTTTCTCTCTCCCAAATTAGGTTAAGAGAAGTGCTTTTAATGTGCAGTTGTCCCCTCTTTTTACGTCCCTTCTTAAGAGTCCTTTAAAAAAAAAAGAAGTCTGTCAGAATAAGCAGTTAAAAACCCATCAGGCCATAGACCAAAGCTACGACCAAAGCTAGGTCTTGCTTTGGTCTCAGATTTAGTCAGTTACTTCTCTCTACCAAAGCTGAAGCTTGCTTTGGTTCTAGCTTTTGTCCTATCTTTGGTAAGCCACTACTAATCTTATTAATTCCTTCGTTAAAAATCGCTCTCTACCAAAGCTGGACCTTGCTTTGGTTGTAACTTTGGTCCCAGCTTTGGTCAGCTATTGTCCCCTTAAGCACGTTTCATCATAAAAATTATTTCGAGTCATCCCGATTCTAACACAAAAACACATAATTAACATAAGAAAATAAAAATTCAAAATAAATGCAAAAACATAAGAAAAACCTACATTAAATCAACAAAATAACATTTAACTTAAACAAAAACATCCTAAACATACTATAAAATCACAACCTATCATAATTATCTCTATGTATTTAGTCCATATTGTGGCCGAATACATATAGATAAATTAGGTATTATCCTTGTTAATTATTTAATTGAATTATCACTTACGAGTAGTGTTTGATTGTAACTTCTTTAGGGGGGGCGGTTGCCTAGCCTATGTAAAGGGCTGAAATTTTTCATTTGTACTTTACATTTTTGAATATTTCTTGATTAATGAATTTTCATTTGACTTAGCTGAATTTGTGAGAGTTGATTTTTATTGATTCTTACTATTATATAAAGAATTAGACTTAGGCAATTTGCATTGTTAATGTATGCTTGATTTTTCTTCTTCTTACTTTCTAAATTAATCTATTATAAACGTTTCCATTCAATCTTGTTTCGGAGTTCTTTAGATTGGGGGTTTATTAACTTGTTTATGTTCAACATTCATGGTATATTGGCATTCTAGTTTGCATATAGGCTAGGGTTCTGCATCAATTTTAATATTATTTTAACAATGTTTATTTATGTTTATTTTTTTATGTGATAATATTTATTTTTATTATTTTATTTGATTTAATTGATTTCTTTTAAATTTATTTGCTAACATTAATTTTTATTTTGTTTGTTTTTGCTTTAACTACAATCCTTATTTTTTCTTGTTTGAGCATTCTCACGACCAAATGGAGAAATAGAGGAGGCTTCTTGGTTTGATTTTTATTTTTTATCATTTTCGTTATTTTGGCTTTTATTTTATTATTTTAGTTTAATTTGTAATAAATTTATTTATTTTATGCATGTTAAAAAGAAAATCACTCGAAAATATTTTTATTACTGAATTTGGATTTTTTCGAATAAAATGGAACCAATGTCCTAGTTTTAACCGTAAAAATTCACTTTTAAAAGAAGAGTTAATTTTCTCAAAATGTGATATTAATTTTCTCAAAATGTGATCACTTATCTCTGCTTTCTCAATATTCACTCAAAAATAACTCTTCAATTTTCTAAGTGAACATAAAGGAACCAATGTTCCTATTCTAAATAAATGTATTGATTTATGAATGTTATTTATTTAATTAATTTTGTTTATTTAATTTCCTATTTTGGGGGATTGTATTTTTTGTCCCAATTTATTTGTTTGTTTTAATTTTATATTTTAGGGGATTGTATTTTTGTCCCAATTTCATTTTTGTAATTTATTTTGCATTTAACTTATTTTATCACTTTCTTTGCTGCTTTCCTCGATGCTTGAATTTGAGTTTTATTTTAAATGCATGACCGTGTGAGATGAGAGATAAAAATTTAATAATTAAAAACTAATTTATAATTAACCAAGACATTAATAAAAGTGAAGTTTTGAACTACTCTCTAGTTTAGACCCCCAAAGTTAGACGAATTTTTCCAATTTCTTGTAAATTGGGTAGCGACTTCAAAATACCTCAAATGTGCCTAATGGTTTCATGGAATTAGATGAACTTACCCAATGTTCTATTAGTAAGGGATTCCAAAATATATCATGTTACCCAAAACCTAGACTCAAACCCTCTTTGACCCTAAAAGTGGGCTTTCTAGGCCCCGATCGGATTCGACGCGCATCACACTCTCCTCCTTTCTTCCTTGGCCGAATTGGTCACCTTAAGCTTTCCACCAAATTTCATCCGTTCTCTCCAGATATCTCCACAAATCTAAGCCTCCTAATTAAATTTCAGCCTCTCTATACCCTTGTGGTGGTCTTTAGAGCTCAATTTAAGTCAAGGAAGTTAAAAAAGTTGTATAGAAAAGCTTATGTGCTCAAATTGAGGTAAGAGAAATTGAGATCTATAATTTAATTTAAAGGTTTATATAGGTAGATTAAGGGTTGTAAAGTATGGATATGTTGTTATATTGAAGAAAGAAGACATGAAAATAATGATTTAATATGGTTATATATTCGGCCTATATAGGTTCTAAATGAAAGGAAAAGTCTTCAAAGGCCAAGTGTAGACACCGGGTCCTGAGGCAGCCTATATCAGAGTTACCCAGTGATGAAATTAATGCTTGTTTGTAGGCAAAAAGTCTAGAACCGATAGTTTTCTTGTCAAGTTCCCTTTCTTTAAAAAAAAAATCAGAGGTTTGCAGCTGCCGGCATGCAGCACGCATGAGCTGATGGATGCCCAAGGCGCCCCTCACGCATACCCTGGCCATCCCTCGCCCCCAACAGCTTCCGAAAATTGTTTTTTTTTTTTGCCCAAAAATCTGGATTTTGAGTTAAAATTTGATTCTAAATCATATTTGTCTGGATTTTTTTACCGTAATTCCTATTTTTTACATCTAATTAAGGTAGAATTTGATTTAAATACAATTTCTTCTCCTAAATTGGCTAGGTTTTTTCTTAAAGTGATCTAAATAGAAAATAAAGAAAGAGAAAAAGAGAGAAACATTTTGGTTGCAATTTCTTTTATTTTTTTTTTCTTTAAGATAGCTTTTAGCTGCATTTTTTTAATTTACTTCTTCTTCAAGAAATTTTTTATGGTTTCAAAATTAATCTTTTTAATCAAAAATTATTCTTGAAACAAAGAAAATATTTTTTGTTCATGGAAATCTTAATTTTCTTCAATTGTTTTTTGAACAAGCTTTTTGTAATTATTTTTCTTGAGAAAAAGTTTAGATTTTTCTTATTTTAATTTAATTCTTGCGGATCTTGAGAAAGAAATCATTTATTTTCTTTCCTCCATCGAATCTGAATTCTAAAGGTAAATATTCTGGGTTCGATTTTAAATTTTAATTTTTTTTATTTACAGTCAATTAATCACCGTGCAGATCTTTGGATATATTGATTATTTATTTGTTTTGTGTGATTTTAGTCAGATTTAACATTATATAGCATTTTTACTTTATTTTTTTATTCTATTTATTTACTTGATTGTTCATCCTTCACTATTATTATTATTATTGTTGTTCTTCTTGTTGTCGTTGTTTGTTATTATTATTATTATTATCATCATTATTTATGTTTTTATATGTGTTAATTTGTTAATCTATTAATTTATATGTTTTATTATATCATTTAATTTATTTGTCATTTATAATGCACTTTATTTCATTCTATTCATTTTAATTCATTTTTTATTTATTTTAAATGTTTTTAATTGATTTTTGATTTAATTACTAACATTAGTTTTATTTGTATTTGTTTTGGTTCCAATATTTGTTTTTCCTTATTTGAACACTGTGACGCGCGCCGAACCCCGATGGCCCTGAACAACCCGCCTTTAGGGGCTTTCGAGAAGAGTGAGGTTCGCTGACAACTTGTAAGATATTTACAAGTGCGTCTATTTTGGACAACAAGGAGATTTCATGGAGTCGCCACCCAATAGAAAATTGGAAAAGTTCGTCTCGCCTCAGAGTGAGCCTAAGACGGTGCATATTTTCATTTTGGGCAAGCCAAAGGGGTCTTGGAGGTAATCACCCTAATAGAACATTAGGAATGACCCTCTAACCCTATGGAGCCTAGGATTTATCAAGTCATTTGACATGTCTTGGAGGTCTCGTTCCAATGAGTAATCGGATAGACCTCCCGCCTCGTTGAGCCCAAAGAACAGAGTTGGGTTTGGGACTTCTCATCTATTTCTACCTTGAATAATTTTACAATTAAATTTTGAGCTTATTAGTTCACTCTCTCTCCACACGATGCAATTTAGTTAAAGGCGCAATTATTCATGTCAAAAGCGTTAATAAATAAAGCATTATTAAAATAAAATATCCAAAAATAAGTTACAACAAAACTAGGGGCGGAATACAACCCCCATTATAAATAAAGTATAGGACATGCATAAAACTGGATATTCATTTAGACATAAAACTGGATATTCATTTAGACGGGAACATTGGTTCCCGACCACTTATTTTATAAAAAGTATCAAATTCTTGAATCGGTTTAAATCTTTTAGTTTAGGATAAAAACATGGACATTGGTCCATTTGTTAATAAAAATCCCATTTGGTAGAAAACATTTGTGATGGTTCTTTTAAGCGCGGTCAAAAGATCGTTTATTATTACAAACCACAAGCGAATAAAACTAGATAAAATAATAATTATATATTTTCAAAGAAGTGAATAAATCCTAACCTACTCACCTCGACCATACTTCTTGGACGAATCACATGCCACTCGTAGTTACGGTAAAGACGGAAAATAATATTGGTTAATAATAAATAAATAAACAATTGAACAAATAGATGAACAAATAAATAAATACTTGGGTAAAGTAAATTGGGAAAAATTATTAGAGTTAATAATGGATTAAATTAAATGATAAATAAATCGATAAATGAATAATTATAATTAATTAAATAAATGATTAATGAAATAAATTGATAGTTAATTTGATGTAATGAAAATAAAATAATAGAATGTAATTAATGGATATTAAATATAAATGACAATTATAATAATCAAATAAAAATAATAATGCTTACGATAATATCATAAAATAATAATACTAATATATATAAAATAAATAATATTAATAATAATAATAATAGCAATGATAGTAATACAAAATAATAATAACATGTACCAAATAATAATAATGATGATAATATACTAACAACAATAAAAATAATCACACAACAATAATAATATCAATAATAATTATAATATGAAATGAACATAAATTAATAACATTAATAACCATAATAATGTAACACCGCAATTATAACTAACAATAATAATCACAACAATATTAACTTAACCATAATAATAATAAAATATTAAAATAATAACAAAACACAATAATAAATAACATCAACTAAATATATATACAATAATAATAATAAACACAAATAAGTAATAACAATAAGCATAATAATAGCAAGAAAAGTAAAATAAACATAAATTATTTATTCTAATAATAATAAATAATAACTAAATATATAATAACAAAAAGAAACACAATAATACTAATAACCAATAAAATAAACATAACTCAATAATACTAATAATAGATAAATAAACATAGTAATAATAATAAAAAATAATATGAAAACAGAATAACAATTAATAATAAACAAATAATAATAATAATAATAATAATAATAATAATAATAATAATAATATAAAAAACAGAATAATAGATATAATAATATTAAAATAGGGGAAAGGGACTTACCTCGCCGGAGCCTCACCGGAGGGGAGGTGGTCGACACCACCCACGCTGGAATAGAGATCAGGACACCGGGAGGCCGCCGGAGCTGGTCACGCGCACCACGCCGGAAAATGCCACGGAGCGTCGCCGGAGTTCCTCTCCACGTGCCTTGCTTCCGTTGACAGATGGTCGAATGACGGCCATAGGGAGCTTCGTCCGGGTGCGCTGGTGCTCACGGTGGGGCGCGTGCCGCCGTGGACGGCGGCGGTTGCCCAGCGAAGCTCCCGCCCTTCCTCTCCTTTTTTCCCTTTTTTTCTTCTCCGGTGGTCTGCGTAGGTTTCGTTTGGCTGGTGATTCCCTCTCTTGTTTTGCCTTTTTATTTCCTCTTTCTATTTCCCTTTTCTATCTTATTTTAATCCCCTTGATCTGTGCTTTCTCTTTGATTTTCTTTCACTTTTTTTCTTTTCTTTTGATTTTGATTCTTTTTTTCCTTGCTCTCTCTGTGTCTTTCTTTTTTTTCTATCCTAATTTTCTTTCTATGGCCGGCCACCTCTGTCCTCTTGCTCTCTCTCGTTTTTCTTTTCTTGGCTTTTCCTTGGTCTTCAACCACCCGAGAGCCTCTCTTTTCCCCTGTTCATTCTTTTCTTTTTATACCCACAATTAGGGTTTACCTAATAATTTCCTCCATCTTTTCTTACTTTTTAATTAATTTAATTCACTTAAATAATTACACACTTTACTAATTAAACTATTTAAATTATCATATATATTCTAATTAATTAAACACTCTACTAATTAAATACTCTATATTTTTATCTAATTAAACCTTATATTTATTTTCTCTTTTTTTCAATTTTAATTATCCTAAAATATTAACTAATTAACTATAACTAATTAATTAACTAATAATATTGACCAATTAACCAAATAATTAATTTTTAATTTATCTAATTAAATGAAACTAATCCTAATTTTTTTTTTAATTTTTAAATTTTACCTACACATTTTATGTATTTATTATTATTTTTTGTTTGGAGGAATTTATCAAGGACCCGAAATTGCCATCAAAATCTGACTCAGAATCCGGTGTCTACAAATACTCTCGCAATTGAAGGAAAAGATCCAAGAGATTTATTTGGCTTGATTTATTATTTTCATTGCTTTTTCTTTACTTTGTTTTTTATTTATTTGTCTTGTAATTTGTAATAAAATTATTTTATTTTATGCGCATTAAAAAAATTACAAAAATATTTTTATTAATGAATTGGATTTTTTCTAATAAAATGGGATAATATCCTAATTTTAATCAATAAAATATCACTTTTAAAAGAAGAGTTAATTTTCATAAAATGTGATCACTCATCCCGGTTTTCTTAATAATAACGAAAAATAACTCTTTGATTTTTTAAGTGAACATAAAGGAACCAATGTTCCTATTTTGAATAAAAGCCTCGATTTATGTATGTTATTTATTGGATTGATTTTGTTTATCTGATTTTCTATTTTGGAGGATTGTATTTTTTTTCCCAATTTTCATTGTGTAATTTATTTTATTCTTTATTTTTACTTTGTTTATTTATTGCTTTCCTTTATCGCTTTTTTCGATATTTGATATGTACTTTAATTAAATTGCATGATGTGTGAGAGAGAGATAAAAATTTAATAATAAAAACTCACTCATAATTAACCAAGGCATTAATAAGAGTGAAGTTTCGAATCTTTCTCTAGTTTAGATCCTAGAGGTTAGACAAAGTTTTCCAATTTAAATTTTGGTGGCGACTTAAAATACCTCAAAAGTGCCTAAAGGTTTCATGAGATTAGATTAACTTCCCCAATGTTCTATTGGGTAGGGATTCGAAAATATCTTATGTTACCCAAGATCTTGACACAAACCCTCTCAAACCCTAAAAGTGGGCTTTCCAAGAAAACACACAGTGGGTTCGGCGCACGTCACAGTGGCGACTCCATTGGTGACTTTGAGACTTTGCTTCAAAAGTGTCTTAGTTAATAAATATAATTAATATTTTAAAATTAAAATTCTATCTCTTTTCTAAAAATTATATTGCATCCATGCTAGAGCCTTAGAATTAAGCTAAATTGTCCCTATTCTTACCCCAGTGCGTTCCCGAAGCATGACCCTACATTTACTCAATGTAGGAAAGTGTTAAGGATAATCACCGGCTCAAGCCTAGTACCTCTTGGTATATCAAATAGAGATCTGATTGGTCGTTATGCTCATAATGAGCTAGACCCGTTGGTAGGGACCATGCTTGGGTGGCCCTAAAGTATCATCACCTTTGAATAAAGCTCATGTAATGGTAATAGAAACTTCCACTAGGTTACATGTACCATAATAATGTGCTTGCTATGTGGGCCACTATATATTGAGCAAAATCAACTAAATTAAATGGATATTCATCAAAGGCTTTCATGCCCCGGTGAGCCCACCTTAATTTGATTGAAGCGTTTAAATACATAATGGCCGAAACCCATACGGATGCGCTTTAAATATGAGATGTTATGTTGCTGATTTTTCACCATGCACCACATGCATCCATTGGGTTCCTTGTTAACCTATGAATCAAGCCCACTTAGGAAAGAGACTGCATGACCTCGTGTGTGGGAGAGACAAGGTTGGAAGGATCTACTTGCATATGTGTGGTTTAGGGTACTGCATAACACACAATCATACATCATACATGTCATTCATGCATCATTCTAACAGTTTGAGTCCTGCAGCCATCATAGATTCGTCTAAGTGGTCTTGACGATCGGTTAATGAGGAATCCATTCTTCAAACTTTCGGAGTTAGTATCGGATTGGGGTTTAGAGTCACTTTCAAACAGTAGTGAAACATTTCTTCAGAATACTCAACAGAAATAAGTATGGACAATTTACCAAGAGAGTCTGATGCAACCCGTGCACTGATTATTAAAGAAGTGGGTAGAAGGATGGAAGAGTTTGGAATGATGGAAATGATGGCAAACCTTATTGTTACTCTAGCACTGCTGGCTGGATAGCACCTACTGCTCCTATTGGGGAGCAAGATGAACTAGAACTGATTAGAGAGGTTCCTCCAGTAGTAGACCCACCAGCAATTAAGCCTAGAGTGGCAGTACCAATAAAGCGAAGAGGAGCTCATAGACCCGAAGATGACTTATGAAAGGAAGAGCAAGAGAAGCCAGTCATGATAAGAGGTAAGGCCCCCAAGATAGAGGAGATCATCTAGAGGAAAATAGAGGAGAGGTTTGAAGCTATGACCCGCTTGATGGTAATGGGAAAAGGCATGAGTCATGTGGACAAAGAGCTAGATGGTGAAGATCTAGTCCCCTAAAATTTTAAGATGCTCGACATGCTAAAATTCGATGGCACCTCAAACCCAACAGCACGTGTAAAATTGTACTCGTTAGTGATGAAGCATATGACTCTGAATAGAAAGCAAAAGATAAAATATTTATGTATGAGCTTAATAGGGCCTGTAGTCAATGGGTACCATGGACTAGATAGAAGGTCCAAAGAGGATTGGGATCTATTGACAGAGGAATTCCTTAAGCAATATGATTGCAGTACGAGGATAGAGGTCAGCCTAAAAGACCTAGAGCTGCTTTAATAGAAGTTATTAGAATCATTTCATGAGTACCTTACTAGATGGGGGAATCGGGTCATGGAAATAAAGAGAAAACCTGATACCTCAGATCAGATCAGGTTATTTATCAGGAATGTTAGCCCGTATTTGAAAGAAGGGCTAAAGTTGAAGGGACTCAAAGACTCTGAGTCGCTTAAAGATATAGCCATCGAAGTTGAGGCCGAGCATATGGAGAAAATGGCTAAATCTGCAAACCTGGCCTTTGGCAAGAACAAAGCAGCAGTGGTAACGGGGGTAATGCTGATACAACAGAAGTCTTAGCCACAGGATCAACTCAGCACCACTTCACCATCTCAAGAAACCCATTGTCTTGGCACTTCACCCGTCTTATCAAGGAAGGGAAGTTACAACCATTGCCAGCGAGGCTTGCCCCAGGCCAAAGGCAGCTAGACACAACAGATTGGTATTGTGCATATGACCAGTACACAGGGCATAAAATAACCTACTGTCATCCTCTAAGAGACCACATTTAAGGATTGATGTTGGGCCTAGAGGAAGAAAGAAATAATTAGAGTTGTTACAATGACATTCGTTTTATGATATAAAGTGTATTTCTGAACTATGTTATGCACTTGTTTCTCTAGTTATTTTAATAGTATGGGCTTTTCTTATGCATGCATTATCATATCTTATTGCATCATGCATAGTAATAATCATGATCAAGGCATTGGTTTAATAAATACTATTTTATTCAATCTCAAGAAAAAAACATCTTGGCTGTATCTAACCTAACTCCTGATGTGAGATAAAATTTGAGAGAAAAAACAAAAAGGAAAAGACCTTTGCATGGACCTGGAATGACATTATTAGGACAACCTGCTTCAATTTGCTAACCTAATAGCAATCGAAGTTTCAAAAGCCATTCCTTTGCTTCTTCAGCATATAGAACGTATACAATGTAGCCAAATGAAATCAAGTTCAGATCACTAAGGGGCTGCCTCAAAAGCTGGACTATCAAATTCAAGATGAATGAAGCTTTGGGCCTTTATAAGAAAAATAAAAAGACAAAAAAAAAAGATAACAAAAGGAAAAAAAAAGACAAAAAAGGAAGAAAAAAAAGAAAAAACCCACAGTTTTGTCCTAAACCATCTGAGGCTAACCTATAACTCAATCTCAACCATTAAGGGCTATTTCAGAAATTGAGCCACCAAAGCTAACAAAAGCAAGGTGTGGGATTTCACAATCAGGTTCCAAATGGAGAACTGAGCATCTCATCCAGTTTGCACAAAGGTCAAGATGAAGATTTTGGTGCTAAAAAAGAGGCATTGTCAGAAGAAGCAGTCGTCCCGGCTAACAATAATAAAAGTGAACTCAAAGGAACTAGTAGATGCCAATAGACTAAATAAGGTTCCAATAACAAAGGCAAAAGAAAAAAAAAAGAGCCCCATGGGTCGAAAATCGAAAATAGGCTACCTTGCAAAAATTGGGCGCCCCGCTAGGGTGAAAACTGAAAAGACGCCCTAGGCAAAAATTAGGGGCTGAGAGAAAATATTCAATCAAGAAAACTCGAGAGGGCCAATTGATAACAAGAGTTGAATGCACCCAAGGTGTTACTCCCCGAGATTGAATAAAACATGTGTTTTTGCATTACATGTCTAGTCATGATTATTATTGTTGCTATATGGTGCATATAGATAGGAACACATGCATAAACTAGGCATAAACATGCGATTGAATAGTCAAGAGAGACCTTTGGCATGCATAGGGACATATGCTGGAGCAAGTCTTAAGGCAGTAATAACAACACTACATGTGACCAATCCTACTCTTCAAAAAAAAAGACCGTTAGAGATGAAAATCGTAATTGGCTATCTAAGCAAAAGTTAGGCCAAAGGAAAGGGTAAAAACCAGAAAACAGGCAGTTTTTCCTTCAAACAAAAAGAAAAAGAAAAAAAGAAGCTGTTGGATTGGGTTGGGTCCATTCTAGGCAAAAATATGGCACAGGATTATGTGAAAATCCCCAAAGGGACACATTTCCTGCAAAGAAAATCGTAATTGGCTCTCTAAGCAAAAGTTATGCCAAAGGATAGGGTGAAAACCTGAAAATAATCCTTTAAATAAGAAAAAAAGAAAAAAAGAATCCATTGGATTGGGTTGGGTCCATTCCATGCAAAAATAAGGCACAGGGTTATGTAAAATCCCCAAAGGGATGCATTTCCCGCAAAGAAAAGCTAGTGTGAAAGTCCACAAGGGATGCACTACCTTTAAAACAATGACTTTCGATGCTTAGAATGATAAGGCAGCATTTGTTTAGATAACATCCCTTCAGGAAGATAGTGCATAATTCAAGACATGAGTCAGAGTCCTAGGGGCAAAACGCTATATAGCTCATAGCAAAAGGTGCATGCTCGTTGACCAAGGGGAAAAGATGCACACGGGTCAGTTCTCTTTAAAAACATTATGGGTCAGAGTTCTTAAGCCAAGATGACACTCTTCTAGATCCTTAAGGGCATCAGACAATGTTAGCAGCCAAGTCGTACCCTCAATAAATCCCTTAACTACTAGGGACATGGTCTATCCATTTTGGCATACAACTTTTCACGTGCATATAATTATTTTGCTTTTTGCTCACATTTCACATACATAATGTAACATCCCAAAAATGGACTAGACGGAAAGTGCATGTTAATTGGATTATTAAAGGGTAAATTGGTATTTATACAAGTGAATTGGAAATGAATTAAGGAATAAATTGAATGGGATTTGAAGTATTTAATAAAAGAATTGTTGTTAGTGAGTGATATGTATTTTGCCAAGGATTTGTAAGGGGAAAAATCCAAGGATAAAATGGTAAAGTCAAGTTATTTGACTAAGGGAACCTATAGAATTGTGACATGTGAAGTATTAGCTGAGAGCATTAAATGAGATTTGAAAGAAAGAGAGAGGGAAGAAGGCAGAAAATCATTTTGATTCCCGTGGAAGCTTTGTCCCTTCTTGCTTTTGCCGTTGTTCTCTCTTTCTCTCCTTCTTTTCTATTTTTCTGCTCTCTAGCTTTTGCATGTGTTTCTCTACAAGATGGAGCTGGGTTTTAGATCAAGAATTGACTTTGGAAAGGTATGTGGCTGGGTTTATACGAGTTGCTTCTTCTTCTTCTTCCATTCGGTTTTGATGTGGGTTATATGGTTTTGTTCATGGGGTTAATTGAATGTGTGTTTTTGGTTGATCTCATGCAAGAATCTGAAGAGAGAAGAAAGAGTAAAGGAAAAGAAAAGATTGGATCTTAAAGACAGTGGATTGAGCTCCATTTCCAGGTTTGGGAGTTGTATTTGGTTTGAGAGTGTTTTGCCATTCTCCGTTCGGATCATGTATTTGAGTTTGATTGTGCTGTTATTAGCGTGTCTTGATATATGAAAATGCATGTGTTAATAGATATGTGAATATGATTTGAGATATAAGAATTATAATGCTTTGCATGTCAACTTTGAAGAGTATGTACATGAATATGAGATGCATTTCTGGGTTTTGCAACCTCTATATATGTTGTTTAGATGTGTGTTAATATTCTGTAATTTGAGTTGTTATGGTTATAAACATGTTTTGAAGGCATTGGAGATAAGTTTTACATGATTTTTGCATGATATGTGGTTATGGGTAAAGTTTGGATTTGGTTTCTACAAGCTCTATTTCCTGCATTTTTCCTGAGAATAGGAAAACATGATTCTGTCGCGAGCACGATAGAACTAGGTCTTCCATTCTCTCGTAGAAGATCCGATCGTCTTGCAATCCTTCACGACACGTGAAGTTCTTCAAGAGTCGTGAAGAATAGCCCTCTCGGCAGGAGATTATTCTCGACACGTGAAGTCCTTCACGGGTCGTGAAGAAAAGGCCACTCGGTAGAGGCCTGCTCGGCATAAGCCCTATTCAGCATGGGATCTCTTCACGACACGTGAAGTTCTTCATGAGTTGTGAAGATAGCCCGTTTAGAATGAGAGCCGCTCGGTGTGGGAGCCCGTTCGGCAGGAAGTACCCCGCTCGGCTGATTGTGCACCACACGGAGAGAGGTGCACGACTCGGCAGATTGTGCACATCTCGGCTGATTGTGCATGACTCAGCAGATGGAGCACGACTCGTGCTTCCTTGGCTACTGTCGCGAGCGCAACAGTGACCCATATGCCCGCCTACCCAATTTTTCGGTTTTCAAGCTTCTTTTTACATGGTTTTTTACTACATAGTACATGATTTGTCTTATATATGGCTTATTAAATGATAAGTTATATGTTCATGATAAGATTTGTATATGATTTATATGTCTCTGAAATCGATCAATATACATGTATACATGAAATGATGTGATTATACTTGATTTATTCTCTATTATATGATAATTATATTAGAGCATAACTGAGTTGGTATTTGAGCCTGATAGTCATAGTAGTGGATAGATAAGCGCTTATCAAGGGTTAGAGTGTGAGTGCAGCTGCTATATGTTACATGTTACATGTTGACCCCGCTTAGGTTTATATGATTCGAGACTTCGATCTCCAGTATACCTTCGGGTATGCATGTTTATACATGATTCGAGACTCTTGTCTCTATATGCTTGGATACTGTGTCCTATTAGTATCATTAGTACCCGTATCCACTAGTTAGTGAGTAATCAGGCTATTACATGAAACTTTTACAAGAGGCTTTTATATGCGGCTATTATATGTGACTATGATATATGTTCCCAATGATATGGAAATTGATATATGTTACATGTATATGTACATGAAATATGACAAGATATGATGCGATACTTGTAGTTAGATATGAATGGCTAAATGTTTATATTGTGAAGATGCATATGAAGAATGATTACTTGGATATAAATGATTAATTCCTCTATCTTGTGATAACGCATATAATGAATAAGCAATGGTTACATTCCTATATACATGTGTGTGGATGAGTACTTGTTACAAGCATGAGTAGTATATGTTTACAAGCTTTGTTACTTTGATAAGCTCATATATTGTTATTGTGATTATATGTATATGCATGTTTTGTTCCTCCCCACTAAGCGTTATTGCTTAGCACGGGTTCTTTTCCCGTGTAGGTGGCAGGTTCAGTTTGGAGTCGGACATCTGCAGGTCGGCCACTAGAAGTCTATAGTTGGAGTTCTTTTTGTCTTCCGCTGTATTTTTGTATTGATATAAGTTTTGTATATGGACATTTGATTTTGGTCAAATGTAATTTTTGTAAAGGAACGATTTTGTATTATGTTAAATGTTCAAACCCCCCCCCCCCCCTTTTGTAAAATGATATGATCATGTTTGGATTTGTTATCTTTCGATTAAATGTATTTGTTTTTATATATTGATTGCACATATGTATATGATTACATGATTAGTTTGCGTAGCGCTCCAGTATCCTTCCAAAGGGGATATCGGGGTGTTACACATAATCCTTTGTGCATGTTTCGTATGTATAGCTTTGCACATACATTTCACACACATTATGCACAAACAATCTTTTGTACATGTTCTTGTGCTAATAACTTTACAGGAAAAGGCCGAACCAAGGGACAACTTTGACAAGATGAAGCCCATGCAAGTTGAAATCATGCGAGTCCATAAAGAGGTAACCTATTATGTTTTTTTTTTGAGGCATTTCAAGTCTCTTTCGAGCATTCTCAGTCTCTTCGGAACACTATCTTTATGTCCATTTTCTAAGGCATTCTCAGTCTCTTCACAACATTGTCTTTTAAGTCATTGTTCCAAGGCATTCTCAGTTTCTTCGGAGCATTGTCTTTTAAGTCCTTGTTCCTAGGCATTCTTAGTCTCATCAGAGCATTGTCTTTTAAGTCCTTATTAGTCTCTTCAGAGCATTGACACGACCTCAGCAAGTGTACTGAATCGACAAGTAATATAATGGAGTAAAATTATGACTCTGAGTTATCGTACCCAAGGGACTGAACACGCAAGTTATGAAAATTAAATGTATGCTAAAGAATTCCCAATTAATTGATTTGATTAAATCAACTAAACTAAAACTAATAAATTAATCAACTGCTGTAATGATTAAGCAAAAACAAATTAAGATGACAGTAAAACTAACAAAGATAAAAGTAAATAAAAACGAGAAAAGTTATCAAATTATAAAGGCGTTGCTCAAGTTCACTCATCCACCCCTTACCCAAATATGAATAAAATCAACCTATGAATCTTATATGAAAGAAATTGGGATAACCCTCTTAACCCAAGCGTCCCATTCCGGAGCAAGCTATTCTAATCGCATAACGTCCCATTCCGGAGCAAGTCATACAACTAGCCTAATCACGGGTCTAAAATCCTAGGTTCGGTTTGCTTTCCCATTCCGGAGTCAAACATCCCAAAACCTCATTATTTCGCTCATCACTCAAATCTTAAATCATAAAATCCTGTCCATTTAGATTCCCATTCCGGAGTAGTCTAAACACCACAGCAAACATGATAGAAAATTCTGAGAATAAAATACATTCATGGCATCCAATTAATAAATTCAATAACCAACATAGACATATGGAATAAATCATTTATCACAATTGGAAATTGAACTGAAAAACTAAAATCCATAAACAAGCAATAAACACCAGCAAAATAAACCAATCTTTCATACATAAACTCAATAGATGTTCATAATTCACATCTTAGGTATAGGAGATTCAGAGATCCCCCGAACAACTAAACGACTACTCACAATCCATTACAAAATCAAAAGAGTAAAAGAAAGAATAAACCCTGAAATTCATTGAGAAAATTCCGGTTGAATTGCTCGATCTTCGATCTCTTTCTTCAAATCTTCAATGGAGAAAATAACTAAAATTCTGGAAAAACTAACTAAGAACTAGCAAAACTCTTGAAATTGAACTATGAAACTAAAACAAATTAATCTCAATTACTAATCGAAAACCAAAAACAAGAACGAAAATTGAAGTTTAGGACCGCAGAATATCTCTCAAAATCTCAGCTGCAAAAACTAATAACAAATACTAACTAAAAAAAATCGGAACCCTAGCCAAATAGAAAAGTTCGTTTTTATAGTTCCAGATGGGTCACGGTGACAATGAAATTCATTGTCACCGTGTTCAGTCGAGGATTTCAAATTTGTTCACGCACAAGAAATGGGTCACGGTGATAATGAAATTCATTGTCACCGTGAGGTCTTCGAAGTTTGCTTCTGTCCAGGATTTAGCTATGTCACGGTCACAATGAAAACCATTGTGACCGTGATGTATGTGCTTCTTTGATTCTGCCTTGAGGATTTTTATGTCACGGTCACAATGGAATTGATTGTCACCGTGACATACCTCCTACTTGCATTCTGCCCAATCATTCACGATGTCACGGTCACAATGAAATCCATTGTGACCGTGACCCATCTAGGCCAGCTCCTGACTCCCACTTCTCTTCATGTCACGGTCACAATGAATTTCATTGTGACCGTGATGTAACTAGAACCTCACCTGCAAAGTGTCATAAAAATCAATCAAAAACTATCTATAATGCATCAAAATTCCAATTTGACTAAAATTAGTAAAATCAACCTAAAGGAAACAAAACCTAACACAAAAACACAACTAAACACCTAAAATCATATAAAAACACTATGAAAACTAAACACTATATTGAAGTTATCAAAATACCCCACACTTAGACTTTGCTCGTCCTCGAGTAAATGAATTATCCAAATTCCTGAAATTTCAAACTCGAACTCAGAATATGAAAACTTAACAACAATCATAGCACCAAGTAGAAGGGTCTTAGTTACAAATTCTCAAATCAATTTATATCAAGTAATTTCACACGTGTGTGTGTGCTAGGCTCAAAACCAAATTTCTCTTTTCAAAACAAAACAACCAATGCATTCCAGTAATTGAGCAAAGAAATTGAATATGCAAATGAATTCGCATATAGGTTTCGCGCTTAAAACTCAGGATGATCATACGCCTCTCCTTTAGCACCGGAACCACAAGGGTCATCTCCACTTAAACAACTCAAACCAATAATAGAATCAAAAGGACTTATTCCAGGGTTGTAATGTTAGGTTAAGGTATTGGCTAACAAGAAAAGTTAAAGAATTCAAACTAAGAATTTGCCACTTTACCTAAAATTCAACTAACCAAACTGAACAAAATTATCCAGATCCTACCTTCAATTCACCCATAATTTCCAATGTTGTCTACTTCTCCATACATAATATGCATTGAACTCAACAACAACAAAAATGATGAATTTCCCTTTTAATTCACTTTTAAATCCAATTCCGTAATTATGAGTATATCTTTCTCTACTCAAAGGTACCCCACACTTGAATTTTTCTATATTCAAGACATCAAAATTGACCAATAGAAACCACAGAACTCATCAAACTTTCATCATCAATTTCTTTCTTTTTCTTTTTTTTTTTTTCTTTATTTTTCTTTCTCTTCTTTTTCTTTTTTTTTTTTTTTTTTTTTTCTGGGGTACCCAAAGTCTAGAATTTCTTATACCCATCTAATGAGGGAAAATTTAACATCATACTAAATAATGCCCACAAAATTCAACAATTCTTCTCACACTTCCACTATTTCAACAATAGATACTCTTATTCAACTTTCAATGATATTCCAACCCAATCCTAGAGTGGCCAATTCTTAGAAACGGGTAGGCAAAGGCATTTAGGCTAAATGGTAAAATAATAGTGTAACAAGAAAATTTCGTAGTACGCTTTTAGCATACTAAATCAGCTCAACGGGGCTAGCAATGGAAATAACATAAACAGGTAGGTCTAAAGCTGTTTGAAAGTGGCTATCAAAGAACAAATTGCCTTAATCATGTCCTAAACTTGTTTAAGTTGTTATCATGTTTCGAAGGGTGATGAGGAAGGTTCTAATTATCCTACCATTCCTTCACTCAAAAACTCTTACGCACCGGATTTTTTCCAAATTTTTACAAACAAGCCTAGAGTGCATAAAAGATTGGAAATCACAAGATATATGACCGATTGAGATTCTATTTGTTTCTAAAACTTCCAACTACTCGTATGCCAAGATCAGTTTTTAAGATATACTATTCTCCAATTAAAGTTCAAAACATTCACAACAGGAATAACTGAGGTTAAGCTAAACTAAGATAAGGATATTTAGGCAACCGTAATAAAGTGCAAATAAACTAAAACAGAACTAACCATGCATCATACATCAATGGAATGACTGTTAATTACATGTATAATGCAAAATTAATGTCTCCTACCCCCCACATAAAAAACTTGCTGTCCCCAGCAAGTAATAATATTACAGATCAAAAAGAAAAATAAAAATAAAATAAACAAAAGTCAAAACAAAAGATAAGGGTCTCCCTGATCATAGATCGGATGATGGTGGCGGTGGGGGGAAATGTGCATCAAATCTGGACGTCAGAGACGCCATGCCATAAAGCACTTGCTCCATCTGAGATCGGAGCTCAGTCTGGGTGGCGGAAATACTATCCATCCGCTCCATAAGCGCGTCATAATGTGCTGAAGATAATGGCTGGGGCTCGGGAGCTAGGGGATCGTGTGCCTCTGGATCCTCCTCCTGCTCATGTGGTAAACCGCCCAAACCTCGCTCAACTCCATGTAAATACTCCTCCCTAGTGGACAACCGAAAACCATCGGCCATTGTCACATCCTTCACGAGTACCTTCATGTTGATGAGCATTTTCTGATCGATGGTGGCAACAGAAGGCAGTGATTTGTATTTTTTTAACGGATGGCGGACGCGCTTGGCAATGGCGGTTACAAATCCTCCTAGTGCAATTTTTGTGACTTTCTTCGACTTCCATTGCATCTCCTCCAGTTTATGTCAGAAATGTGTGGCTCCATTTATTCGGACACCCTGGATCATGCACGCAAGAAACAGGGCTTCCGGCAAGTTCACTTGGCCCGCTGAATCGGCATGGCTGAGCAGAGATAACGAAAAAAATCTGTGGAGGATCCGCAAAATGTGACTGTTCAGATGATGGGCCTTCGTTTTTCCTGAGACATACTGCGTGGCAGTCACAGTATCTCGAATGATTGCCCACGCGCCATCTTTAGTGTAATCCTCATACCAATCCGGAACCAAATGTAGAAATCCAAGATATTCTGAAAATTCATGGAAGGTTAGGTTATACTCAATCGAGTCCAAGAAGAAAGAAACAGAACCTGGATCCGTGATGAGATTGCGGCCTGGTCTACACGTGACAGTGGACACAAAATCCCTCGTCAAGGTGGGGTAAACTTTCTCGTTGAGCATAAATACCCGCTCCCAGCCAATGTTGCCTATAAGTTGCTGGACTTCATTCTTGATTCCGATTTTTCCCAACAGTCCAAAATCCAAATAACTCGTTGGGATGAACGAGCATTTGGTGAACCGAGCATATGGAACCTTTTTAGCAGCTGGTACCCATGCTGGCACCTTTGAAATGTCTACTGAATCCGTGCTGGGGGGTTGGCTGCCAGAGCTAGAAGCAGATGCTGTGCTTTTCCGTTTTGGAGCCACTGCATAAAAGAAAACAACCAATTTCAATAACAAAGTAAGTTGAAACAACAATGGCTGCTACTTTACTCAGCATTTAACAATTCATTTCACCCAACTTATGCATCCCCTAACTGAATCTGCATCCCCCAACTCAGTTTGATTTGTCAAATTGATATCCACTCATGAGTAGGTTTAGAATGTGCAGTGACAACTTTAAAACCAGTTACACATAAAGGTATATAGAATTAGGCATGTCAACATGTTAAAATTTGCAGAAGTTGGGGAATAAACTCTATGGGACATTTTATCAAACATTTGGTGAGCATGTATTTAAACGTACTAGAATTGAAAACTAATGGCACTAACAATCCCCCAAATTGGCAATAAACAACCATTAAGTGCACAACCAACAGGTTAAGATCAGTAAAAGTCCAAGTCGATTCCAAATTTGATGAAAACCATTAACCCAACGTTAAATGCAAATAAAGCCCTAAATGTCCTACTTCCCATATAATCACGTTCAGGAGTAAGGATCAACATTAAGAAGGGAAGTAAGAAAGAAAAAGGGTTCACACCAAGATTTCATCACAATAATTGAGAACATCATGGAATTTTGGAACAAAACTACCAAGAACAACATAGTAATGGGGAACGAGGAAGAACAGGGGATGAGAGGAGGAGACAAACTAAATTTAAAATTAAAATAGAAGGAAGAGAAATGTACTTACTTGTTGTAGATAATTCGGGATGATGGTCTAAAAAGAGAAAAGATATACCCGGAATGCAGAGAAAATAAATCGTGTTCGTGAGAGTGAAATAGGTGTGAGAAAGTGAGAAAGAACAAATAGAAAACTGGGATTTTAAAACTTCCTTTAGTTGATCACGGTCACAATGAATTTCATTGTGACCGTGATACATAAAAAATTTGCATTCCAAAATTGAACCGTCATGGGGTCACGGTGACAATGAAATCCATTGTCACCGTGACATTACCAAATTGGAAAACAGAATCGAATGTGCAATATGTCACGGTCACAATGAAATTCATTGTGACCGTGACATAACCCAGTTTGAAAACAGAATGTCACTCACTCTACCTCACGGTGACAATGAAATTCATTGTCACCGTGACATGTGCACTCCTCAAAACAGAATGTAACTTACCTGATGGTCACGGTCACAATGAATTTCATTGTGACCGTGACATGTGCATCACCCAGAATCCAGAATGCATCCTCATTTGATCACGGTCACAATGAATTTCATTGTGACCGTGTCTACCTGCACACTTGCACACATTCATCAATTTCTCCAAATCTCTTGATACAAATGTTTTGAATCTTTTCCAACAAAGCATAATTTCTCTTCTAAACCTAAAATTTACAAAATGAAACAAGATTAACTTCCTAGACAAACTACCATTCAATGATACAAATAAATGAAGATAAAAAGTAGTTCAGCATTTCACAAGTCCGCAGCTGGACTTTTAAAACCGTCAAGGATCTATAAGAGTGACGATCGTGGAAGCATTATCAAACGAAGATGTAAAATAAGGCTTCACACGATGTCCATTTACCTTGAATTCTGTCTCACCCCTCGGGTGTTTCAGCGTTACCACTCCAAACTTGTTCACAGCCACTACTTGATATGGTCCCTTCCACCTCGACTTCAACTTACCAGGGAATAATCGCAGCCTACTGTCATAAAGAAGTACATGCATCCCAAGCACAACTTCCTTCCGAACTAACTTTCGATCATGCCGCTTCTTGGTGATGTCCTTGTATTTGGTGGCATGATCATAAGCCCAGAATCGGTGCTCCTCAAGTTCATTCAGCTGCAAAGACCTGCACTTTCCTGCATTCTCAAGGTCAAAATTTAGAAATTTCGTAGCCCAATAGGCTTTATGTTCTAATTCCACCGGAAGATGACAGGACTTCCCATAAACCAGCCTAAAGGGGGACATCCCTATTGGCGTCTTGAAAGCAGTCCTATAGGCCCATAGAGCTTCGTCTAACCTAAGGTACCAATCTTTCCTAGAGGAATTTACCGTTTTTTCTAAAATGGCCTTTAATTCCCTATTTGACACTTCTACTTGACCATTAGCCTGAGCATGATATGGGGTTGTGACTTTATGCCTAACGCCAAATTTCTTTAATAAAGCATTGAATTGGTGATTAACAAAATGTTTACCACCATCGCTTATAATGGCTCTAGGAGCTCCATAACGGGTAAAAATATTTTTTCTTAAAAATTCTAACACAATTCGTGCATCACAAGTCCTAGTAGCTACAGCTTCGACCCATTTACTAACATAATCCACTGCTACCAGAATGTATTCAAACCCGTATGAAACCGGAAAAGGTCCCATGAAATCTATTCCCCAAACATCGAATAATTCAACCTCAAGCACATTTGTTAAGGGCATCTCATCACGTTTGGATATATTTCCTACTCTTTGGCATCTATCACAACTTTTCACATAATATTGGACATCTTTAAACATTGTTGGCCAATAAAAACCAGAAGATAGAATTTTCATTACCGTTCTATTTGGCCCATGATGTCCACCAGCTTCTCCACTGTGACAAGCTGTGATGATTGCACTGGTCTCCGCATCTGAGATACACCGTCTTAACACTTGGTCAGCGCATAATTTGAAAATGTAGGGATCATCCCATATGTAGTGTCTCGCATCCGCACGCAATTTCTTCTTTTGCTGCCATGAAAAATCCTTTGGCATAAAGCCCCCTGCAAGAAAATTAGCAATATTAGCAAACCAAGGTACTGAATTTTCACAGGAAAATACAGCACAAATATGCTCATCGGGAAATAAATCTAAAATTTCCCCTTTTTCAATACGATCATTTTCCAATCGGGACAGATGATCTGCCACAAAATTCTCAGCGCCCTTCTTATCCTTAATTTGCAAATCGAATTCCTGCAACAAAAGTACCCATCGAATCAGCCTTGGTTTTGATTCCTTCTTTGCGAATAAATGCCTCAAGGCTGCATGATCCGACCACACCACCACTTTTGCACCCAGCAAATACGGCCTGAACTTTTCAAATGCATATACTATCGCGAGAAGTTCTTTCTCTGTGGTGGTGTAATTTACCTGTGCTCCTGTCAAAGTGTGACTAGCATAATATATGGCATAAAAAATCTTATCTCTTCGTTGTCCAAGCACTGCTCCTATTGCAAAGTCACTAGCATCACACATTAGTTCGAACGGCAAATTCCAATCCGGAGATATAATCACCGGAGCTGAAATAAGTCGTTTCTTTAAAGTTTCAAATGCTAACATACATGCACTGTCAAAAACAAAAGGGGCATCTTTCATAAGTAAATTAGACAAGGGTTTTGCAATTTTTAAAAAATCTTTTATAAAACGCCTGTAAAACCCTGCATGTCCTAAAAAACTTCTTACGCCCTTAACATTTGTCGGAGCTGGTAATTTTTCAATTACTTCAACTTTGGCCTTATCTACCTCTATCCCATTCTCTGAAATTTTGTGTCCCAGTACTATGCCCTCTCTCACCATAAAATGGCATTTTTCCCAATTCAATACCAGGTTAGTCTTTTCACACCTCCCTAGTACTAGATCAAGATGCTGTAAACAGCTCTCAAAATCAGCCCCATATATGGTGAAATCATCCATGAATACTTCCATAAATTTTTCTATAAAATCATGGAAAATGGCCATCATACACCGCTGAAACGTAGCCGGTGCATTACATAACCCAAAAGGCATTCTCCTATATGCAAATGTGCCATATGGGCAGGTAAAGGTCGTTTTCTCCTGATCCTCAGGGTCTATTGGAATCTGCATATATCCCGAATACCCATCTAAAAAACAGTAAAACCTATTACCCGCTAACCTTTCTAACATTTGGTCAATAAAAGGCAAAGGGAAATGGTCCTTCCTAGTGGCATTATTTAACCGCCTAAAATCAATGCAGACTCTCCAACCCGTAACTGTACGAGTTGGAATTAACTCATCTAGTTCATTCTTTACCACCGTCATTCCTCCCTTTTTAGGCACACATTGCACAGGACTCACCCACTTACTGTCAGAGATAGGATAGATAATACCTGAGTCTAGGAGTTTAAGTACCTCCTTCTTTACTACCTCTTGCATGACTGGATTGAGTCGCCATTGAGGCTGAGCTACCGGCTTGCACTCCTCTTCCATTGGGATCCTATGTGTACAGTAGCTTGGGTCAATCCCCTTCAAATCTGAGGTCCTCCAGCCAATGGCTCCCTTGTGCTTTTTCAGCACCTCTAGCAGCATCGTCTCTTCTGCACCTGACAACAAAGAAGAAATGATTACTGGTTTACTCTCATTTTCTAAAAACACATATTTCAAGTGAGAGGGAAGAGGTTTAAGTTCAGAATTTGAATCCCCCTCTTTAGGATCAATTTTCTCCTTTTTGTCTTCTATCTCCACACTTGCTATCTCTTGTCCCCTCATCTCTTCTTCACATTCTTCTCCCTCCACTGAATGTAATAGACACTTATTTTCTAAATCAGCTCTCGATTCTTTTTCTTGCACTTCCTCCACACAATCATCTATTACATCCATAAAATATACAGACTCTTTCACATCACCAGATGGGTATTTTTGAGCCTTATTCATATCTACCACCAACTCCTCACCATTAAACCTTAGGGTAACCGTTTGACCATGAACGTCTATCAATGCCTTGGCGGTATTTAAAAATGGCCTCCCCACAATCAATGGCACCTTGTGGTCTTCTTCCATCTCCATTACCACAAAATCCACTGGAAAAATAAATTTCCCCACCTTCACTAGCAGATCCTCAATCACTCCCTTTGGTCTCCTCACGGACCTGTCTGCTAGTTGGAGTCGCATTCCTGTCTCCCTAAGCTCTCCAAGATTCAGCTTCCTGCATATCGAATAAGGCATTAAGTTTATGCTTGCACCTAGATCACATAAAGCATTACCGTAAAAATCTTCACCAATAACACAAGGAAGAGTAAAGCTACCTGGATCTTCCAGTTTCTCAGGAATCTTGTTCATAATAATAGCACTGTAATTTTCTGTTAGTTGTACAGTCTCATGCCCTTCTAATTTCTTTTTATTAGAACAGAGTTCTTTCATGAATTTAGCATAGTTAGGCATATGAGCTAGAGCTTCAGCAAATGGTAAATTTATGTGCAGTTTCTTAAACATCTCTAGAAACCTAGCTTTTTGCTCATTTTTCTTTTCCTGTCTAGCAATAGCAGGAAATGGCAGTTTATTAATGTCAAGATCCTCTAACTTAGGATTCACTATACTCTTTCCCTTGTCACTTTTAGGAGCATTTTCTTTAACTTCTAACTTAGAGTTAGAGTTACTTACCGTCCGTGTCGGCTCCTCCTTTTCTGATAAGAGATCTTTACCTTGATCCTCTCTCGGTTCCACTTCCTTTCCACTCCTCAATGTAATTGCCTTAGCCTCCTCTTTTGGATTCCGGTCTACATTTGAAGGAAATGTTCCTGGTTGCCTCTGGGACACAGAATTTGCAAGCTGTCCCACTTGAGTTTCCAAATTTCTTATGGAGGCATCCTGGTTCCGGTTCCACTGCTCTTGAGACTTCCATCTAGATTCTTGATTTACCATGAATTGCTGTTGGTTATTCATAAACTGCTGTTGACTGTTAATGAATGTAGCCAACATGTCTTCCAGATTTGGCTTTCTCTCTTGAACAGGTGGCCTGGGTTGATAACCCGGTGGGTGGTACTGCTGCCCTTGGTTCTGAGGAGGTGGATATGGTGGTTGATATGGCTGCCCGTGGTTTTGATGGATGTTTTGGTTAAAGGGAGCTCTTACTTGCGGATTAGAGGATGAAGCATTTGGAATTCCATCTTTCCAGGAGAAATTTGGATGACTTCTCCATCCCGGGTTATAAGTGTTACTGTAAGGGTCATTCCTTCTGAAATCTCCCACAGCATTGACATCACCCATTGATCCTCCACTTTCTTGCCCACCTTGCTCCTGTTCATACCATCCACTCTCTTGGCCCACAGCAGCTACATTCTGCACTTTTAAACTACTCATCTCCTTCCTCATAGATTCCATCTGTGCCTTCAGCATCGATACCTCATCCACAGCATGTATCCCCTGTCTTCTCGGAACTGCTCTAGGATTAGACCATTGAGCATCATTAGCTGCCATTTCATCCAGTAATTGAAAAGCTTCCTCTGGTAACCTATTCATAAATGACCCTCCTGATGAAGCATCTAATAAGGATCTTGTCTGTGGTGTAACCCCAGAATAAAAGGTGGTCATCAAATGGTAAATTGCTATCTCATGATGTGGACAGCTTCTCAACAGTCTTCTAAACCTTTCCCAGGCTTCATGAAAGGGCTCCTCACTCATCTGACTAAAGCCTAATATACTATTTCTGATGTTCGCAGTCTTCGTGGGAGGGAAGAATCTCATCAAAAAATTTTCTTGCAACTGATCCCATGATCTAATTGACTGTCTAGGTAGCATTTGCAGCCATTCAAGAGCTTTTCCAATCAGTGTAAAAGGGAACAGCTTTAATCTTACCGCGTCAGATGACACTCCAGGAATTTGAACCGTATCACTGATCTCTAAGAAAATGTCCAAATGTTGTGCAGGATCTTCGACATCTGCACCCGAAAACTGATTTCGCTGTACCATACCGATGGTGGCTGGTTTAAGTTCAAATTGCACTCCCCTGGGCAGCACAATTGTCCTATTATCTTCATTCCATCTAGGCACCGCATAGTCCCTAATTGTCCTCTGCCTAGGAATCTCTTCTCTATTATGCCCCGGATTCTGGTTTTGTGCCCTCAGCACTTGTTCATTTCCAGGAGGAATTTCACCAATAGGAAGCGAATTTTCGTCCATGTTATTAATCCTGTTGGCTCTTAATTGTTGGTGTAAAGTCCTCTCGATTTCAGGATCGTAAGGTGCTATTTGTTCTTGTCTTCTTCTGCTCATACACCCTCAACAACCACCTGAAAAGAATAAAGAATAAATCAAAATAAGATAAAATAAAATAAAATAAAAATAAAAACACACACAAATAATGATCAAGACTTAAAACAACGCCAGTCCCCGGCAACGGCGCCAAAAACTTGACACGACCTCAGCAAGTGTACTGAATCGACAAGTAATATAATGGAGTAAAATTATGACTCTGAGTTATCGTACCCAAGGGACTGAACACGCAAGTTATGAAAATTAAATGTATGCTAAAGAATTTCCAATTAATTGATTTGATTAAATCAACTAAACTAAAACTAATAAATTAATCAACTGCTGTAATGATTAAGCAAAAACAAATTAAGATGACAGTAAAACTAACAAAGATAAAAGTAAATAAAAACGAGAAAAGTTATCAAATTATAAAGGCGTTGCTCAAGTTCACTCATCCACCCCTTACCCAAATATGAATAAAATCAACCTATGAATCTTATATGAAAGAAATCGGGATAACCCTCTTAACCCAAGCGTCCCATTCCGGAGCAAGCTATTCTAATCGCATAACGTCCCATTCCGGAGCAAGTCATACAACTAGCCTAATCACGGGTCTAAAATCCTAGGTTCGGTTTGCTTTCCCATTCCGGAGTCAAACATCCCAAAACCTCATTATTTCGCTCATCACTCAAATCTTAAATCATAAAATCCTGTCCATTTAGATTCCCATTCCGGAGTAGTCTAAACACCACAGCAAACATGATAGAAAATTCTGAGAATAAAATACATTCATGGCATCCAATTAATAAATTCAATAACCAACATAGACATATGGAATAAATCATTTATCACAATTGGAAATTGAACTGAAAAACTAAAATCCATAAACAAGCAATAAACACCAGCAAAATAAACCAATCTTTCATACATAAACTCAATAGATGTTCATAATTCACATCTTAGGTATAGGAGATTCAGAGATCCCCCGAACAACTAAACGACTACTCACAATCCATTACAAAATCAAAAGAGTAAAAGAAAGAATAAACCCTGAAATTCATTGAGAAAATTCCGGTTGAATTGCTCGATCTTCGATCTCTTTCTTCAAATCTTCATTGGAGAAAATAACTAAAATTCTGGAAAAACTAACTAAGAACTAGCAAAACTCTTGAAATTGAACTATGAAACTAAAACAAATTAATCTCAATTACTAATCGAAAACCAAAAACAAGAACGAAAATTGAAGTTTAGGACCGCAGAATATCTCTCAAAATCTCAGCTGCAAAAACTAATAACAAATACTAACTAAAAAAAATCGGAACCCTAGCCAAATAGAAAAGTTCGTTTTTATAGTTCCAGATGGGTCACGGTGACAATGAAATTCATTGTCACCGTGTTCAGTCGAGGATTTCAAATTTGTTCACGCACAAGAAATGGGTCTCGGTGACAATGAAATTCATTGTCACCGTGAGGTCTTCGAAGTTTGCTTCTGTCCAGGATTTAGCTATGTCACGGTCACAATGAAAACCATTGTGACCGTGATGTATGTGCTTCTTTGATTCTGCCTTGAGGATTTTTATGTCACGGTCACAATGGAATTGATTGTCACCGTGACATACCTCCTACTTGCATTCTGCCCAATCATTCACGATGTCACGGTCACAATGAAATCCATTATGACCGTGACCCATCTAGGCCAGCTCCTGACTCCCACTTCTCTTCATGTCACGGTCACAATGAATTTCATTGTGACCGTGATGTAACTAGAACCTCACCTGCAAAGTGTCATAAAAATCAATCAAAAACTATCTATAATGCATCAAAATTCCAATTTGACTAAAATTAGTAAAATCAACCTAAAGGAAACAAAACCTAACACAAAAACGCAACTAAACACCTAAAATCATATAAAAACACTATGAAAACTAAACACTATATTGAAGTTATCAAGCATTATCTTTACATTCTTGTTCCAAGGCATTCTCAGTCTCTTCAGAACATTATCTTTAAGTCCATTTTCTAAGGCATTCTCAGTCTCTTTAGAGCATTATCTTTAAGTCCTTTTTCCAAGGTATTCTCAGTCTTTTCGGAGCATTATCTTTAAGTCCCTTTTCCAAGGCATTCTCAGTCTCTTGGAAGCATTATCTTTAAGTCCTTGTTTCAAGGCATTCTCATTCTCTTTGGAGCATTATCTTTAAGTCCTTATTTCAAGGCATTCTTAGTCTATTCGGAGCGTTATATTTAAGTCTTTTTTCCAAGACATTCTCAGTCTCTTTGGAGTATTATTTTAAAGCCCTATTTGTAAGGTATTCTCGGTTTCTTCAGAGCATTATCTTTTAAGTTCTTTTTCCAAGGTATTCTCAGTCTCTTCGGAGTATTATCTTTAAGTCCTTTTTCCAAGGCATTCTCAGTCTCTTTGGAGCATTATTTTTAAGTTATTTTTTCAAGGCATTCTCAGTCTCTTCGATACATTATCTTTAAGTTCTTTTTCTAAGGCATTCTCAGTCTCTTCGAAGCATTGTCTTTTAAGTCCTTTTTCAAGGCATTTCAAGTCTCTTTCGAGCATCCTCAGTCTTTTCGAAGTATTAAGTCCTCTTTCAAGGCATTTCAAGTCTCTTTCGAGCATTCTCAGTCTCTTCGAAGAATTATCTTTAAGTCCTTCTTCCAAGACATTCTCAGTCTCTTCGGAGCATTATCTTTAAGTACTTGTTCCAAGGCATTCCCAGTCTCTTCGAAGCATTATCTGTAAATCTTTTTTTTTTTCAAAGGTATTTTCAGTCTCTTCAGGGTATTATCTTTAAGCCATTTTTTTTAAAAGGCATTCCCAGTCTCTTCGGAGCATTATCTTTAAGTACTTGTTCCAAGTCATTCCCGATCTCTTTGGAGCATTATCTTTAAATCCTTTTTTTTCAAAAGCATTCTCTGTCTCTTCGAGGGATTATCTTTAAGTTTTTTTTTTCAATATGTATTCTCAGTCTTTTTGGAGCATTATCTTTAAGTCTTTTTTCTAAGAAATTCTCAATCTTTGTGGAGCATTATCTAGAAAACCTTTTTAAGGTATTTCAAGCCTTTTCGAAGCATAAAACCTTTTTAAGGTATTTCAAGTCTTTTTAAAATATAAATTCTTTTATAAGGTATTTCAAGGCTTTTCAAAGCATAAAATCTTTTGAAGGTATTTCAAGTCTTTTCAAAATATAAAACCTTTTCTAAGCATTTTTAAACCTTTTCGAAGCATAAAACTTTTTTTCAAGGTAATTCAAGTCTTTTGTTAAGTGCCTAATGTTGATGTTTTAGCCCGTTTTCCTTACTTTCATGCACTTAACTTTAGCTTATATTAGTACTTTTTACTTGTTTTGTGTTTTTGGTCATTGTAGGATCAAAGTGGTAAAAAGTAAGCAAATTGGGGCTAAATGGAGTGAATTTGGAGCAACCTTGAAAGTTCAAGAAAATTAGAAGCAAATAGCTAATTTTGGGTTTAGCCTTACCCAAGGCTAAAGGGCAAGGGTAAGGAGCTGCCTTGCCTAAGGCTAATGGCCAAGACGCGACAGCACATATCAGTTTTTAATATTCTTAATCCGAAGTTGCCCTAACCGCCAGCTGTACTTCATCAGATTTTTTGGGGATAATTAGACCATGATCTAAGGGATATTAGGCAGTGTTTTTAGAAAGATAATATTACATTTAATATTTGTAATTTATTTTTAAAGTTTGGATAGGAATTAATGACATTCCTAACTTATCTAGGTTTTATTCCTATTTAGCTAGGGAGAAACGTGAATATGGGGATCTCTTCTCCTTCTTCTTCATCTGCGCTTTTCTTAAGACCGTAACAGGAAGTACTTTTTATTTTATTTATTTTATTTTGGATTTCTATGGCCATATGTGGCTAAATTACTTTTATTTCAGTTAAAGATTAATTCAAAGCTAGGTTTTAATTCATCGTGAGATTGTTGCACTTATTTATTGTTCTTAATTTCATATAATGTTCATGTTATTTACTGAAGTTTAGAGAAACTATATCTCGATTATTATTTATTTTATGTTCAATGAGGCGCTGTTGTTCATTTAAATAAATAAAATACTGCTAGTTGAGTTTGCTAAATCCGTAATTGTTTGGTAAAGTTAACAATAAGTGGCAATCAGTGTATAAGGGCTATTACATTGAGTAAATGCATGATTTGGTCTAAATCGGTCTCGCATGAGGTCGGTTGGCTTAGGTCAGGTCTTTCTATTCCTTAATACTATCAATAAATTAAATTCTTGCGCGTGTTAAGGGTTATTTATTGGCTAGGGATTAATTACAGTCTTACTTGATTGATTCATTAATACGGAAAGATTAGGTCGGGAGCGCAAAGCCGACGGCTATAACTTACCCATTATTTGATTTTCAGATTTACTATTTCATCAATGATTAGTTGAATTAATCCTATGCTGCGAATATCGTTAACTGGAATTTATCATATATTGAATTTCTTTCGATTAATTTACTGCTTGTTTGTTTATTCCTTTTACTTCAGTATTTTTGAATTTTTGGTTTATTAAAACTCCCCCCCCCCTTTTTTTTTATTTTTATTGTCAAAATTCAGGTTATTTAGAATTAATTTGGTGCTAGTCTCTGTGGATTCAACCCTTTCTTGCCCTATTTATAATTTATTTGATAGGATAATTGAGGTATTTATTTTTGGTGGCTTCGATACCCATCAAATTTTGGCGCTGTTACTGGGGGACTAGTCTAACTTGATTTAATTTGTTAATGACTAGGTCTAAAATTCAGGAGAAATTTTGTTCGATTTGGAGATTGAAAAAACAGCCCGGAGGCTAAGGAAGGAGATAAAATTATGCGAGGAACTTGTAGAACTTTTTCCAAACAGCAGTAGGAGGAAAAGGAAGCTGATTTTACTGACTTTCCAGCCGAAGTAGAAGAGGAAAAAATGGCAGAACAGACTTTAAGAGAGCTTAATACACCTCCTTTAAACCAGCAGCCCTTGTGCATAACTTATTCAACTTTGGATATTGTTTTTGAACTAAAATCGGGCCTGATTCACTTATTACCCACTTTTCGTGGCTTAGAAAATGAAGATCCTCACAAGCATTTGAAAGAATTTCATGTGGTTTGTTCAGGTATGTGATAGGTGTCTAATTGATGTATTATTTAGAATATATGTGGTATGAGTTTAAGTAGTAAAGTATGTGAATATATGTATCTTTCATGTTATTTGTGTTAGTTTACTTATTTTTATATGTGTAGGGTGATTTAGGTGAAAAAAGTGAAAAAAAAGCATAACTGGTGAAGAAAAGAGCAGACACGTGAATAGACCAGTGGAGCACGACTCGTGAAACGACAACATGAGTCGTGAAGGGCCAATGAAGAGAGCAGAAGATAAAAAAAAAAAAAAAGAAAAGAGAAGAAGAAGCAGAGGAGCATGAGTCGTGAAAGAAGGACACGACTCATGAAGGTGCGTGGACAGAAGGAAGAAAAGGAGAAGAGAAGAAGAGAAGGGAGGCAGAGCACGAAATATGAGCCAAGCGCACAACTCATACAAGAGTTCACGACTCGTGAAAGGGGATCACGAGTCATGAGTGGCCAGAGAGAGAACGAAGAGAAAAGAATAAAGAAAGAAAAGAAGGAAAAAAGCTCTGTGTGCTGTCGCAAGCGCGATAGTGATCGCGAACGTGATAGAACTATCCGTTGGGGTAGTTTTCTGTGAAAAGTCATCTGAAGAGACATATTTCTCAACCAACATTTGCCACTCTTTGGAGGAAGAAACACAACTTTTGAAACTCTATAAATATGTAATTAAGCTGTAATTTTAGGTAGACAATAATATTATTGAATTTTTAACTAAGTGATTTTGCTGTAAGTTTTTATAGTTAAATTCCTGAAAGTTAGAATTCGTGTTTTGAAGAGAAGATTTCTTACAAGGAAGAAGATCATACTTTGTGAAAGGGAAAAGGGTTGAGGAATCTCCTTCTTCATTTCTTATCTTTTACTTCTTCTTCTTAACTATTAAATGATGCATTTATGACTTGAATATTTAATGTTATATTTTGTTATTCATATCAATTTGATATTTTTGCTTATAGAGTTTTCTATTAGTATTTTTATGTATGATCATTATAAGTAAGTGCTTAGTCGAAAGAATAAATCCTTACTTACATCTAACAGAAGTTCATCATTGAAGCATTATTTGAGAGATCATAATGTTAGATGGTTGTTATAGGTTGCTTTTTAATCCTGAAATTTACATGTATAACCCTCTAATTTATTAATGAAAATTGTGAGTTAGAATTATAAATGCATGTTTTAGGCACTCTAGTTTATATCGAGAGGGTAAATTGGAATCTTATTCAACTTGGCTTACATGATAAGAACATACTTATAATCAAGAATAATCACTTCAAGTTCTATTTATTATTACTTTATCATCATTAATCATTTGTCTTCTCCGATAATCAATAATTAGGTTAGATAGTAATAAACATAGTATTTCCACTTTCATTCATAAAATTTATGATGATTGTAAACAAGATTAAAATTGAGTAGTAATAGTGTGTAATATTTATCACATTCCTCATGAGATTGACATCTTTTGTACTATAACCGGTACACCGTATACTTGCGGAATTAGCACTTAGAAATATGCTAACAGGTTTTAGGCGCCGTTGCCGGGGAGTGAATGATTATTCATTGCCATTATGAATCTCAATTTATGATTTTGGATTACAATATTTAATTAGTTTTATTTTGTGTTGTTTTACAGGATTTGATAGTTCATGCCTAGTACAAGAAGTTCTCGAGAAGAGCTTGAACTTTTGAATCCTGAAATAGAGAGATTTTTGTCAAGTAACCGAAAATCTAACAAAAAGAAGAATAAGAATAAGAGACCTATCATGGTTGAAGAGGAGAATCCACCAAGGTTGATGAATTTTGCTACACCTGCATTGAGTGGTGCTCAACTAGGTATGGTAAGGCCTACGGTAAACGCTAACAAATTTGAAATAAAACCATCTCTTTTGAAAATGATTCAAAATAGTATTCAATTTTATGGTTTGGCAAATGAGGATCCTAGTGCTCATTTGGCAATTTTCTTGGAAATATGTGATACTTTTAAAATTAATGGAGTTTCGGCTGATGCAATTAAGCTTAGGCTTTCTCCTTTCACTTTGAAGGATAAAGCCAAGGCTTGGTTGAATTTCCTAACTAAAGGATCTATTACTACTTGGGACCAATAGGCCCAAACATTTTTATCTAAATATTTTCCTCTAGCCAAAACTGCAAAAATTATAAAAGATATCACAACTTTTGTGCAACATGATAATGAGTCTTTGTATGAAGCTTGGGAGAGGTTTAAAGAATTGCAGAGAATGTGTCCTCACCATAACCTTCCAAGGGAGTTGCTCATGCAAACTTTCTATAATGGAGTGAACCCTACAACTAGGGGTACCATAGATGCTTCAGCTGGTGGCTCTCTTATGAGAAAAACAACAGAAGCTTCCTTTGAATTGTTAGAAGAGATGGCCATGAAAAATTGTACGTGGCCAACCGAAAGAGTAAGGGAATCTAATTCTAATGCTAGAGGGGTCCATTCAATAGATTCTATTGTAGCATTGCAAGCCCAAGTGGAGGCATTGACACATAAGGTTAATAGCCTAGGAATGGGGGGAAGTTCACAAAATGCATGCACTATGTGTGGTCAACAAGGTCATATTAGTGAAAATTACAATTTAGGATTGGTTAATAAGGTGGAGCAAGTGAATTTTATTCAAGGTCAAGGATGTGGAAATCCATATTCAAATACCTATAATCCTGGTTGGTGAAATCATCCTAATTTGTCATAGGGAAATAGTAGTAATAATCAAAATAGAGGTATAGGATTCCAATAACCACAAGATAGGTTTGGGGCGTTTGAGGTCAAACTTGATAAATTTATTGAGGTGATTAATTTTAAGATTAGTTCTCAAGATGAGAACCAAAATAAGCTTGAGGTTCAATTGGGTCAACTTGCAAGTTCATTACCATCTAGAAATTTAGGGTGTCTTCCGAGTAGTACGGAAGAAAATCCTAGAGAGCATATTAAATCCTAGTATTTTATAGTCTCTTATTTAGTCTTTTATTTCGGTTGCTTAATTAGATTTTCTTTCTATATGTTCTTTGTGTTGTGTTAAGCTATTTTATACAAAATTGTTAATTACTTTTTATATTGTGATTTTAATATTATTAACACACATTATTTTTATTCTATAGGTCAAAACAGTAAGATTAAGTGTTGTTTTATTTATTGTTAATACAGAAAAAATAAAAATAATATTCATGACATCATGCTTCTATCGCGCGCGCGACCATATCGTCATCGCGACAGAAGGTGACTAAAGGAGTATCGTGAAATCCTCTGAGTCGTGCAAGGCTGTCCAATTCGTGCTCCTTGCTGAAGATGCTTCTATCACGAGCGCGACCACCATCGCTATCGTGATAGAATGAGCAGAGGATTGACGTATTAAATTTTGAGGCTTTTGTCATAAGCGCAACCAGCATCGCGATTGCGACAGAAGGCGATGATGCACAAGTATGACTCGTGTTGAAGGATCGCGAGTAGGAGCTCACCTTCACTTGTCGTGCTTATATGCATGACTCATGAAGGTATTGACAAATGCTAAGCAGCATTTGCATGAGTCGTGCATATTTGTCTGACTCGTACAGTATGCCCAAAACCTAGTTCGCTTCGCCTCGTGTCATTTTAATTGCTGTAAGTTTTCTTTTCTGATTTGTTTTATTTTCTCTTTCTTTTTCTACTAATTTGATTAAATTATTATTAGCATGTGTTTTAATTTAAATTAACTTAAATTAATTTAACCCTAAACCCTTAAAACACCAAAAAGAAAAATCAAATAGGAGAGTCATTTTTTAAAACCCTAAATCAGTAAAAATCGCAACTCTTCGTTTCACTTAACATTTCAATTTTCTCTCTTCTTTTTATTCTTTGCTTTAGTCTTTTCCCTGTTCGTGTTACATTTCACGAGTCGAGAAGCTATACTCTATCTCTTAATCTTCTTTCTTTCTTTTTCTTTCACGAGTTCTCTTCATCTTTTTTCTCTTTGTTATTTTTCTTTCGTGCGATTAGCCTTGCTTCTTTCTTTTCAAAGTTAGCATTATGTTTCTCTTCGATATTTTTCTTTAATACAAAATGGTAAGAACAAAGAACCCCTCATCTTCAAGAATAGAACAAGCAGAACAGGAGGCTGAAGAGGGAGATATATCTTCCACATTTGGTGCTAGTTTTTCCGTCTTTTCGGTGGACGAAGGTAGTAGATTTCTTGCCCTTCCTGATCGCTCATTTTTGCAATGTAAGTATTTTCCATCCTCTCTTCTGGAATAGGTAGGAATTTCAGATACTATTAATGAAATGTTGTCATATTGTGGCTTCCTTAGGTTTGCAAATATGCATGAAAATATTTATCCTGATTTAATGTTAGAACTTTACACTACTTTACAAAAGAATGAGGATAATGAACACTGGTTAGATTTTAGATTGGATGGAAAGGCACATATTTTGAACTATTTTATGATGTATAGAATGTTTGGGTTTTCACAAACTGGCTTATTTGACCCACCTAAATCCTTTAAACCTAATACATTTTGGTCATTTTTAACTGGTTTGCAAACACCGTATAGAGCTAGAGATGCTAAAGCCATATTTATCAAGGATTTAAAATATTGGATTTTGCATAAGATTTTAGCGTCTTTAGTTTTTAATAGGTCTGAATTTAATAGAGTTTCTTTTCATGAATTATTTTTGATGTGGTGTGTGCATAGACGTAAAGATGTATGTTGGTCTTATTGGGTTTGTAATTAGTTGTTAAATTGTGCTAGTAAATATGATTCACCTCTAACACATGGACACATTATTACTATTATTGCAAGAAATTTAGATATTGATCTTAGTGCCTATCATAGAGACCGTCCTTATGTTTATTTCACTAAACATTTATTTGTATGTGGAGAGGTTGTCAATAATTCATTTCAGGAAATTCCACCACAATCAAGGTCTTGTTGGAGGGATCTTGCAGGGTCCTCTGCTCCTCAAGAGGAAGCCAGTGATGATGGGAGTAATGGAGATGAACCTATGCTAGATGTGCCTGCTGCACCTGCTACGGGTCTTCTTCCTCTAATGTGCCAGCAATGCTTGAGCAGATTTTACTGAACCAGTCCTCTATGCAAGATCAGCTTTCTTCTATAGCTAGACGTCAAAGGAGGCTAGAGCATAAGGTGGACACATTCATTGCTCAAGCTAGATATATAGTATTATCTCCTCCACCTTTACCATAAACAGGGAGCTTTTCTTTGCTTTGTTTTATTTCTTTCTTTCTTTTACTTTTTTATTTTATATCATTTCTTCACATTGAGGACAATGTAGGTTCTAAGTGTGGGGGAATGAGTGTGTTTGTGTGTTTGTTTGTGTTTTATGAATTCTTGCACCTAAGTGTTTTATATGTTAGTTGTTTGTGTGACTTTATTTTTCAATTAGGCTTTTTAGTAAGTTTTATTATAGATCATTGTTCAATTGGTATGTTAAATAGGTTGTTAAGTCATTTAACTTTTATACTCATTTTATTAGTTTTTCAAAATTTTTAGCAGGTGTTTTAAGTTTTTTAAGTTATTTTCTTTTACTTCTTGTAATATTTTAGATTATTTAGTTTCTTTACTAACTATATTTTAAAGTTAGAATTTGCTCATGTACTTTAAAATTTTAAGTCTCTAGTTGCCTATGGAAACTATAGGCATAATACTTACCCTTATATCTTTTTAATAATGGATGAGAACTTAATAAAAGCAAAAATAAAGTGGGATAGAGCATAAAATGCACCCACAATGTTCATAAAAAAAAAAGCAAAAGCAAGATATATATCCAAAATTGAAAAAGTATGGGATGGAGCGTAAAACGCACCCATACTACATTCTCTTGCTATTTTTGGGAGGAAAATTAAAAGTATACCCATGTTCAAAACAAAAAGAAGAGTCAAAAGAAAAGAAAAGTCTAAAAATGCCACGAGATTGGATTAAGGGTAAGTTTGCTTATGAATTGTCCTAAAAGGCAGATAGTAACTTTAGAATTTTAAAGTTTATGATCAATATTCTCTTTTTGAATCATGTTTAGTTTTGGGACTCTATAATCTTGATGTTGGAATTAGTAAATTTAGGTGACTTGTTAAATTTTTAATTCATGCTTTAAAATTTGATTTACTAATATTTTAGAGTTTTTAAGATGTTTGATCTTTTCAATTCTATGATATATGTCTAATGAACAATGTTGTATAGTAAAGTTTACTGTTATTAAATTTTTTCATTCTTTTCTCTTGCTTGAGGACAAGCAAGGTTTAAGTGTGGGGGAATTTGATAGGTGTCTAATTGATATATTATTTAGTATATATGTGGTATGAGTTTAAGTAGTGAAGTATGTGAATATATGTATCTTTCATGTTATTTGTGTTAGTTTACTTGTTGTTATGTATGTAGGGTGATTTAGGTGAAAAAAGTGAAGAAAAGAGCATAACTAGTGAAGAAAAGAGCAGACACATAAACAGACCAGCGGAGCACGACTCGTGAAAGGAGAACACGAGTCGTGAAGGGCAAATAAAGAGAGCAGAAGATGAAGAAAAAGAAAAGAGAAGAAGAAGCAGAGGAGCACGAGTCGTGAAAGAAGGAAGAAAAGGAGAAGAGAAGAAGAGAAGGGAGGCAGAGCACGAAACGTGAGCCAAACGCACGACTCACGCAAGAGTTCATGACTCATGAAAGGGGATCACGAGTCGTGAATTGCCAGAGAGGGACTGAAGAGAAAAGAAGAAAGAAAGCAAAGAAGGAAAAGAGCTCCGTGTTCTGTCGCGAGCGCGACAGAACTATTCGTTGGGGCAGTTTTTTGTGAAAAGTCATCTGAAGAGATATATTTCTCCACCAACATTTGCAACTCTTTGGAGGAAGAAACATAACTTTTAAAACTCTATAAATATGTAATTAAACTGTAATTTTAGGTAGAGATTAATATTATTGAATTTTTAACTAAGTAATTTTGCTGTAAGTTTTTATAGTTAAATTCCTGAAAGTTAGAATTCATATTTTGAAGAGAAGATTTCTTGCAAGGAAGAAGATTATACTTTGTGAAAGGGAAAAGGGTTGAGGAATCTCCTTCTTCATTTCTTATCTTTTACTTCTTCTTCTTAACTATTAAATGATGCATTTATGAACTTGAATATTTAATGTTATATTTTGTTATTCATATCAATTTGATATTTTTGCTTGAAGAATTTTCTATTAGTATTTTTATGTATGATCATTATAAGTAAGTGTTTAGTCGAAAGAATAAATCCTTACAGACATCTAATAGAAGTTCATCATTAAAGCATTATTTGAGAGATCGTAATGTTAGATGGTTGTTATAAGTTGCTTTTTAATTCTGAAATTTACATGTATAACCCTCTAATTCATTAATGAAAATTGTGAGTTAGAATTATAAATGCATGTTTAGGCACTCTAGTTTATATTGAAAGAGTAAATTGGAATCTTATTCAACTTGGCTTACATGACAAGAACATACTTATAATCAAGAATAATCACTTCAAGTTCTATTTATTATTATTTTATCATCATTAATCATTTGTCTTCTCCGATAATCAATAATTAGGTTAGATAGTAATAAACATAGTATTTCTACTTTCATTCATAAAATTTATGATCATTATAAACAAGATTAAAATTAAGTAGTAATAGTGTGTAATATTTATCACATTCCTCGTGGGATCGACATCTTTTGTACTATAATCGATACACCGTATACTTGCGAAATTAGCACTTAGAAATATGCTAACAGTATGAAGCCACAAGGATTTACTGAAGAACAAGTGAAATTGAGGGCCTTTCCATTTTCATTGGCTGATTTGGCAAAGGAATGGTTATTGAATTTACCATCAGGAACAATCACAACATGGATTGATATGTTTAGAATGTTCTTAGATAAGTTTTATCTAGCCTCTCGAGCTGTTGTAAGTCAGAGGAAAATAAGTGGAATCAGACAAAAAGATGTGGAGTCACTTCACGACTATTGGGAAAGATTTAAGAAATTATGTGTAAGCTGTCCCCAACATGGAATTACTGATCAATCCCTTATTCATTATTTTTATGAAGGTATGTTGAGCATGGAAAGGATGATGATAGATGCAGCAAGTGGGGGAAGCCTCAACAATAAAACCCCAGCACAAGCCCATGAGTTGATACAAAACATGGCAGCCACTTCCCAATAGTTTGGAAGATATCAAGACCCCCCAAGAAGAGTACATGAGGTAAATTCTTCTTCCATTGAAGATAAACTTAATGCTCTAGCTATTCTTGTGCAAAATATGGCTGTAGGTACATCTTCATAAGCAAGGGTGTGTGGAATATGTGCATATGCTGGACATCCAACAGATATGTGTCCCACACTTCAAGAAGACTCGCAAGAGCAAGTAAATGCGATGGGTGGATATTCTGGATAGCCCTATAGGAAATGTGATCCGCATTCCAACACATACAATCCTGGGTGGTGAGATCATCCCAACATCAGCTATGGAGCAAGGCAGCAAAATTCACAGCAACAATTTCAACTAAGGCAACCACAACAGCCCTCTCAACCAACTCCTAAACACGGTATTAGTCTTGAAGACATTGTTCATTCTTTAGCTGATAATGTGCAAGATATTCAACAGCATGCAAAGAAATCAAATTCAAGAATTCAGAATTTGGAGACACAAATGATCCAAAGAGCATAATCTTTGAGTAGAATAGTGTCCCAAGGACGTTTGTCCTCACAAACAATAGAAAATTCGAGGCAAAATGCGAGCGCAATCATTCTAAGGAATGGAAAAGAGCTGGAACAACCCCTACCAAAGGGAGAAAATTAGAAACAGCTAAAAGAAGTAGAGAGAGAGGCGAAAATTGAGTAGAAAGTGCAGCCCATAAATAAAAATTCAGAGCAGCCCCCTATTTTAGTTGTGCAGCCCCCATTTCCTGAAAGGTTAGCTAAATCTAAAAAGGAAAAAGAGGAAAAAGACATCTTTAAGACATTTCGTAAGATTGAGGTAAATATTCCTTTGATTGATGCAATTAAATAAATATCGAAATATGCAAAATTTCTTAAAGAGCTTTGTACTAATAAGAAAAAACAGGTTGGCTATGAGAAAATTACTGTGAATGAAAATGTTTCAGCTGGTATTCAAAGAAAAATGCCCAAAAAATGCAAGGATAAAGGTATGTTTGCTATTTCCTGTAAGATTGGTGATTTAATTATTAAAAGAGTTATGTGTGATTTAGGTGCTTCCATAAATGTCATGCTTAAGTCTATTTATACCTCTTTAAATGCTGGACCCTTAGAAGAAATAGGAATAGTCATTCAATTAGCAAATAGGTAAATAGTTTATCTCGAGGGACTACTAGAAGATGTGTTGGTTCGGGTTAATGGTTCAATTTTTCCTGCTAATTTTTATGTGATCGACATGGATGAAGAAGAAAATTCAGGTGATTCGGCTGAAATTTTATTAGGTAGGCCATTTCTTCAAATAACTAGAACTAAAATTGATGTGTACAAAGGTACTCCTACAATGGAATTTGATGGTGAGATAGTTCAATTCAATATGTATGATGCTATGAAATATCCTTGTGAGATGGCTTCTGTTTGTGGAATTGATGTTATTGAACCACTGACTCAAAAAGTGTTTGAAATAGTGGGACTAATAAGTTGCAGGTTGTTTTAAATGAAAATGTTCACAGGGACAGGTTTTATGCAGTGGAAGAATAGCTAAGTATTGAATATGAGCTGCAGGAAGTAGTGATGGAGTTAGAGGCTTTGAAACCGGTCGTACGTGCATCTAATCCTTTGGAATTAACTAGCACTAACAAAATGCTTTTATCATCCATGTTGCAGGCACCAGAATTGGAGCTTAAGGTATTACCCGACCATGTGAAGTACGTTTATTTGGGTGAGGAGAAAACACTCCCAGTGATAATTTCCAATAAGCTACAGCCTAAGGAAGATAAGCTACTGATCCAAGCTTTGCGAGAGAATAAAGAAGCAATTGGATGGACCATTGCCGATATAAAAGGTATAAGCCCCTCTACTTGCATGCACAGGATTAATTTAGAAGAAGATATTAAGCCCAGTAAGCAAGCACAAAGAAGGTTGAACCCACCAATGATGGAAGTGGTAAAGAAGGAAATACAAAAGATGCTGGATGCAGGAGTGATATACCCAATTTCAGACAGTAACTGGGTGAGTCCAGTCCAAGTCGTACCCAAAAAGATAGGAATTATGGTTGTCGAAAATAAAAAAGGAGAAATTGTGCCCACCCGAGTCCAAAACGGGTGGAGGGTTTGTATAGAGTACGGGAAGGTGAACACCTCTACTAGAAAATATCATTTTCCACTTCTTTTTATTGATCAAATGCTAGAAAGACTTGCTGGAAAATCTTTTTATTGCTGTCTTGATGGTTATACAAGTTTTTATCAAATACCGGTGGCACCCGAAGACCAGGAGAAAACCACTTTCACCTGCCCCTTTAGCACATTTGCCTACCGCAGGATGCCATTTGGACTTTTGCAATGCTCCAGCGACTTTCCAACATTGTATGGTAAGCATCTTTTCAGATTATGTTGAGAAAATAATAGAAGTATTTATGGATGATTTTACGGTTTATGGTAATTCATTTCATGAATGTTTGTCTAATTTAATCAAGATTTTGAGGAGATGTTTAGTGTAACAACCCCGACGCCCCCATTGGAAGGACACTGGGGCGCTACCACACGCTCACTCACAAACACGCATACATATCATAGTGGAAGCGTTCAACAATAATACCAATTAAAGCAAAACTCATAATCTTAACATTAAATCTTAACACTAAGCCAAAATATATAACACATAATATTTATATACATCATTCAAAATTACAAAGGATCCTTAATAAAAATTACATAAACCACTAATCAAAAGAGTACATATTCAAAAAGAATACAGGAGGAGTACACAAAAATATAAAGACTCTACTCCTAGTGGCCAACCCTGCAGATGCGAGACGAACCGGACAAAACCTGCCACCTACACGGGAAAATAGCCCGTGCTAAGCGATAATGCTTAGTGGGGAGCAACAAGAACAACAAAACACTATACAATAATATCATGCAATAACACATAAATTAAACATCACACTGAATTCACTAAGTATCATGGAACAAAGATATATATAAGTCAATAATCACTATATAAAATCAGATTTTGCTAATAGAAAGCACTAAACAATTACACTAACTGGAATCACACAATATTCATAACACTTCACTAAACAAATACCAAACCCTTCAAACAATAGCTTGAATTTCACTTGTGGAGGATACGGGAACACTACAAGGGAGACCGAAGCCTTAAATACTTTTATACCAGAAGGCAGCACGGGAGACCGGAGTCTCAAATACATTTTCACTAAGACCTTAACGGAGGTCAACCGTAATCACTTGACACATAGCGGGGTCAACACGGGCAGCTACACTCACTAACCCTTCTTAAGCATGCTTAATTATCCACTACCTTAACACTTCAGGCTCGACTCACTCACCCACAAATACAATACTTTAAATTACTTAAATACACGGATCAAAACACTATCATATTAATATTCATTAAAACAACACTAGGAAAATATATAACCAAGGCATAAGCAAAACCGATTTCCATGCAATAGTGAGAAACCGTGCAAAGTGGGACAAAAAGGAACAATTCAGAAAACAGGGCAGGCAGAAGAGGCCTCTGTCGCAATTGCGACAGAGTGCAAGGTACCCTGTCGCGCGCTCGCAACGAAGCATGCTTGGCAGACACACACAACTCTGAACTCTGCGCGCTCGCGACATACATCGCGCACGCGACAGATACCGAGCACTCACTAAATCGAGCTCTGTCGCGCTCGCGACAGAGTCCGGGCACTCCCCATCGCGTTCGCACTCAGAAGCGCGCTTGTGCTGGGGCTCGGATATCATCGCTCGGCCTATCGAGCTCTCTGTCACGCTCGCGACAGAGGGCTCCTCAGAAGAAGAAGGCTATTCCGGACTCTGTCGCGCTTGTGACAGAGCCCAGAATTGCCCAGAACTCAGCATTTCTCACTTCTCTTCCAGCCCAACAATTAAAACCCACTCATTCATACAATAACACTTACCTCTTCATTCATATGCACACCAAGACATGACTATCAACAGAAATACTCTTAATTTACACTAATTTAAGCAAGAAAATCTCAATTAAATCACAAGAGCATACAAATCATCACTTACACTAACTTATGCTATTCCATTAACACTATACATACAAATCACTATAATTTGGATCATGCTAAAAAAACAATCCAACTCAAGATCAAACATGCATTCACACATAATTTAACACTCACAAATCAACAGAAAATTAAAGAATGACCCACAACGATCCAAGAAGAGAACAAGGAAAAATACTCCCAAACCTTAAAAGTGAAGCTTCAATCCAATTCCTTCACAAATCCAACTTTCTATTTTGCTTTGGTTTTCCTTCTCTCCTCCGATTCTTGAACAAAACCCAGCCAAAAACACACTTAAATCAAACCATTCAAACACTACCAAAACCGAAAAACAAAGAAGAAATAGATGAAGATCCCAAAGCAAGCCCAAGCACTTACCTTTCAAGACCCAGCTCAAACTCAGAAATCCAACCTCCAAACTCAAGGAAGCACACAAGGAAAAGTGGAGAGCAGTAAAATAAAGAAAGGAAAAAGAAAAGAGGACGGGAAAGAGTGAAGAAAAGAGGGAAAATAGGCAACTTCCACGGGAAGCTATCCCATTTCAGCCTTCCCTCTCTCTTCCTTTCACTTCACTTTCTTTTCCTCATTAATTGCTCACCTACCAAGCCATGTGTCACTCTCCAAGGTTCCCAAGTATCCAAATCTTGACTAACACTTACTCAAAGCACCAAACACAACACACACTAGATCAAGTCTTCCATAATCTCTTTACATCCTTGGTACTAAACACATAATCCACTAGATAATTCCTTCACTAAACATTCTTAATTTAATTTCTTCAATTAGGTCCTTAATTACACAAATTTTCACATGCACAAATTACCGAAATACCCTTAATTTTTCGATTTAACACACGAATTCCGACTAGGCCCTATTTGGGTCGTTACATTTAGAGTCTAATCTGGTCCTTAATTATGAGAAATGCCATTTTATGGTAGACTAAGGGTTGATTTTGGGTCACATTGTGTCTTCAAAAGGTATAGAGGTAGACAAGGCTAAAATAGACGCTATACAATCTCTTCCTTACCCTGCAAGTGTGCGGGAAGTTCGTTCTTTTCTTGGACATGCAGGTTTTTATAGATGCTTCATCAAAGGTTTCTCCAAAATCACCCAACCATTGTGTAAATTAATGCAAAAGGATGTGGCATTCGAATTCGATCAAGCCTGCAAGGATGCATTTGATGCACCAAAAAAAAGACTGATCTCTGCACCCATTATCTAACCCCCTAATTGGGAATTTCCCTTTGAAATAATGTGTGATGCCAGTAATCATACAGTAGGGGTTGTTCTTGGCCAAAGAATTAAAAAAATTCACACGTGATTTATTATGGTTCCAGAACATTGGATAGTGCCCAAAGCAACTACTCAACAACTGAGAAAGAACTTTTAGCTATTATTTTTGCTTTAGAAAAATTTCGACAATATTTATTGGGTACTAAAGTAATTATTTTCTCTGATCATGCAGCTTTAAGATATTTGCTGAAAAAGAAGGAAGCTAAACCCCATTTAATCCGATGGATTCTCTTACTGCAGGAATTTAATCTTAAAATTAGAGACAAAAAGGGGCCTAAAAATTTAGTGGCAGATCATCTCAGTAGATTGTTGTTAATGAGGATGCATTGCCTATCGGATAAACATTTATTTGCCATAACAACTAACAGCCCCTGGTATGCCGATATCGTGAATTTCTTAGTTACAGGTGCTGTCCCTACAGACTTTTCCAGATTTGAGAAGGACAAATTGAAGAGAGATGCCAAATATTATGCTTGGTATGAACCGTACTTGTGAAAATACTGTTTTGATCAAATTATTTGACGATGTGTTCCTGATAGTGAAGTGCAGTCTATCTTGAAATTCTGTCACTCTGAGGCATGTGGAGGTCATTTTGGTCCCGAAAGAACAGCAAAAAAAGTTTTAGAATGTGCTTTGTTTTGGCCTCATTTATTTAAAGATGCATATTTATACTATCAGTCTTGTGGAAGTGTCAAAGAACAAGTAACCTCGGACACCGAGATCAAATGCCACTCACACCTATATTAATCTGTGAAATATTTGATGTATGGGGCATTGATTTCATGGGGCCTTTTCCATCTTCTTTTGGAAATACTTATATTTTACTTGTAGTAGATTATGTTTCTAAATTGGTCGAAGCTAAGGCAACACGGACTGATAATGCCAAAACTGTGGTAAATTTTATCAAAAATAATATATTTTGCAGGTTTGGCATCCCAAGAGTGCTCATCAGTGACAGAGGGACACACTTTTGTAACAAAATTATGGATGCATTGCTGAAGAAGTATAGAGTTACACATCGATTGTCGACTGCCCATCACCCTCAGACCAGTGGACAAGCTGAAATTTCCAATCGGGAAGTAAAATTTATACTGGAGAAGACGGTGAATCCAAATAGAAAGGAATGGAGTTTGAAGCTTAAAGATACTCTTTAGGCTTATATGACTGCCTACAAGACACCGATAGGCATGTCCCCGTATTGACTGGTGTATGGCAAACCATGTCACCTACCGATAGAGCTGGAGCACAGAGCATTTTGGGCTATAAAGAGATGCAATATGGAATTGTATGCAGCAGGTGAGAAACATAAATTAGAGCTCTAAGAACTGGAAGAATTAAGAAATGAAGCATATGAGAGTTCCAAAATTTACAAGGAGAAAACAAAATGATTTCTATGAAAGAATTTCAAATAGGAGAAAAAGTTTTATTATTTCAGTCACGTTTGAAATTATTTCCAGGGAAATTAAGGTCCAGATGGTTAGGACCTTTTGTTGTTATTAATATTTTTGCTCATGGTGCAGTTGAAATACAGAGTTTGGAGAATGGAAATTTTTTTTAAGGTTAATGGACATTGCTTCAAACCCTTTTATGATTTATTTAAAGCTGAAGGACATGAAGAGACTGATATGAACCTAAATAGCTCATATTTAGTCCAAGTTTTATAATTAAAATAATGTTTATTGGTAGTTAAATATGCTAGAATTAGGTGTGTTTTATGTCTTTGTGTTAAGTTTTGTATTTGTAGGAGAAAAGGGAGAAAATGTGAAAAAGGAGCAGAAATGAACAAGAAAAGAAGCTACTGTCGCGAGCGCGACAGGAAGCGCCAAAGAAGAAGAAGGAAGGAACAGAGGAAGAGAAGAAAAGAAAGAAGAAGCGCCTGTCGCAAGCATGGAGAGTGTCACGAGGTCGCGACAGGACGCGGAGGAAAGAAAAGCGCTAGCGTGCTCTATTGCGATCGCGATAGAGAGGGCCATTGGGGAGTTATATTCAACCATTGCCTTGAAGAGTTGTGTTTTCCCACCAAGATTTGCAACCTTTTTGAAGAGACATCTCAAGGGACATATCTTTTAGAGCAATATAAGTATTAATTTCAACTGTAAATTAGAATAATGAATTTTTACTCAATTATTTTATGTAAGTTTGGAGAACAAAGTTCTTGAGTTAGAGTTCTAAGATTAGTTTTTATGTTTTGAAGAAGAAGGCAATTGCAAGGAAGAAAACTACCATTGGTGAAAGGAGAACTGAGAGGAACAAGAGTTGAGAGGTCCCCTTCTTCTATTTCTAATCTTTACTTCTTCTTTGAAAACATTAAATAAATGTTATTTAGGAACTTGAATAATATTAACTTTACTTCTACTTCCATCTATATTATTGGTCTTTGAATGCAGAATTCTCTATTAGTATATTTGCATGATTATTATAAGTTAAAGGAGAACTGAGAGGTTCGCTTTATCTGACATCTAATAGAAATTCGTTATCAAAGCATAGTTTGAGAGATCGCATGTTGAGATAATTGCTATAGGTTGGTGAATAATCTTAAAGTATGTAATTAGAATCAACTAGTTCATTAAAGAGAGTTAAGGATTAGCATTTTAATCACATGTTTTGAGCATTCTAATTCATGTCGAGAGAGTGGATTAGAACTATATTCCAACTTGGCTTGCTGATAAGATTATAAATGTTAATTAAAACGATGGAATCAAGTTCATAACCATTAGTTCTTCATTACATATATTGTCTTATTTGATTATCAATAACTAGGTTAAATTAATTTGCATGATAAAGTATTTTAGAATCAAATTACAATTTAATGATCATTGTAAACAAGATTAAAATTGAGTAGTAATAGTGTGTAATATTTATCACATTCCTCGTGGGATCGACATCTTTTGTACTATAATTGGTACACCGTATACTTACGGAATTAGCTTGTAGAAATAAGCTAACAAGTTTTTGGCGCCGTTGCCAGGGAATGAATGATTATTTATTGCCATTATGAATCTTGATTTACGATTTTGGATTACAATATTTAATTATTTTTGTTTTGCGTTGTTTTTACAGGATTTGGTAGTTTAACTCTATGCCGGGTACAAGAAGTTCTCAAGAAGAACTTGAACCGTTTAATCCTGAAATAGAGCGTTTTCTTTCAACTAACCAAAAATCCAACAAAAAGAAGAATAAGAATAATAGACATATCATGGCTGAAGAGGCAAATCCACCAAGGTTAATGGATTTTTCTACCCTTGCATTAAGTGGTGCTCAATAAGGTGTGGTAAGGCCTACGGTAAACGCTAACAAATTTGAAATAAAACCATCTCTTCTGTAAATGATTCAAAATAGCATTTAATTTTATGGTTTGGCAAATGAGGATCCTAATGCTCATTTGGCAAATTTCTTAGAGATATGTGATACTTTTAAAATAATTGGATTTTCGGCGGATGCAATTAAGTTAAGGCTTTTTCCTTTCACTTTGAAAGATAAGGCTAAAGTTTGGTTGAACTCCCTAACTAGAGGATCTATTACCACTTGGGACCAATTAGCCCAAGCATTTTTATCTAAATACTTCCCTCTAGCCAAAACTGCAAAAATTATAAAAGATATCACCACTTTTGTTCAACATGATAATGAATCTTTGCATGAAGCATGGGAGAGGTTTAAAGAATTGCAGAGAAGTTGTCCTCATCACAACCTTTCAAGGGAGTTATTAATGCAAACATTCTACAATGGAGTGAATCCCACTACTAGAGGCACAATTGATGCTGCAGCTGGTGGCTCTCTTATGAGGAAAATGATGGAGGCTATGTTTGAGTTGTTGGAAGAGATGTCCATAAACAATTGTATGTGGCCCACCGAGAGAGTAAGGGAATCTCATTCTTCTTGTAATGGCCCGCATATCACCGTAAAATTATTCCGCATTTTCTGTAGTATCTGTTGTTAGATTCGCAGCATTTGATTATGTTTCTGCTATTTTATATTCAGAGAAGTTTAAAGGTTGAATGTGCCAGAGTCATAGTAGTTCTGGGATGGGTGACCTACTGGGAAGCAGGCAGCTCTAGTAAGTCAAAAAAATATTATTACATAAAAATGATCAGTAGAGTGAATAGAGTCGAGTGGTAAAGTTTTGTGGGAAAACGAGGTCAGATAGGCCACGGAATGTCAGTCTGAAGTTCGGTTCGGTTGAACCGGAGTTTGACCAAACTTCGACAAAAATTTTCGGAAGTGCTAGAGTGGATAAAAAGGCTCAGTGTGGGAACTGTACAAACTCAGAATAATTTTTAGAATTTTTTGACAGCCTTAGATTTGAGTTTTACGGCAGAAACCGACAGAATCGAACCGGGCCTCAAATGGACTCCGATTGAGCTTAAATTTTGTGTGGTGGATAATTTTGATATTTTAAACATGATGGAATTAGTTGGGAGTTAAAAAGAGGTCAGAAACATTCAGAATACCAAAAGTAGTGCAAAAAGAGCATAAAACCTTAAATCGGACCAAATCGGTTCGACCGCTTTGGTTGGACCTAGTTTGGTTCAATTTTACTAATATAAATAGATGGAGAAGGCTGGAGAAGTCCAGATTTCTCCATCCAAACTGACCTCCTCTCTTCTCCTTCTTGTCCTAACCTTAACTCTCCTCTTTTCCTCCATTTTTCTTCCAAATTTCCTCCATCTCACCCCATATTTCAGCCTCCCCATCAAAGTTCAGCTCCTCTAGTTTCTATTGATACCTTTGGAAGTCCGTTTGGTGGATGAAAAGTTGGTGAAACCTAGACTTGAAGGTTTAGGCGTGAAATTGAGGTATGTGAAGTTGATATTTTTAAATTAGTTTAAAGGTTTAAATAGGTATTTTAGGATGTCTAGAGTATGTTTATGTGATTATATTGTAAAAAGGAAGTAAGGTTTGGAGTAGATCGCGATGTTTATATTCGGCCACCTTAGGATCATTATGGATATGATGGATTTTTAAGGAGATAAGGCATGGAAAGGAAATAAGGTTAGTGGATACAATATCCTTTCTTTTCCATGGTATAAGTGTGATTTTTAGTTGTGTTTATCTTGCATGTATGTGATATATGCATGTATAATTGAATCTAACTTGATAAACATGATTAATGGGGCTAAATAAGTGTATAAATGTGCTTAAGATAAATTAAAACATTTTGGGTATGAAATTCCAACTTAGGCCGAATGAAAATATAAGAAATTCTTAAGGATTTGTAAGGATTTATGGTGTATAAATGATGAATATAATGTTTATACATGGTGTAATATATGATGGAAGGATTAAAGGAATGAAAAATAAATATAGTGAATTTCTATAGTGTTGGTCGAATGGATTAACAAGGGAAATAATGGGTTATGTTGTGTTTTATGGCAAATAAATGATAAGTATGATTAATATAATATATAAATTGAATGAATAAATGACTAAGTGAAATTAAAGTGAATTAAATGAAATATTAATATAGTGGCCGAATGGTATTATGTGGCATAAAGTGAATAATATTTTGAATGATGGCATATAATTGATATATAAGGTATGTCTAACATGAAATAAATATAATTGAGTGACTAAGGGGAATTATAATGTATGATATTGAGATTTAAAGTCTTGGCCGAATGGTAATCTAAATGGTATAAGTGTGTATTTTGATAATTAACGGAAAGTAATGGCATAAAGTGATTAAGTAATGATAAATGAATGTGTATGCCAATTTGTAAGTGAATATAATAAATATGTTGAAATGTGCATAGTGATAAAGTGTGATATTGTATGAAATAATGAGTTTTCATGGCATGTGATAGTTTAAAGAGGTATTCACATGGATGATGATGATATGGCATGAAAATGAATGAGATGTTATGTTGATATGCCATAAAATGTATGTATGACACATTAATAATGTGAAAAATAAAATATTGTTACCCTATGTGATGAGCTGGTAGTTGAGTCTAGTTTCAGGATATGATGGCTAGCCATAGGGACTTAAGACCACGGGAGTGAGCATGGCATCTCACTATTTTATAGGCCAATGATGGACCTATTATGTATTTTAACAGTATCTGTATTGGAATGTACCGGAGTAATCCTTTGGGGTTCTTCGGGTTTGGAATGTACTCGAGTAATCTTTCGGGGTTCTTCAGGTTTGGAATGTACCGGACTGATCAATTTGGGTCTTTTCGGGTTATTGTGAGCCCATAGGGGTTCGCATCCCGTTTATCCTGTGACTTAGAGTCTGCCAGCATTATACCGGGGCAAAATGATAATGATGAGCTTTAAAATGGTTAATTTGTTATTAAAATGATATTAGTATGAAAAGACAAATGATTAAATGATTATGCATGTCATTATGTGTTAAAGATAAAGATTTACATGTGATTGTGTAATAAAGACAAGATATAGTAATGATTATGTGATAAGGATAAGATATGGTAATGAATAAAGTGATAAGGATAAGAATAAGGAATAAAGATAAGGTTAAGGGTATAATCGTAATTATTGAAAAGTTTGAGGGCAAAATGGTAATTATGTGCTTATATGTGTGAAAGATGACAAATAAGGGTAAAAATGTCATTAAAAGGTTAAATATGGAAATTGGTAACCTTTTAGGGGTAAAAATTTAATTTGCCATGAAAAAGATAATTTAAAGGCAAAATAGTAATTTTGCATGTTAAATAATGAAATGTGGTAAAAAGAAATATAATTAAGGGTATTTATGTCATTATGTATAAAGAAAAGTAAAATAAGGTCATTATCGTAATTTTGATGAAAAATAAGTGCATTGGTGGCATTATGGTAATTTTGAAGAAGTTAGTTTTGAATTGATGGCATAAATGTAAATAATGTGAAATAAAATGAACTAATGGCATAAGTGTAAATAAGGTGAAGTTAAAATGAACTAAGGGCATAATTGTCATTTTTGAAAAAGACAAGGGTATTATTGGAAACCCTAGTAAAAGAATGAGGATTTAAGTGTGATTATGGAAATAATAAGTTTAATTAAAGGATTAAAATGTAATTAGTATGTAATGTGATTTAGTGAAGTAATTATATGATTAAATTGCTAAAATTAAGTGAGTAATTATAATTAATGATTTAATAAGCAATAATAATAAACTAAAAGTAGTATTAAGTGTAAATAGTGGCAAAGGTGTAATTATAGCCAATTGAAATAGAAAATTTAGAATTTAAGCAAAGTGTATAGTATAATTTAAATTGGGTGTTATGGTAAGAATTAAATAATGAAACATATGGCAAAATAAAGAATAAATATAGTAATTCATTTAAGTAGTGGCACTCTTGTAAAATAAAGCAATTAAAAATGAGAATGTGTAGTAATAAAGAAATGTAAGGATCATAAAGTTAGGATTAATTAGTGAATTAAAGTATAATTTAGTAAATATATTATGGAAAATAAATATATGTAATTGGTAAGTGATTAAGCAACGAATTGTGAAGTATAGAAAATTATTGCATGAATAAATATTAAATGATTAATAATTGTAATTAATTTATACATGTATAATGAATGTGAATGTATATGTATTTTGGTGATGCTGGGATGATAGTGCAAATAGAAAGTAAGTGGTAATAAAGGATAAAGAGGTAAATGGCAAAATTTTGAACAAGTAATTAAGTGAGAATTTAGTTGTAATTAATTATTATCAGATAAGTTGGAATGTAAATGTGAATAAAGAGAAATTTACTAATAGTAAAGTGAAGAAAATATTAGTCTAATATACATAAGTGAATAACAGGCCATAGTGAATTAAGTCATAATATAATGTAAGAAAATAAAGGATATAAAGAAATTGTGATTGGACGATAAACATCCAAGTGACCCAGTAATAATTGTAATGTATTCATTCTATGATAAAGTAATTTATAAGTAAATGATAATAAATAAATGAATAAAAGAGCAGGTGTAGTTAAAAGTGTTATCGAAAATAATTAGTGTAATGCAAGAAAGTAAAAAGGGAATGTCAAATACATAAAGTAAGTTTTAGAGTAAGTTAATGATTTGAATATTGAGAAATGACTATTTGATAATTAGTTACAAAGGTAAACATAAGATAATGTCAATGGATAGAAATGAAACTTGATTGATAAGTGATAATTGAGTTGTAGTACTATAGTGTTAAATAATTATTAATGATAAATAGTGAATTGATAAACCGATTGGACAGTGTTAAAATAAAGCCATAAGAATGTAAATAAGGAATGAAAGGATAAGTGATTAAAGTTAATATCGTAATAGTTAAATACGGTATAAGTGATAATGATAACAGTGTATAAAATGATCAGTGAAAGCAGTGATAATGAAAGGAACAAAGATAATGGATATCGTAAAAATGTATAATAAATATTCTAATTTCTCAGGAATTAATTCTGTATGATTTAGACAAAATATGTGTGTGTGTGCATGCATGTAGAATTATTGTGGAAAACCTAGGATATGTATCCACCACTAGGCATTTTAATGCTCAGCGCGTAAGTGTCATTGCGCGCAGGTTATAGTAAATTTTTAATGTGGCCGAAGATATAGTATCGTCTGAACGAGGATATTGACAGAAAGGATTGAAGTTTGGCATGGCATGTATACGATCGCGAAATAGGTACAAGGTATATGGTATTATCCTGTTTAGTGTGTTGGTGTAAATGTTTGTTCTTGCTGTGTCTGAATGTTATTGTTGAAAAAAAAATATTTCCTACAGATCAATCAGATGCAGTACAGTACTTGTCAGTTCAGTGTTGTGATATCCGGTATCCGTATAGTTTACGGGTATAAGGGTGTTACACTTCTAATGCTAGGGGGGTACATGCAATAGATTCTGTAGTAGCTTTGCAACCCCAAGTGGAGGCATTAACACATAAGATAAATAGCCTAGGAGTGGGGTGAAGTTCACAAAATGCATGCACCATTTGTGGCCAACAAGGTCATACAAGTGAGGTATGTAATTTGGGGATAGCTATTACGGAAGAATAAGTTAGCTTTATCCAAGGGCAAGGGCGTGGTAACCCATACTCAAATACATATAACTCTGGTTGGAGAAGCCATCCTAATTTTTCATAAGGGAATAGTAGTAACCAAAATAGGGGTGTAGGATTTCAACCACCTCAAGATAGGTTTGGAGCTTTAGAGGTTAAAATGGATAGGTTCTTAGAGGGGATTAACTTAAAGTTTAGTTCACAAGAAGAGAACCAAAAGAGGCTGGAAACTAAGTTTGATCAAATTACTAAAAATCAAGCCTCATCTATCCATAATTTGGAGGTGCAAATAGGGCAAATAGCTAAGGCTTTACCTTCACGATTACAAGGAAATCTACCAAGTAATACGGAAGAGAATCCAAGGGAACATCTTAAAGCCATTAAATTGAGGTCAGGTAAATCCTATACTAATGAATTTATTTCAACTAATGTGGAAAAAGATGTGTAGGAACAGAGTAACAAGAAGAATGAATCTTCTGTCGTGAGCGCAACAGAAGAGAGGCATCCCAATATCGCGTGCGCGCTACCCTTTGCGAGCGCGAGGAAGGATATTCCACCTGCTGTCGCGAGCGCGACAGAAGGGGCTTCAAAGGCAGATTCTTCAAATGTCTTCCAACCTCGTCCACCATTTCCACAATGCTTGAAGCAGCAACACCAAGATAAGCAATTCCAATCTTTTATTGATAAATTGAAGCATTTACACATCAATTTGAATTTTATTGAGGCCATTACACAAATTCCTAATTACACAAAGTTTCTTAAAGACTTAATTTCTAAGAAAAGAAGTTGAGAAGACATATCCACTGTTGAGTTGACTGAGGTATGTAGTTCAATAATTACTAATAATTTGCCTACTAAGCTTAAGGATAATGGTAGTTTCACTATTCCTTACACTTTGGGGGATGTTGAATTTCCTAAGTGTTTATGTGCTTTTGGGGCAAGTATTAATCTTATGCCTTTGACTATATTTAAAAAGTTAGGGTTGGACTATGTTAAACCTACTTCTATGGTTTTGCAATTAGCTGATCAATCTATTAAGAAACCATATGGCATAGTGGAAGATGTGCTTGTGAAACTTGATAAGTTCATTCTACCTGCTGACTTTGTTATTCTAGATTTTGCATATGATGTAAAATGCCCATTGATATTAGGAAGACCTTTCATGAGAACTGGTAGGGCTTTAGTTGATGTCTATGAGGGCACATTAATTTTAAGAGTGGGGGAAGACAGTGTAGAATATCATATGGATAAGGCACTAAAATATCCCATGGATGAGAATGTGTGCATGAAAATAGATGTCATTGATGCTTGTGTTTTGGAAGTGTTAAACAATACAGATCAAGAGGAGGTTCATTTTGAAGAAGAAGTGCATGAAGAGGTGGAGCAAGAGAGCTCAAGGCCAGAACTTCTATATATAAAGGAAGCACCATTGCCACCTTCCATTGTAAGTCCTCCTAATGTGGAGTTGAAAGAGCTACCACGTCATTTAAGGTATGCATTTTTTAGTTCAAATAATACTTTGCCTAATATTGTTTCTAACAAACTTACTAGTAAATAAGAGTCTTTATTATTAGAAGTTGTTAGAAAGAGGAATAAGAGTATAGGTTGGCAAATTTCTGATTTAAAGGGAATTAGTCCAAACCTTATCATGCATAGAATTAATATGGTAGATGAATGTCAACCTAAGGCTAATAGACAAATAAGGCTTAATCCTAATATGAAGGAGGTAGTTAAAAAAGAAGTCATTAAGTTATTAGATACTGGGATTATCTATCCGATTTCGGATAGTGCATGGGTAAGTCTAATTCATTGTGTACCAAAGAAAGGGGGTATGACGGTAGTTAGAAATGAGAATGGGGATTTGATTCCTACTAGAACTACCACCGGTTGGAGGGTGTGTATTGACTATAGGAAGTTGAATTCGGCCACTAGGAAGGATCATTTTCCTTTACTATTAATTGATCAAACATTAGAAAAGATAGCTGGCCATTCTCATTATTGCTTTCTAGATGGTTATTTGGGATATTTCCAAATATTTATATACCCTAGTGACTAAGAAAAGACCACCTTTACATGTCCATATGGGACTTTTGCCTATAGAAGAATGCCTTTTGGGCTATGTAATGTACCAGCAACTTTTCAAAGGTGCATGACTTCTATTTTTGGGGATATGATAGAAGACATCATGGAAGTTTTTATGGATGATTTTTCTGTGTATGGTGACTCATTTGAGTTATGTTTGCATAATTTGGATAAGGTATTAGCTAGATGTGAGGAGACCAATTTGGTGCTCAATTGGGAAAAATATCATTTTATGGTTGAGGAGGGAATAGTTCTAGGCTATAAAATTTCAAGTAGAGGGATAGAGGTAAACAGAGCTAAAACTGACTTGATTGAGAAATTACCTCCACCTACTACACTTAAGGGTGTAAGGTCTTTCCTAGAACATGTTGGCTTTTATAGAAGATTTATAAAGGACTTTTCCTTAATTACTAAGCCTTTAACTAACTTATTGGTTCAGGATGTACCTTTTGAATTTTCTAATGCATGTATGCAAGCTTTTGATACCTTAAAAAAATTTCTTGTAAGTGCACCCTTAATTACTTCTCCTAATTGGGAATTACCTTTTAAAATTATGTGTGATGCAAGTGACCTTGTTGTTGGATGTGTGTTAGGACAAAGACAATGTAAACATTTGCATGTGATTTATTATGCTAGCCATACATTGTCACCACCTCAAATAAATTACACAACTACTTAAAAAGAAATGTTAGCGGTTGTCTATGCATGTGACAAGTTTAAGTCTTACTTGTTAGGATCTAAAGTCATCATCCATACGGATCATGCAGCACTAAGGTATTTATTTGCTAAAAAAGATGCTAAACCTAGGTTGATTCATTGGGTTCTTTTGTTACAAGAGTTTGACCTTGAGATTCGAGATAAGAAGGGGTCTAAAAACTTAGTGGCTAACCACTTATCAAGGTTAGAAAATGATGAAGGACCTATACGGGATAGCAATGAGATTAATGAATCCTTTTCGGATGAGTCTCTAATGTCTATTGAGCAAGTAAATATTCCTTGGTTTGCAGATTTTGCTAACTTTCTTGCTACAGGGATTATACCTAATGGTTTGACATGGCAATAAAAGAAAAATTTCTTTAGTGATGTCAAAAATTATCTTTGGGAGGAGCCCTATTTATTTAAGATAAGTGGGGATGGTATTATCCGTAGGTGTGTAAGTGAGGATGAGTATGAAAACATTTTGACACATTGCCATTCGTCTTTGTATTCGGGTCACAATGGTAGCACAAAGACTGCCTCTCGTGTGCTTGAATGTGGTTTTTATTGGCCTACCCTATTTCATGATGCTAGGACTTTTGTAGCTCAATGTGATAGTTGTCAAAGGGCTGGTAACATTGGAAAGAGAGATGAGATGCCTTTGAATAATATTTTAGAGGTAGAGATCTTTGATGTGTGGGGGATAGACTTCATGGGTCCTTTTCCTACATCTTTTGGGCAAAATTATATATTGGTTGGGGTAGACTATGTCTCTAAATGGGTTGAAGCTCAAGCCTTGCCAACTAATGATTCAAAGGTGGTTATCAAATTTTTAAAGAAACTCTTTTCAAGATTTGGAGTGCTAAGGGCTATCCTAATTGATGGAGGTATGCATTTTATTAATCGATCTTTTGCATCATTATTGCATAAATATGGTGTGCATCATAGGGTAGCTACTCCATATCATCCACAAACTAGTGGTCAAGTAGAGGTATCCAATAGAGTGCTTAAATGGATATTAGAAAAAAAATAGTTTCTAACTCTAGGAAAGATTGGGCACATAAACTTGATGATGCACTATGGGCATACCGCACTGCATTTAAAGCACCTATTGGGATGACACCATATAGGTTAGTGTATGGAAAAGCATGCCATTTGCCTGCTGAGTTAGAGCATAAAGCATATTGGGCCATTAGGACTTTGAATTATGACATCAAAGAAGCAAATGTTAAAAGATGTTTGCAATTAAATGAACTTGATGAATTACATCTTATCTCTTATGAAAATGCCCGAGGCATGATGCTCACATTAAAAATAAAAGCTTCAAGGTTGGAGATAAAGTTCTTTTATTCAACTCTAGGTTAAAATTATTTCCTGGAAAATTGAGGTCAAGGTGGAGTGGTCCTTTTGAAGTCACACAAGTATTTAACCATGGTGAATTAGCGCTTAAAACTGATAAAGGGGACTTGTTTAAAGCTAATAGTCAAAGGTGTAAGGTGTCTTTGGATGGAACCTTTGAAGGGAGAGATGTTTCATTTATCTCTTTGAAAGTGGTTTGATGGTTATTTGCATATTATTTTTTTCTTTTTATTCATGTATTGAATTCTTTTTAAGTAGTTTTTGTATACTAACATAGTTTCTTTTTGTTCTACAGGTTACATTAGTTAGTATGTCATAATTGTTATTCATATTTATAGTGTTTTCTTGAATAAGAAAAATTTTTATTTTAGTTTTTTCTCACTGTCGCAAGTGCGACGGTGGAAGGAGGATAGCTTTTGTTTTTGCTGTCGCGAGCGCGCCAGGCTGTGAGCTAGCGATTAGAAAATTCGTAAGTTGAGCAATTTGTTTCTATTGCAAGTGTGACAAGTGTCGCCAGCGCGATAGAGAAGGGTGAAAATATTTTGTCGCGATTGCAATAAGTCTCCCGAGAAGAAATTTTTGAGAATTTGCTTCTGTCACGAGCGTGACAGAACGTGAAATTTGAAAACTTTTGAAATTCTATCCGTTGGAACCATAATTTGATTGTCCTATAAATTGGTTTTTAGCCCTACTTTGCATTTCTCTTCTTTTTTTGAGTTGTTTTTAAATTTTCCTTCGTTGTTCTCTCAAATTCTCTCAACTTTCTTCTTCCTCTCTCATTTTTCTTTCGTTTCCTAGTTTTTGTTCTTGATCTAACCTTCTTTTTGAGTTTATTTCGTAGAGTTTCTCTTGATTCCAAACCCCACGATGGTACGCACAAAGACTTTGGGACACAAAGACAAGAGGCCTGTAGGGAGTTCTAGTTCTATAAGCTATGACTCAATTCATCTTCAAAACAGGTTTGAGTGTCCTTTTCCCATCTACTCTGAAGAAGAAGGTGAGAAATTTGTATATTTTGCAAAGAAAACTTACGTAGGTATGTGGTATGTTCACTTTCCTTTGTTAGCTGATCTTGGTTTGACTGAACAATTTGAGAGATATTTAAAATATATGCATTAGGGTCAGTTTATGCATTTTAATTTGCCAATTAGAAGGGATTGGGCTGTAGAGTTTTTTTGTTACTCTAGATTATGTGGATAAAAAGAAAACTAATTTTAAGTTTAGGCACCAAGGACAAGAGTATATTTTTGGTTTTGAAAAAATGCATGATTGGTTTGATTTTCCTTTAAATGAAAAACATTTTGATCCACATCTTTTTGATCCTACCCCTATTTGGAAGAAATTAACTGGTTTGAATATTTTTAATATTAAGAATTCCACCAATCGTCATTTTAAAGATGATGTCCTGTTATTATTTCATAAATACATTTGTCATGCTTTATTTGGGCGAGTGGAGAGCACCAAAGTTCAAACAAAGGATTTGTTTGTTTTAGACCTTCTCTAGTCTAGGAAGACACCCTGTTCCATTGATTTTATTTTTGATGGTCTATATCATGCGTCTATTGCTAAAACTAAAACTGTTGGTATGTGCCATATGGTGACTGGGATTGTCTTTGGATGTTTAGGGGAGTTGCATAATTTTGTCATGGATGAGCATGAGTCTGTGGCCTTGCTTGATGCTAAATATTTGCGCAATGCTAACATGTTAACAAGAGGCGGATGGCCTCCAAGGTTTGTTGACCGTAGTGTGCAAGTTCAAGGCCCTAGTGTGGACAAAGGCAAAGGCAAAGCCCCTGAATCGTCTGCTGCTTGTGCTGAAGCGGAGGAGTCTGAAGAAGATGGATCTGATGAAGAAGGCAATGGGGTGCCTGCTGATAGTGGGGGCGCTTCTATGGGTTAGCAGAAGGTTATGACACGCTTCGATGGTGTCGAGGCTGCCAAGCAAACCATGGCAGCTAGATTGGATTCAATGGAGGCCACAATGAAGGACATGTATAAGAGCCACAAGAGCATGAGTCGCAAACTGCTTTCTTTCTTCAGCAAGAAGAATATTGAATTCACACCATTTCCGCCAAGCTCCCCTAGTGGGACTATTTGAGTTTGTTTTCTCCTACCTTTTTAATTATTTAATTCTGTTTTTTTGTTTCTTTTATTTTATTGCGTTTTGTATTTGGTTTGTTTTCTCTTGTTGTTTGTTGGTGTATGATGTTTTCACACAATGAGGACATCATGTCCTTTAAGTGTGGGGGCATAATGTCATTTAGGTTGTTTTGTATACATGTGTTTGTTTAGTATAGCCTGTGGTTTTGCAAGAACTGCTAGCTTTAGGTTTTTGTTTTTGCATATGTTGTTAGTCTTAGGTGTGTTGAGTTTGATGTGTATATATATGAGTAGATTGTCGGTGAGTTTGATTTTGAAGCTTGTATATTTGGGTCCTATTTGGGAATAAATGCATGCTATAGCTTGAATTTCTTTTAATTTAGTCTAAGTAGTCAAATTCTTGAGCAATATCATTGTTTATTTTACTTTGGCATTCTAATGTGCATAGTGAAGGTCATGACTTGGCAAAGCACTTTAGTGTAGGTTCTTTTTAAGTTGAGTATCTTTTCATATGTATAAAGGATTATTTTGCTAATGCATTGCTTAGGGTAGTTTGATCTATAGTTTAAGTGAGCTTTTGAGCCTTATACATTAAAAATTTTGTTGTATGAAAGCCTTTTTATGTCATATCCTCTAGAACTTATTTTTAGTAAATTTTGAGATTACATTTAGTATGGGATGTGCATAAGAAATGAAAATGGCATTTATATTACCCATTTTGGCTTGCTTTAAAAACTAACCTTTTGACTTTAGGTAACCAATTTTGAGCCTTAACCTATTTTTTGTGTTGCTAAGCACTTAATTAGCCAAAATTCTTTGCTAAATAATAACTATTTCTTTTGTTACTCTTTCTGTGGAGAGAATTAGGATTGCTATAGCATAGGAGATATATTTTGTTTAGTATAAGCATGAGTTTAGTAAAAGAACAAGTTGAATTCCCTTATTTTCAAAAGTCCAATATTAGAAAAGTCTAGTCTCTAAAAAGAAAAGCAAAGAAAAAGAAACAAAATAAGTGGGATGGGGCATAAAATGCAACACAATATAGAAAAAAATGAAAAGAAAAGAAAAAGAAAAAGAAAATGTTAAAAAGGAAACTAGCTAAAATATGGACATTAAGAAGGGAGTTAGATAAGTAAATTAGAATGTCATAATATCATGTTATACTTTGTTTTTAAATCTCTTATGATATAGTGATAATTTTTCTCTACACAAATATGAGCTACTTAAACCAAAATTATCCTACCTTAACCTAAGCCAAGTTATAACCCTTATAAGACCCTTTGATTTCATGTACTACTTTATACTAGTAGTGGAGATTTTTACTAATTACAAGCTTATGGCATGCAATGGCATATTAAAGGCATGAGAGAAACACTAACCTTTAAAAACATTGAGTGATTGAGTGCTTGAGAAATAAAGTGTTTGAGTGAGAATTACTTTAGGCAATGCTTTGTGTGAAATAATCTTTACATGTGTTAAGATATTCAAATTCTTGGGATCAAACATTCTTATGTTTTGCAACTTTATGATTTTCCAAAATGTGCATGATTGTTTAAGTTCAATAGATAATGATATTGTTTAAGATTTTGCATAGTTCGACTAATTTGTTAAGAAATAAAAGCTTATGCTTGTTATTTTTAAATGTTTGTCAAATAAAGAAGTGAGCTCCAAAATTGTGTGCATGCTAGTTTGTGTTATGGCTTTGTCAATTTGTTGTTATGTTTGCTTGGGGACAAGCAAAAGTTTAAGTGTGGGGGTTTGATATGAGCCTAAATAGCTCACATTTAGTCCAAGTTTTGTAATTAAAATAATGTTTATTGGTACTCAAATATGCTAGAATTGGGTGTGTTTTATGTTTTTGTGTTAAGTTTTGTGTTTGTAGGAGAAAAGGGAGAAAATGTGAAGAAGGAGCAGAAATGAACAAGAAAAGAAGCTACTATCGCGAGCGCGACAATCATCGCGAGCGTGATAGGAAGCGCCAAAGAAGAAGAAGGAAGGAACAGAGGAAGAGAAGAAAAGAAAGAAGAAGCGCCTGTCGTAAGCATGGAGAGTGTCGCGAGGTCGCGACAGGATGCGGAGGAAAGCAAGGTGCTAGTGTGCTCTGTCGTGAGCGCAACAGGCATTGGGATTGCGACAGAGAGGGCCGTTGGGCAGTTATATCCAACCATTGCCTTGAAGAGTTGTGTTTTCCCACCAAGATTTGCAACCTTTTTAAAGAGACATCTCAAGGGACATATCTTTTAGAACAATATAAGTATTAATTTCAACTGTAAATTAGAATAATGAATTTTTACTCAATTATTTTATGTAATTTTGGAGAACAAAGTTCTTGAGTTAGAGTTCTAAGATTAGTTTTTATGGTTTGAAGAAGAAGGCAATTGCAAGGAAGAAGACTACAATTGGTAAAAGGAACAAGGGTTGAGAGATCCCCTTCTTCTATTTCTAATCTTTACTTTTTCTTTGAAAATATTAAATGAATGTTATTTAGGAACTTGAATAATATTAACTTTACTTCTATTTCCATCTATATTATTGGTCTTTGAATGCAGAATTCTCTATTAATATATTTGCATGATTGTTATAAGTTAAAGGAGAACTGAGAGGTTCGCTTTATCTGACATCTAATAGAAATTCGTTATCAAAGTATAGTTTGAGAGATCGCATGTTGAGATAATTGCTATAGGTTGGTGAATAATCTTAAAGTATGTAATTAGAATCAACTAGTTCATTAAAGAGAGTTAAGGATTAGCATTTTAATCACATGTTTTGAGCATTATAATTCATGTTGAGAGAGTGGATTAGAACTATATTCCAACTTGGCTTGCTGATAAGATTATAAATGTTAATTAAAATGATGGAATCAAGTTCATAACCATTAGTTCTTCATTACATATATTGTCTTCTTTGATTATCAATAACTAGGTTAAATTAATTTGCATGATAAAGTATTTTAGAATCAAATTACAATTTAATGATCATTGTAAACAAGATTAAAATTGAGTAGTAATAGTGTGTAATATTTATCACATTCCTCGTGGTATCAACATCTTTTGTACTATAATCGATACACCGTATACTTGCAGAATTAACATGTAGAAATAAGCTAACAGATACTCAGTTGGCTTTGCCTATAGGAGAGTTTTGAAACCAGGAATGTCTAGCCAAAGATGTCAAAGAAAGGCGCTTCTGGAAGGCAGCCCAATACTTAGCCTTGCCCAAGGCTAACGTGTTACTATTTAGATTTAAATTTTAATATTTAATTTCATTGCACTGCCTTCTTCTTCGTCATCTCTTTCTAATGGCTAACCTAATTTCTCTTTGAACTTATAGGTATTATTGACAACCAATTGGCAATTTTGAGGATGGTAGCGTTTAATAATTTTATGGCAATTGGATTTCACGATTATGGCAATTTAATGTTATTTTCATGAAGAATGAGTAGTTAATGGTGGTTTCAATGGCAAGTTATCTGGATCTTGACTTAATTTTTTCAATTGCAGGCTATTTTCATTTTATTCTGGGTTTAATAGGTTTGTTGGGCTATGTTGTTTTACTTCATGGGCCTTTATCCTCGAATGGATTTTAATTCTAACTTTTAATTCAATTGTGTTATTTTAATTGAATTGGGTTATTTTATTTTAACCCATTTACTACCTTTTTCTCTTAACCTAACAAATTACTAACTATACCCTCAATTCCCTTCACAGACCGCCGCCGTACCACCCATCACCTTTGCCGCTAACCACCACCGCAACTGCAGCTCCACCGTCGCACGCAACACCAATAAATCTGAAGCTCCTTTGCCAGCCATCGTCGCCACTCCGTCGCGCGTCACCACTTCGTTGCTAGCCATCGTCACACACCAATCGGCGGATCGACTCCTACCAACTGTCAATCTCCACTGCAAAGCCACCATCTTTTTCGAGCGTGCAAATCTAGACGCCCTTCCTCACGCGCAGAGAGGCGCTACCAGGCTCTCCACCTTCCCGTCAATTGGCGACCACCAATCTAGATCTGCCACCATCGCACACTTCATCATGGTCAGCCTGAAGAGCCAAGCTCCGTCGAAGCCCAAACGAGGCGAATCCGCAACACGCGATGATGCTGGTCCAAGCGCAGATCCATAACCCGCCGCATCAAGTGACGCCATTCGCACACCCATCGTGGCTCCGTATCGAGGCAAATGATCCACATCTATAGTGGCAGCTCAAAAGAGAAAGGGACCGGTTACATATAGCAGCGATGAAGGAGACGATGTACCCCAATCACCTAAGCTAGCACCTCAGGCAAAGCCAACAGAGGAGGATGGAGAAGTAGGATCACCAGTTTGACCACAGAAACGATCTCGAATGGCCGAAGGCAAGAGCTAATTTCCACCCACCATGAACGATCTTGAAGGTAACTTTGCATTTGAAAATAAATCTGTCGCACCAGATTTTATTTAATTGAGCACAATGATATAATATCTGGTAGATGTCTTGATGAGCCTACCTTGCATGCTTTGAACATTCATGAAGAAGTTTTTGATTTAATTGATGGTGTAGGCTGGCGCAAATTCTTTTTGTTGAATTATTCTGTTTATGATGCTTTGGTTAGAGAATTCTATAGCACGTTTTAATTTGACCATTAGGGGCATACATTTAGTTTAACCTCACCTTTAGTGATCACTTATAGTTTGATGGGTCAATTTACATATTGTTCTATCATTGGGTTTAACATCATGCTAGGATTCATTGATGAAGCATATTCTAAATCACATGAATATCTAGATATGCTTTGTGACTATCCACCAGATTTTGATGATGTTGAGGTTTATCGATCATTAACTGGTTTGTCTGACATTGCATTCTTACCTAGAAAATCAAAGGCATATTTAATTCAAAGTCCTGCATTACGCCTAATTCATCAGTTTTTAACATTTAACTACTCTGCCTGTAATCATGACACCACAGTTGTCACCAAAGTAGAACTGTTCTTCATGTGGTGTATGCTCCATAATAAAAAGGTGAATTTAGTCTATTGGCTTGCGCTTAAATTTGAAAAGCTAACCTTTAAACCGAAGAAATTATTCTTAGGGTCTTTAATCACTTCATTAGCTGTCCACAATGGTTTAGTCGATTTAAGCACCACTAGCATGCATAAATCTTGTGATATGCCTCCACTGGATTTAATTTTTATGGATAAATCACGCTTGCTTCGGTGCGAGAAAGGTGGCGCTATTTTCTTTGTAGATGCAGGTAGGCTTGCTAGTTTTGAACAGCGGGTTTTCAAGAAACCGAGCAAGACGACACCTGGTGCTTCCACATCCCACAACCATGCAGCAGCCATGCCCTCCACATTGCCTTAGGATCCTATGGAGCGTTTACACAAAATGGAAATAGCATTGGTTCAACTGACCACCACTGTTCAGCAATTACACAAGAATATGCAGGCCTACTTTTGACATGTGGGGTTCACACAACCCCACCCAGCACTTCACTGATTATGGACTGCATACCTCATCCATCAGGGCAGTATTCCTCCTTTCTCTTTACTTTTTGTTGCCCTTTGCCCCGCGTTTGTGTGCAATTCCGCATTAAGGACAATGCGAGGAGAAAGTGTGGGGGAGGGGCTGAATTAGAAGTGTTGTGTGATTGTATTGATATTTGATGCTGTGTTGAGTTTATAATTGTTGGTATGGTGCTATGTTGCCATTTTGATGTCGGTTTGGTTGATGCTTAAGTAAGAAATCTCTGTTGGTTTTTGTTATGAATTGATGCTGCTTTGATGTTAATGAACTTATCTAATTTTGAGCTACTCTTTATTACTGACATTGCGTTTAATTGGCTGGATTTATGCAAAGATTTCATGAATTTTGTGCCAATTTTTTACAAGTAAAAACTCTGATTTTAAAAAAAAATTCTGTTGGGTGGTTTGAATGATTTGCCCTGTTGTTTTAACGCTTAACTGTTGAATTCTTATGCTGCAATTTTGTTTCTTTGGCTAATTCTGTGCAAAAAACTCTAGATATATCTGCTTTTATGGAGTATTTTTGGTAGCCATCTTGAGCAGAATTGTGCATAAGTTTTGGTTAGAGCTTAATTTGGGATAGTCTGCTTTGTCTGGAAATGTTTGGCTTAATTGATGCATTGGGCATGATTCTTGCGCATAAAGATAGTTATTTTCATTAGAATTTAATCACTTGTCCCCCTATTCAATTATGCATCCCTCTTGTTCGTTAAATATTCATTAAGCTGCATTTACAATCCTAGGGAAAAATATTTGTCTGAAAATCAATTCCAAAATCATGTAGTTGTTGACTCTTTGATTTGTTGGGCAAGTTTGAGTAGTGTTCATAATTATTTACCATTTTTCATACAATTTATGGTAGTCTTAATTACCTTTTGAATTAGAAATATGAAAGTTTAATTTTTAAGGTGAAATATAATTTTTGCATGTTCTAAAAATTGATTCTTTGCATTTTAGAAACTTGTTAAAACCTTATTGGACACTTGTTTGATATTGTAACTTTTTAGATTGAAGAACTTGGTTATCGGGAATATATATATATATATAAAGTGAAATTACAATAAATTTTACTCCGTTGTTCGCTTCAAAGGTGGCCATGAGTAGAGCTAGTAGCCGTTTTGAATTGTGTGATCTGAGTAATCGGGTGTATGCGGATCAAAACTGGATACACTCGCATAAAAAGGATCTCTACATTCATTGTAAACGTTTTTATCTTCCTTAGGCTGGAAAAATCGGGTGTATGCGGGTTAGAACCAGGTACCCTCGGGTCCACTACAGTCTAAATTAAGTTAAGAAAAAATATATATATTTCCTTATTTTTTTTCTTCCTTCATCTAATAAAATTTGAAGTTTGGTGTCTGATTTGGTTTGATAAGTTCTCTTTCATGCATTGATGTTAATATTAAAGTGAGACAAAATTCTTGCATGACTTAATGTTCATAAACCTTGCTGTTTCTAGTTTGAAAAGGTAGTTGAGAAATCCCTATTTTGACATGACTTTGTGGTAAATTATTTTGGACTTCTATCTCTATTTTGCCCTGCATTTTGATTTAGTTGGAACTTATGGGATTGGAATTTGTTTTTGGGTGAATGAACTTTTGAAAGGATTGTGATTGAGGTTTAATTTATCCTTGAGGACAAGCATGGGATAAGTATGGGGAAATTTGTTAAGTGCCTAATGTTGCATGTTTTATCCTATTTTTCCTTACTTTCATGCACTTAACTTTAGCTTATATTATTAATTTTTACTTGTTTTGTGATTTTGGTCATTGTAGGATCAAAGTGGTAGAAAGGAAGAAAATTAAGGCTAAATGGAGTGAATTTGGAGCAACCATGAAAGTTCAAGAAAATTGGAAGCAAAGAGCTGATTTTGGGCTTAGCATTGCCCAAGGCTAAGGGGCAAGGATAAGGGGCTGCCTTGCCCAAGGCTAACGGCCAAGACGCGACGACACATATCAATTTTTAATATTTTTAATCTGAAGTTTGCCCTAACCGCCAGCTGTACTTCATCAAATTTTTGGGGATAATTAGACCGTGATTTAGGGGATATTAGGCAGTGTTTTTAGGAAGATAATATTACATTTAATATTTGTAATTTATTTTCAAAGTTGGATAGGAATTAATGACATTCCTAACTTATCTAGGTTTTATTCCTATTTAGCTAGGAAAAAACGTGAATAGGGGAACTCTTCTCCTTCTTCTTCATTTGCATTTTTCTCAAGACTGTAACAGGAAGTACTTTTTATTTCATTTATTTTATTTTGTGGATTTCTATGGCCATGTGTGGCGAAATTACTTTTGTTTCTGTTAAAGATTAATTCAAAGCCAGGTTTTAATTCATCATGAGATTGTTGCACTTATTTATTGTTCTTAATTTCATATAATGTTCATGTTATTTACTGAAATTTAGAGAAACTATATCTTGATTATTATTTATTTTATGTTCAATGAGGTGCCGTTGTTCATTTAAACAAATAAAATACTGCTAGTTGAGTTTGCTAAATCCGTAATTATTTGGTAAAGTTAACAAGTGGCAATCAGTGTAGCTTCCTCACAAGGGCTGTTACATTGAGTAAATGCATGATTTGGTCTAAATCGGCCTCGCGTGAGGTCGGTTGGCTTAGGTCAGGTCGTTTTATTCCTTAATGCTGTCAATAAATTAAATTCTTGTAGTGTTAAGGGTTATTTGTTGGCTAGGAATTAATTACAGTCTTACTTGATTGATTCATTAATATGGAAATATTAGGTTGGGAGCGCGAAGCTGACGGCTATAACTGGCCCATTATTTGATTTTCAGATTTACTATTTCATCAATGATCGGTTGAATTAATCCTGTGTTGTGAATATCTTTAACTGAAATTTATCATATATTTAATTTCTTTCTATCAATTTACTACTTGTTTGTTTATTCTTTTTACTTCAGCATTTTTGAATTTTTGGTTTATTAAAACTCCCCCTTTTTTATTTTTATTGTCAAAATTCTAGTTATTTAGAATTAATTTGGTGCTAGTCTCTGTGGATTCGACCATTTCTTGCCCTATTTACAATTTATTTGATAGGATAATTGAAGTTTTTATTTTTTGTGGCTTTGACACCCATCATCTTTTCGAAGCATAAAAGTTTTTTCAAGATATTTCAAGTCCTTTGAAGCATGAAACCTTTTTCAAGGTATTTTGAACCTTTTTAGAAACATTAAAATCATTTCAAGTCTCTTCGGAGCATTAAGTTTTTTCAAAAACATTCCAAATCCTGTCATCAATCCAAGATGATGATAATCACTTTGTAATCTAGATAACGACTCGGTGCAATTCAAGTGGATGATAATCACTTTGTAATCTAGATAACGACTCGGTGAGTTTCAAGAATGTATGCACTTTAAAAGTCTAGAAAATGACTCAATGTATTCCAAAAGGATGATATCCGCACTTTGAAAGTCTAGAAGATGACTCGGTGCAATCCAAGAGGATGATATTCGCAATTTAAATCATAAAACTATTCTCTAGGGAACAACGAGCAACCATTCTCCAGGGAACAACCAACCGTCCTGCAAGGGGTAGCCGTTCTCTAGGGAACAACCAACTATCCTTTAGGGGACACCCATCCGACATCAACCTAACAGGTACGTGCTGTCATAGGTACGTGTCTCTTTCCTATGCCCTGTACATTTGTTTTGCCCATTTTTGTAGGAAAAGAGATTCGGGATGAGCGCTAGCAAAGATGACGGCAGTCTTCAGAATGATTTCGTGGCATTTATGATAAGCCACAATGATGGCAGTCTTCAGAATGACTAGGTCAGCAGCTGGAAAGTGGCCGGCTCAGGTATGTGTCTCTTTCTTTCTCTGAGTTTTGGTTTACCTAGGCACCCATGCACTAGTTTCCCCAAAACTGGGGGCAACTGTAAACACTGGGTCCCGAGGCAGCCCAGATAAAATTAATGCCTGTTCATAGTCAACTAGGTTGAAAGTGATGGTTTCCTTGTGAAGTTCCATTTTTTTTTAAAAAAAATAAATCGGAAGTTTGCGGCCGCCGAAGCGCCATAGCATGTGTGGCCTGCCTGTGCCTCACGTACGCGCAGCACACGTGCACCGATGGATGCCCAGGGCACCCCTTGCACCTGCCTCGGCCCTTTCTCACCCCCAGTAGCTTCCGAAAATTGATTTTTTGCCCAAAAATGGGATTTTGAGTCCAAATTTGATTCCAAATCATATTTTTCGGGATGTTTCACCATAATTCCTATTTTTTACATCTAATTAAAGTAGAATTTGATTTAAATACAATTTCTTCTGCTAAATTGGCTAGGTTTTTTTCTTAAAGTGATATAAATAGAAAATAAAGAAAGAGAAAAAGAGAGACATTTTGGTTGCAATTTCTTTTCCTTTTTTCTTCAAGAGAGCTTTTGGCTGCATTTTTTTATATTTACTTCTTTTTCAAGAAAATTTTTAAGGTTTAAAAATTAATTCTTTCTAATCAAAAATTACTCTTGAAACAAAGAAAACAATTCTTTGTTCTTAGAAATCTTAATTTTCTTCCATTATTTTTTGAACAAGCTTTTTGTAATTATTTTTCTAGAGAGAAAGTTTAGATTTTTCTTATTTTCAATTTAATTCTTGCGGATCTTAACAAGGAAATCATTCATTTTCTTTCCTCCATCGAATCCGAATTTTGATGGTAAATATTCTGTGCTCAATTTTATATTTTATATTTTTTTATTATTTTTTATTTAGAGTCAATTAATCACCATGTAGGTTTTTGGATCCATTGATTATTTAATTATCTTATGTGATTTTAGCCATAGATTCAACATTATGTAGCATTTTTACCTTATTTTTTTATTCTATTTATTTACTTGATTGTTCATGTAACACCCCCTACCCATACGTAGGAGAACCCATCCACTAGGGAGTGAGACCTCGTACGAGCAGGGGTGTCACCAAACAAAGTAAAACAATATACATGTACACAATATACAGGAACCAGCAGAAATTAAAACTTGAGAATTCATTCATTGATATCCAAAGGGTTCATTACAAAAATACAGTCGGTACATAACTGATATTACAAAATTACATCTTCCAGAAGAATACATAGCGAAAGCAATACAAAAGAATAATACAATGAGAGCTCAATATACAAAAAGAATCTTCAGTACAACTAAGCCCTGACACTTCAAAACTTCTGTGTTGGCTGGACCTGCAGAGGCTCTCCCAAAAGCTCAAAACCTTCCACACCTGCACGGATGAAACACCCGTGCTAAGCGATAACACTTAGTGGGGAATACACAATATAATATGAACGGCCATTCACAATGGTCGTTAAAGTAAATCACATTCAGAATGGCATATGCTTATAATCACATATATCTATAATCATAATTGAAGCACATTCAATTGTATTCAAAAGCTCATAGTCAATTCATATATCACTTGGTTTTACATGCTCATATTCGTAACAAGATAAACAAACAAAACAGACGCCTGTTGACTCATAATAGCGGATAATAAGTGAACACATTGGGGGGTACCCGAGGGTACAACCGAAAAGCAACATCATCATTTCTCATTCAAAACATTTTCACATTGGGGGATGTTGAACAAGATCCATACACATTGAGGATCGCGAGGATCCGAACGGGGACCTGATTAGGGTCCGGAACATATTGGGGCTGCAGCTACTGAACTCTATTAAGCATGCCTAACTATCCACTAAATTAACTCTTGCAGGCCATGCATAATTCATCAATTGATATTCATATTGCTCATAAAATCATCCATACATAAGTCTAATAGTATTATAAGTTCGAAAAATAAATATCGAAAGCACAAAAGAAATCCCATTTGAAAATAAAACCTGTCGTGCTCGCGATAGGGGCACAGCTCCCTGAGCCCCATGCTCGTGACATGCCTTGCGTTCGCTAGAAGAAGAAGAAGATCAGCTTCTATTATGCTCTCGACTTGCGTCACGCCCAGCATTGCTATCGCGATCGTGCACTGGTGCGCGCACTCACGAGAGCGCGGCCCAGCCAGTACGACACTCCACGCTCCATCGCTCTCGCGATAGCACGCGGGGTGCTATGCCTCGGTAGAATAAAGCTTGGCTGCAAGGAGGGCTGGAATTGCCTGGCTCTGTCACGCTCGTAACAGACGTGCAAAAATTCCTCCATCTTCCAAAACACACCCAAACCTCCATTTCAAATCGAACGTCAACATAACTCAAATCGAATATTCAAATCATCTTAAATAACATAAAACCTAACTTTAATGTCAATAATTACAATTAAATCATGCCATAAACATAATCAATTCTCTAGTTTAATCAAACCAGAATTTTGCCTGGCTCTTTCAATCAAATACACACTTTGATCCAATATACCTCATTCAAAGCATCACAACCCACATGAGCTAAAACCCATAACATTTAAACCAATACAAACATCATAAACCACATAATCTCCAAAAAAGCCAAATCAAACACAAAATCATAAAAATGCATCAAACCACAAAAATCCCAAACCTTGCAAATCCTTAGCTCCTAATCACAAGCTCCACTCCCACAAGCCTTCTCTTTGCCTTTAGATTCTCGAGAAGGCACCACTGATCAAGAACATCCACACATCACACAACCACAAAACCCTAACTCAAATCAAACTCTAGCAAAATTAAAGGAGGAAGAAGAAAGAAGAAGAGAAACCCAACTAAAACTTGCCGTTAAACCACTTGAGTTGATCAATTTCCACTAATACCCACTTGAATTAAGTTTGGGGAAGAGAGGAAGAAAAAGAAAGAAGAAGAGAAAGAGAGGGACGGTAGGGAGAGGGGAAACGGGAGAGAGTTGAATTAGTTCTCTCTAATTTTCTCTCTCCTAGCTCTATATATACCCTCTTTCCATTCCTTGCCACATGTCAACTAGGGATTGGTGGGATTTGATCACTCACACCCTACAACCAAACACAACACCACACCCAATTCTAATCTCACTAATACATATACTAACTCCCTATATACATCCACACTAATACATATACTAACTCCCTACATGCATCCACACTATAACCAAGCCCTCTCACACATACACTACTACTATACATGCAACACCACTCTAATAAAACTCATAACTCATGCATAAAACTTAATTTAAAATAACACATGCCAAAACTCTCACAACATACTTGCACATAGAATGGCTCAAACTACTAGGGGGAAAACAGGGTGTTACAGTTCATCCTTTATTATTATTATTATTATTATTGATAACTATGGAAATATCATTTGCCAAGGCCCAGACAGCTAGCCCAATACACCTGGCAGGGGCTAAAGCCCATCAGTAAAGAGCACCAAGCGTGAGCTAGAAGCCAAGACGGCCGTCGCGTGACGTCTGATCCGACTGATAGGACATCAAGTCCCATCAGTCCACTGACAGAAGGCAGCGCCCACGCCCTTCACCTGCTCCCTGTTGCTTCGCCGCTCACTTGCTCTGACTACCAATTATCATGCCCTGGGTACTCAAGTGCATTCCTCCTATCTCATATAAATAGCCTAATGCATAGTGGCACTGGGTATTGAATTTTTGAGACTCTCTCTCTAAGAATTCTCTCTCCAGAAAGCTACAAACTTAAGCTTCGGAGTGCTCACACCTGGTTCGACTGGGCACTCTTTCTTGCAAATTCCAAGCATTCGATCGGCTCTCTCTCCCTCTTTCTGATAAAGACTCCCACGTCTTATCATTTGGTGCTTTCATTGAGAGCCATAAGTTCAAGATCCAATAAGCACACAGCTTCTGGAGAATACAATCGTAACGGCAATAGTCAGGGCAGATCTAGGCCGGCAGAGAGATGAGAGAGATCTCCCAGGTCCCCAGCCAGGGGTAACCTTCTCCCAGAATTTGACGATGCCATCCTATGGCAGTCGAAAAACACCCATATCACAGTCAAGGATGTGCATGCCCTCCTTAGTGATTTCACTAAGAGCATTGTCCAGACGATTAAGAAAGGCAAAATGCCTAGAACTTCTGAAAGAGACCATGAAGATTACTTCATGGACGAAGACTTCAGGAGAAGGAGAAACAGAGGAATCTCCACTACAAAAAAAATGCATTTTACCGACGAAATTTAGTATATTACCGACGGAAAATAACCTTACCGACGGTTTTTTTTATTTTACCGACGGAATAAATCCGTCCCTAAAACGCGCGTAGGTACTAATTTAACGGCGAAAAATTCCGTCAGTAATATTACCGACGGATATTACCGACGGAATTGTTAAAAATATTCCATCGGTAATTTTATAAAAAAAGCGTCGGTAGTTTTGTCGCGTTGACCTTTTACCTACGGAATATTCCGTCGATAAATCGTCGGTAAAATTAATTAATAAATTATTGATAAATTTTTAATATAAACAGCGACGGATTTTTCCGTCGGTAAATTGTCGGTACTATTAATTTTTGTTATTTAATTTTTTCTTAATTTTTTACAAAAATAATATATTTTAATATATATATTAATTGATAATTGTCTTAAAACTACTATTAATATATTTGCAAAAAATCCGGATAATTTTTTTTTTTTCAATTTGATCTATAACTATTAAACCTTACTACTCGTATAGTCAATTTTCAAAATATACTACTTAAATTTCTACCGAAATTTCGGCAAAATCTCCCTTACAATATTGCTTATCCCCCTGTAAACAGAAAGTCTTTACACTTCTAAAATCAAACACATTTCCATCCATCCAACTCCAATTCAAACTCCAACACAATTTGCCCATCCACCAATTTAATTTCCAATCACATACTTATATAATAATTCACAATTGTTATCCACTCAATATTTATATCAATTATACAAAAGTACAAAGATACTACAGTGATACATTATCTACTAACTATAAATAATTATCTAATACAAATTCTTCGATACAATAGTATCCTAATCATCTATATATTGTACATGCCAACCGGAACAAAATCCGAATTATAAATTCCCAAAATTTTCATTCTCCTTACCTGCCTGTTATGCTCACCATTCGACATTCCTCCTTTTATACTATTTTTTATTCACCTAGGATCTTCAGAAGAATGTATAACCGACATTCACCCGGCGGAACCTAACAATAGCAACAAAAAAAGAGAAATAAGAATACATAAAAAAATTAATAACAAAAATATAACATGTGAAGAATAATATAAATGAAAAAAAAGAATAATAACAAGAGAGATTTACATTCACCCCAGAGCCCTGAAATTATATTTAAATTTATAGCAAGGATATCATTTCCTTACACTAATATTTCTTTCAAACTGACAAAAGCTAAAGTCACAAATTATTAAAATACAATGCTGAATTCATTTCATTTGCTCACTTTTTCTAATAACAGATTAATGCAACAATAAGCAAAAATACAGCAAAATAATGTCAAATCTAGCAGTAAAGTAAACTCTAATTGCCATATATGTGTAATGAATTGTAAGAGCATAATCAAACAAGGAGCAGAAAGGTTCTACAAGTACTGCATATTTACAAAAAGAAAGTACAAAAGCTCATGCCATTGTTCGTGTTCCTCGTGGTATGCAATTAGTCTATTACAGTGCAATACATTTATAGATATAACACAGTTAATTCATATTGGTTAATGAGGAGGCAAGCCTTTGAATTATTTTCTTCACATCCATTGCATTAGCTACACACACTGCTATATGTTTTACTGCTTCGTGCCATAAGCTTTAAGACTTTCAATGCTTTAAGATTTCCAGTTTATAGTTGACTATGAGAAAATATTTACATTGGCAAACTTTTCTAGGTGCTTCTTCTAAGTCTAAAATTAAAAAGCGTAAAAAAAAATTAAAAAATTCAAAGGTTATTTCTAGTTAAGTTCTAAAACTGAAGCAAGTCCCGATAACTCTTCATTATTTTCACCCTTCACACCACCCTTTTCTTTCTTTTTATAAGTTCTAACCAGGAACAAATTACCTCCTGATTATTCACTTTGTCCAACTATCTTCCCCATAAAGTCTCTTCATTGATTAATATAGGTATGGTCCTACAAGGTGCAAGAAAAATGATAGGTGATGGACTATTTAGCTCTGTTGTGGTTCTAATTGAAATCACCAACCACAAGCAGCAATGCTTAACGCTGCATCACCATAATAACCAAATTTTCCTGTAGAAGTGAATACTTACTTCTGATCATGGGCACATATCAAAATTTAAGAGTTGTTCTGGTTCTGAAGCTTTACAACAGCAAATTAAGCATGACAAGATATGAAATGTAGCTTATTAATATTGAGAGCTTTTTCATGAACTGGATTTCACAGTAGAAGGACACAGATGTCCTTTGCACATATGTATTGTCCATGATCTTAGATTAATAATTGAGTGTATGGTAGCAGAGGAAAATAGGAAGTAGGAGGCAAGCAACTAAAACAAGAATTAATCAGAAATGAAAATACCAGGTCCAATTGCAAGAACGGTCTTTGATCCAGCCAAAACCTGTGTCAATGAAAAATAGCTTAAGATTTGGCTTATATAATTCAGTAAATTCACCCCAAATAGAATAATAATCAATCCTTTCGCAATTATAGATATCAGGTCTATGTCATAAAGAGCATTCTACATCACATATGCAAAATGAAGAAGTGATTATTTCCTTCATAAGTACCATCTGTACTGTAGTCCTGACTAAAAATACCAGTTACTTCGAGGCAGTAGTATCAATCAAAAAATTACAAACGGTAAAAGCATACCTGTGTTCGTCCAGCATCTGCAACAATAAAAGTAGGAAGTCCAATGCTATCAGCTGCTTCCTGTAGCTTATTCTTAATGAGGAATAAATTGAAAAAATTAGGTAACAGGGATTTTTTTTTCCAATTTTATTGAGGCATATTTCTCTGTCTAAGAAACTGGCTTATTCAAATAAACCACCTGCTTACATTTCCTGTTGGTTCTTGCATGTAACAACTATTTTGGGCTGCCCACATTGCTCCCATCTACTTAAGAGTGACCGTTGGCTGCATAGGATACAAAAATTTCTAACTTTTATATCTCTCGTAAAACGACCAAGATATAGTTAGAAAGCAGTATCTTTTTTTGATGCATAAATTGTAACTAGCATTATGTCCCTTGGCACTCGAGGACAAGAAGGAAATGCTTCCATTTATTTTTATCAACTCTCTATAATGTGCACATTAAAAACTCATTCAATTAGACTTATATCCTCTTGTTTTTGCCAAGAAGGTGCTCATAAACATAGGCCAATTGGAAAGCCAAGCACATAAAAAAGAACATATGGTGTTTATCAGCCCATGAACCTCTTCAAGGTATAGCGGAGTTGCAAAATACTCATGATTAACACTAATATACCTACGAATCAGCTCTGAATATATGCCGGTAGCAGCATCTGCAAACAAGAAATTCAATTGGTAAATGATTTGCATTGAGGATCTGGTGTGCTCTGACTAAGTACAAGTGATACTTCAAAGTATTATAAACTAAAATATTGCAAAAAATCCAAGAGTCATTAAAATTTAAGCATCTTACGAGCACATTGAGATGCAATCTTTCCTGTACCCATCTTCAGATCCTGCCTGACTACTAGAACCTGCCATAACCAATATGTCATCAGCTAACTCTGTGATATCTGGATCTACACTAGAACAATTCAACCCATTCCAATCAGTTGACGTTTTAACCAACTCCCACACATTTATTCATTGAACTGATAAAAAATAGAAACAAGTGTACTATTGTACACCTAAAAATGGTCCTAAAAGAGAGAACACTAAATGCTATATGCAGAGAGAAATTATTCAATGTCTGATAGAGTCATGCATTTAGGACCTTCAAATAACCAATATTTAGAACTTTTTCATTTAATAAGTATTCTAATCCATTGGCAGGAATCAATCACAACACTGGAAAGGACTGAAAAATAACTAACTTTCTTCAGCCAATAACAATTTAAAAGCTTCTAACAACAATTTCGAGTTTAATGGTTTCTATTACCACTCATATAAGATGCCATTATCTATAAAAGCCCATCTACAACAAATTAGCAACATAAGCACACAAAATTCCACCGATACAGTTCAAGTAAAGTCCCCAAAATCAGCCATCTGATTCATCCATAAACATCGATCACAAACCAAATGATTGTAAAAGCATGGAATAGTTCTAGTACAGTAAAAAGAATTTGCAAACATTAGTTACCTAAGCAAGAAAATCGAACCAATTCATAAAGGCAGCAAGCACTTAAATACAAACCATTTTAAGCTCTTGGTCACCATTGCTTGAAACCAGACACAAGATGAGAGCGAGTGGCGACGGCGACGAGAGGTGAGCTGCGACGGGCGACGGCAGCGATCTGATAGCACGCGAGGGAGACGGATCCTGAGGCAGCAACAGCGGCGAGACTTGACCTGCGACAGCGAGGTAAGGGCGAACGGCGGTGAGGGAGCGAGTGGCGGCGGGGTGGAGGCGACGCCGGATCGGGCGCCTGGAGGCTAGCAAGGGAGGGGAGGCGCGATGAAGGAGGTGACGCAAAAGAGAGGCAGATGTGAAAACGGGTTTTGTAATTTTAGGAGAGAAGAAAGGAAAAAGAAAGAAAAGAAATAGGTAATTTATTATTTTTACCGATGGAATATATGTCCGTCGGTAAAATCTGTCGGTAAAATCTATTTTTTTTAGTGATAATTACCGACGGCTTACCAACAAAACCAAACCGTAGCTATAACTACACTCCCAAAATTTTTCCTAATTTTTTACTGACGGATAACAATTCGTCGCACCGCCCGTCGGTAAATAAAACAATAATGGTATTACCGACGAAAATTCCGTCACTACATGAATTAATTGAAAAAAATATTTACCGACGGAATTAACCGTCGGTAAATCGGTCACTAAAAATTGGCGCCAACATTTTCCGCCAAAAATACCGACAAATAATTATTTTCGTCGGTAAAATTGTCGTCATTAATCAAATTAAATTTTTTACCTACGCATTATAAAATTGGTCGGTAATCCGTCGGTAAAATCCTAATTTTACCGACGGAATATACGTCCGTCGGTAAAATCCGTCGGTAAAATCAATTTTTTTTGTAGGGATCCATCAACGAGCCGCGAACTCATGACGGCGGGATATTGGGTGTCAGGACCCCAGGAAGGTATGACAAGGGAAAGGGGACGATGTCCTCAAGCAGAGACTCCACCTACTTCCCTAGCAGATCCTCCACCTCGTCCATCGGAGATGACTTGTCTTTCATTTGCATGCCCAATCACAGCCGCTCCAGAAGATTGAAAGATGAGTTCACCTCCACAGCCATGGGTAGGGAGGACAAGTGGTTCAAGCAAAAGCTCAGGCAGTTTGGCCTGACAGGTTCCAAAAAAGGTATGTTTGAAGGGAACACCTGCAGAAACACTGCATCTCCGTTTTGCAGGGAGATAACAGAGTTCGAGTTGCCTCCCAGGTGGAGAGATGTGGTGATGGACAAGTACATAGGTAAAACTGACCCTGCAACTCATTTGGCAGAGTATTTGACTAAAGTGCAGGTTTACACCTACGATGAAAGAATCGCCTGCAAAATCTTCCCCACCACCCTAGGAGGAGATTCTCTGAATTGGTTCCACGAGCTGCCTCAAGAATCAATCACTTCCTTCAAACAACTCAAAGAGCTATTCACCATTCGGTTTATTGTGCAGACACGAGTGCCGAAGTCGGTGAGTGACCTATGCATGGAGATGGATAGATTCCAAGCCACGATGTCTAAGGTGAGGAATGTGAGCATAGAGATGGCGACGACTGCCTTGGCCAGGGGCATCATTGATCGCCCACTATTCGAGTCAATAACTACAAGACTCCCGGTCAGCTTTTTCAATATGATGGAAAGAGCCAGACAACACATCCAGTTGGATGATGCTTTGAGGTCCAGCAGAGGAAGAAGGACTAACGTCATGGATAAACTATAGCATCCAGACGGATGGTCGTTAAATAGAGCTCCCGCGTCCGAGCGGATAGCGAGGAGCCCACACAGAGCCTCCACTTCGAAAAATTTGGGCAAACAAAAGGAGGTCGGACAGGGAAGATCCGATCGGTCAGACAACCAGCTGCCCCGAACCTGTACTCCGCTCAATACCAACCTAGCCCAGGTGCTAATGTGGATTAGAGAAAAACACAAGAAAGTTAATTGGCTTAGGAAACTGTCCAATCGACATAGAAATAAGAGGGACCACAGGAGGTACTACGAGTTTCACAGAGATGTCGATCACACAACTGACGGGTGTTACTCCCTGAAGGAGGAGATCAAGCGACTTCTTCAAAGGGGGTCCCTCAAAAGATTTGTAGGTCCGACTAAAGGGGAAAGTCCCTATAGATAGCCAAACTTCAAGAAGGATGATTCTGGCTCGGATAATGACAACGAGTGCAGAAATCCAAGAAATCCAAACCTGCGCAGACTGTATACCGAGGTTTAAAAATGTAATCACTGGAGGATCATCTTACGGAGAAGATCTGTAAAGGAAGAAGAAGGGGAAAAGCGTGTATCTCTCCCGTCAAGCCGAACAACTCGCTCCGATCACCATATCCAGTGAAGACGCACGAGATGTGATATTTCCTTACGAGGATGCTCTCGTCGTCAGGGCTCGAATTAATAATTTTGATGTTAAAAGGATTTTGGTGGACAACGGCAGTGCTATGAACGTGCTCACCCTCCAAGCCTACAGAGCTATGGGACTGCCGAACGAGGAGTTGAAGCCGAACGCCACCCCACTGATCGGGCTTGGCAACTCTACTGTCCCGGTAGTGGGATCTATCGAGCTTTTCATTAAGCTTGGCCAAGAGGCACTCATCCACGCCTGCAAGGTAACCTTTATGGTAATTGACATGATTTTTTCCTATAATGCCATTTTTAGCAGGCCCCTACTCTTTCAAATTGGAGCTATCACAAGCATACGACACATGGTGATGAAAATCCCAACTGGAGGGGGTGTTGCCATTTTAAGGGGCAACTAGAAGGAATCCTATGAGGCATATGTCACCATGATTAGGCACAAAAAGAGGCCATGATGGTGGAACCAGGGCTAGAACGGTCCGAGCAGGCAGACAGGCCAAGGATGGGTCCTGTTGAAAAAGTAAAAGCAAGGGCATTGTCGAAAGGCAAAAGCGTCCAGATCAGGACCAACATGAGTGCAGAAGTAGAAGATGCCATCATGTAGGTTTTGATGATCAACTAGGCGTCCTTTGCCAGGAAGCCAGAAGGCATCCCTAGGATTGATCCCAATGTGATCACCCACAAACTTAATGTGGATCCAACTCACCGACCGGTCAGACAAAAGCTATACAGGCATGTTCTCGATCGGAAGAAGTTCATATCCGAGGAGGTTGACAGGCTATTGAAGGCTGGGACAATCCGAGAAGTCGATTACCCAGAGTGGCTCGCCAATGTGGTCCTGAAAAAAAAAAGAAAACAGGAAAGCTGCGAATGTGTGTGGACTTCACGGACCTCAACAAAGCATGTCCGAAGGACAGCTACCCCCTACCAAGCATAGACCAGTTGGTGGATGCCACCGCAGGCCACGCAATCTACTCCCTCCTTGATATATATGCTGGCTATCACCAAATCTTGATGTGGCTCTCGAATCAAGAAAAGACCAGTTTTATTACAGACGACGGAATCTTCTGCTACAAGGCGATGCTGTTCGGTCTGAAGAATGCAGGTGCCATATATCAGCGTCTTATGAACAAGATTTTTAAACACCAGATCGGGCAGAATGTGGAAGTCTATGTGGACGATATTATCGTCAAAAGCAAGAGCCCAGAAGAACACCCTGCCGATCTGACGAAGGTTCTTGGCACGTTGAACAAGTTCCAGATGAAGCCCAACCCCGAGAAATGTGTATTTGGGGTCCCTTCAGGAAAACTTTTGGGTTTCTTGGTTTTTCAAAGAGGGATTGAAGCCAATCCAGAAAAGATACAGGCCATCCTCGAGATGCAACCCCCAAGAAGCGTAAAAGATATTCAGAAACTGAACGAAAGAATCACTACCCTCGAAATATTCATCTCCTCCTCAGCCAAACGGTACACTCCCTTCTTCAGAAGCTGAGGAAGAATGAAGCTTTCAACTAGGGAATGGATTACCAATAAGCTTTTGAAGAATTGAAGAAATTCCTCACCAATCCACCACTGCTTAGCCGACCGATCCCAGGTGAAAACTTGTATCTTTACTTATCCACCTCTGGTGAAGCTGTTGCAGGTGTCCTGGTCAGGGAAGAAGGAACCCAATAGTTGCCCATATACTACGTGAGCCAGGTGCTCAGGGGCATAAAGTTGAAGAAGGTTCGAGTCGAGCAGCTCATCATTTCCCTCATGATGTGCACAAGGAAGCTAAGGCAATATTTTGAAGCGCACACAATTGTGGTCCGGTCAGGTCAGCCGATTAGGAAAATCCTCCACACCCCCTACCTAGAGGGCAAAATGGTGGGATGGGCAATCAAACTCTAATCGTGGGACATGAAGTACGAGCCCAGGACGGCGATAAAGGCCTAGGCTCAGATTTTGTTGCTGAGTTCGCTGGCAAAAAGTCGGATAGTCAACCCAAACATTTAAAATGGGAAAAGATTGTGGACGGCGCTGCGAATGACACCCAAGGAGGCATGGCCATTGTAATAATAGGCCCCTTGGGCATTGTAATAAGGTACACGATAAAACTCGGTTTCAAAGCTTCTAATAATGTGGCAGAGTACAAGGCACTTCTTCAATGCTTGAGACTGCTTCATGCCATCCGACCGGAGTCAGTAATTATAAAGAGTGACCCCCAGCTCATGACCAGTCAAGTCTGGGGCACCTTCAAAGCTAGAGAAACAAACATGATTCAGTACCTGGCGAAGGTCAAGGCCGCATTCAGGATACTGGAAGAGTCCGCATCAGATTGGACTCTCCAGAAGGTGCCAAGAGATCGAACTACAGATGTCGATCGGCTTAAAAAATGTCTACCTCCGAACTGGGAGTAGTAGAAGAAAACATCACTGTTATCGACCAAGCCCTCCCCTCCTTAGACAAGCCAGAGATGATGAAGATTGAGTAAGGAGATGAAACTTGGATGAGCACGATCAAACGATACCTGCAAATAGTGCAACTACCGGAAGACAAAGTCGAAGCCCGAAAGGTATCACGCAAATCCCTCAATTACTCCATAATTAACAGTGACTTGTACAAAAAAGCTTTCAGTCACCCCTGGCTCAAATGCGTAATGGAGGAAGAAGGAGACTACATCGTGAGAGAGGTCCATGAAGGCATTTGTGGGGCAGATGAAGATAGCAGGGCCATGGCAAGAAAAGTACTCCAGACCGGATACTTCTGGCCAAGCATTTTTAAAGATGCCCAGGAGAGAGTGAGAAGATGCCAACAATGCCAGATTCATTGAAGGGTTATAAGATAACCCCAACAGACCAGCAGCCGATCAGAATTGCATGGCCATTCGACCAGTGGGGCCTAGACATTCTGGGACCCTTTCCTCAAGGCAAAACGCATATGAAGTTCCTCATTGTAGCAGTCGACTACTTCTCCAAATGGATTGAAGCAGAGCCTCTAGCGACAATCACAACAATTAATGAACAAATAAATTAATTGAATAAAATAAATAATTAATAGATCAATCGAATAATAATCAGTTAAACTAATTAAATATAAATAATTAAGTAAATAGACAAAGTAGATTAAATTAAATTCATATTAATTACACTAATCGAAGAACAATGGCAAACCAGTGAATTGAGACAGCACGGTATAAGGCAGATAGGACGAATTAATATTCATGCATTTACATACAGAAAAGAAAAGAGAAGAAATGAATAGGGAAGGGAATGATATTTGATCTGCAGATGATGAAGTTCCTCAGCTCTCTGTCCCTCAGAATGATATTTGATCTGCAGATGATGAAGTTCCGATTTCCTTTTGATTTTGTTTGAAAAGTGATCAAAAACAGAAACTGATGAAACTTCCAATCGTTTCCTTCCTCTCAAAATCTTTCTCTTTGTGTTTTTCTTTTTTTTGGGTTCTTCTGTTCTTTCAAAATCCATCCCCCTATCCTCAGTTATTCACCTTTTCTTTTTATATCTCAGAGAAGGCTAAAATCTTTTCTTTTCCCCAAATCTGGCTATAAACCATGTTTTTCAAACCAAATCCCCACAAAAATGGGAGAAGGGACGCGCTGGAGCAGTATGGGGCGCGTGAGGCAGGTGAGATTTTTATCTCACCTGTGAAATGGGCTCACGTTGTGAGGCTCCATATGTGCGGCTTCATCTCACATGGGTGAGATGGGCCTCACCCCAACAGGGCCCCAGCAAGCCCCCAAAACTTTTTTTTTAAACAAAAAGCATTTTTTTTCGAGGAAACCATCACTTCAATCTGTCTTTTGCCTATGAATAGACATCATTTTCGTCATTGGGTAACTTCGGTCTGAGCTGCCTCAGGACCCGGTGTCTACAGTTGCCCCTAGTTTTGGGGAACGTAGTGCCTGGGTGCTTAAGTGAGCTAAAACTCAAAGAAAGAAATAAGCGCGTACCTTAGGCAGTTGTCTTCCTGGTCACGATAATGCGTCGAGTCTGCTACAGATTTACAAAATGCGGGGGTTGCTCTTCTGAGCTGCGCCAAGTCTGCTCCAGACTTACAAAATGCAAGGCTTTCATCTTCTAATGGTGATGCGCCGAGTCTGCTCCAGACTTACAAAATGCAAGAAATGTCCTCCGCATAGGGCTGCACCGAGCCGCTGACAAGACTACTAAAAGTGCAAGAGATATCCTCCGCAGAGGACTGCACCGAGCTGCTGACAAGACTACAAAAAGTGCAGGAGATATCCTCCACAGAGGACTGTACTGAGCCGCTGATAAGACTACAAAAAGCGCAGGAGATATCCTCCGCAGAGGACTGCACCGAGCCGCTGACAAGACTACAAAAAGTGCAGGAGATAGCGATTTGCCTCTCAAGAGAAATTAAAAGAAACAACCAGAGTAGACTTTATTTTGTTTAGGTGAATGTCAATGCTGAGTTAAAACTGTCCTTGACTGGCTTTTGCGTGTATAGCCTTCTTTTGGATCTTTCCTGCAAAGCTGTGTGCATAAGAAAATATGCAAGGGACTGTGCATGCAAGTGTAAATGGCCATGTGCAGATGTTTGCTACAGAATAGCATAAAATGCATGCAGCAATGGATAGACTATATCCTGAGTGGTTAAGGATCCGTTGAGGATATGGCTTGGCCGCTCGCGTTGTATGATGCCTCCTGAGGATCTAAGCAAATGTCATCTTGGCTTAGGAACTCTAACCTGTAAACTCTTCAGAGAGAACCATTAGGTGTGCGTCTTTGCCCCCTTGTCAATGAGCATCCATCCTGGACTCTAACTCATGTCCTGGATTATACATTATCTGACTGAAGGAAGGTCATCCGAAGTAATGCCGCCTTATCGCTCCAAGTATAGGAAGTAATTATTTTAAAGGTAGTGCGTCCCTTGTGGATTTTCACACCAGCTTTTCTTTATGGGAAATGTGTCTCTTTAGGGATTTTCACATAACACTATGCCTAACTTTTGCCTGGAATGGACCCAACCCAATCCAGCGGCTTTTCCTTTTTTTTTTTTTAAGATTGTAAAGAAGGTTGAAGCTATTGCCAAAAAATCTTTCAGGCGCGATCGGCATGCACTTACGTCTTGGATCATAGTGATATTAGCTTAGCTCTTATCATGAAGGTACTGTAGGATTGGTTTCACATTTGACAGCAGGATGAATCGACTGAATAACCCGAGTGATAAGAGTGGTAGAGGGTAGATAGTAACAATGTGCTAGACAACTTCGAGTATGCAAAATGAACTGCTCTGATCACATCAACATTTATGATGTAAATGCACATGTTTCAGCTTGATTTCATTACACATGATCATTATTTATCATTAACCTCAAAAACACAAAACTTCATCTAATCTCGAGATAGATCTTGAAAACATCAAACTCCTGTTATCAATCAGCCCTCTCGAGTCTTCATGATTGAATATTTTCTCTTAGCTCTTATTTTATTCTTTGAACGCGGATTCTAGATGTATCGTTTGGGATGATACTCAACTCGATTGCATGAATGCACTCGTGGCTCCCTGTTTGAAGCTCAAGAAACACCATATGCCTCTTCCTACATACCAAACCTTACTAGAAGGTCATCTCCGCTAATTGGATAAGACTGAACTAAGAATTAAGAGGTCTTACTTTGGTTGCAACGTTAGGCTTAGGTAGATAGCTGTCAAAGAAGGATCAGGTCGCTAGAGAAAAATGGCCACAATATCTACTCGACTGATGGGTGAACTGGTCTCAGCTCAGTCACATATACAAAGGCATTCTTGAATTTGGGCTCAATAACATTTTAGCTCATCAAGATCAGAATAACAATTGAAAAGATAATCGTCAAAACTCACCAAGTGGTTACTATCTTGAGCTCTATTTTATATATATTTATTTTATTTTATTTTATTTTTTGCGAGCTCAAGTCTTTTGCGTGTGGCTAAAACCCTCTTCTCGAAATGTAAACTTATCCTTATCAAGACAATTTTTGATAACCCAAAGAATTGTTAATGATGTACATCCGTTCTTAGTAGAGCGGCAATTTTTCTAAGGGGAGGTAAAAATTATTTTAGGCAAAGGGTAGTTTCAACATGTGTAACAACAAAATCGGTACGCATTTAGCATACCAGCATAAAGGTTCAACGGGCTAATAAGCGATTGTGAAATAAAGGTAGGAAAATAGCCATTTAGAGAGTTATACAAAGAAGGGTTGCCTAAATCATTTTCTAGGTTCCGTCTTATCTAGGGATCGCTGTGACCGGTAATCAGAAAGGTTCTAGTGCTCTTAGTGAGTTTTCATCCAATCCCCTAATTGCAACTAGTTTTTCTTTTATCACTTTCACCTCTCAGAATTTTTCTCTCTTCAGGAGTTATATCAAATGCTATCGAGATTTTCTTTTGGGTTTTCCAAAGTTTTGAGATTAAATGTAATCGTATTAATTGAATTAATATTAAAAAATGGATGCATCGTGATCATGAGAAATGAAATCATCAGAAATACTATACAAATAAGTAAATTTGTTCATCATATTGAAATTGCAAAGACTGACATAAGAAGTTCTTAGAATAAAAGAACAAAGCATCTAAAACATAGTCTTCTTCTCATTTCTGCTAGCACAGGTGCTATAGTCAATGGTCCATTATCAGTCATGAGAATCGTCTTCCCCACCTCTCAGCTCCTCATCAATGAGGCCTTGAATAATCTTCTTTAGAATTCGGCACCAATTCTTTAATGAGATCTCTCAGAGGATGACAATAGTCTGTTCTATGCCCTATATACTGGTGATATGCACAATACCAGTCTATTCTTTATCTAGGCTGGCCTTGGCTTAGAGCAGGCCCAGCTGGCAAGGGTTGTAATTTCACTTCCTTAATGAGACGAGTGAAGTGCCAAGATAATGGCTTACCCGAAATAGTGAGGTGGCACCAGGTCGTTCCCATGGTTGAGACTTCTGCTGTCCCAGTACTACCCCCATTACCACTGTACCCGGGCTTTCATTTTTTAGAGCATGCATCCTCACTGTATCTCCACCCTCTTGAAGCACAATGTCCCGTTCTAAATTAGACCCCATATCTCCTCTTTGTTGGACAAGTGTAACCTTGTCTCTGGGCTTGGAAGTAAAAGGAGATGTCGCGGTCATCACTATATAGGCCTTCTTGACAATGGCCGGCCCAACTTGGTTAAGGGTGATTGCCATAACTTGAGCCTGAAGAACTAGCGCCATAGGATACATCCTTTCCTTAATCGTGGCCAACAACCTCTTTTCGAGCACTTTAAGCCTTCCATCTATCTCTTGGGCAATTAAGACGCGAGTCTCTTCAATCTGTCATGAAGAATTGGCCATTCTTGAAAATTTTGAATTCTTATTAACCACCCTTGATCCTGATGTTGATCCGAACCCCAGATAAAAGGTCCTCTAACGGTGACTGTCGGAACCCCAAAACCACTTGGACAGATGGTCTATAGTGGCTGAAAAATTAAGAAGTTAAAATGATGTATAAATGTCATGTAATGCATGATCGTGCTATGCAGATGGTCCCCGATGAGTGAAAGATCAATAAATTACAATGATACGATGTGATACATGTAAGAAATTATATGCAGGATGATATGTACATGTGAAAAAAATAATATGCAGACGAAAAGATATGTACACATGCAACAAGAGAGAACATTTATTATTGTTCATATATATATATTTGTTTATTTTATTTTTTTCGATATGCATGAATGACATGTGATGCACTAGCATGTTGTTCAGCATCCACAACCACATACAAGTAGATAGATCGTTTTGACCTTATTTCTCCCACACACGGGGTAGTGCGGTCTCTTTCATAGGTGGGCTTTATCCAAGGGTGGTTAACAGGGAACCCATTGGACACATATAGTGCACGGTGAAAAACCAGCAGCATAACATCTCTTGCCTAATGTACATACGCATGGGTGTTTGGCCCTTATATATTTAAACAATTCAACCAAATTAAGATGGGCCCACCAGGGCATGGAAGCCTTTGATGAATGCCATTTAATTTAATTGATTTTGTTCAATATATAACAGCCCAAATAACAAGCGCGGTATTATGGAACATTTCACTTAGTGGGAGTATCTATTGCCATTACATGGGCTTTAGTCAAAGGTGGTGTTACTGTAGGTCTACCCAAGCATGGTCCCTGCCAATGGGTCTAGCTCATCACGAGCATAACAACCAATCGGGTCTCCATTTGATATACCATATAATGGTATGAGGCTTGGGCTAGTGATTATCCCGAACACTTTCCAACAATGAGTGAAAGTAGGGTCGTGTTTTAGGAATGCACCGGGGTATATGGGGGACCAACTAATATAATTCTAAGGCTCTAATGTATGTAATGCAATTTCAATTAGAAATGGAATTTTTGATTCTTAACACCTCAATTATAATTTTAACTTAAGTCACTTTTGAAGCAAAGTTTTGATCACTGTCCCCAGTGGAGTCGCCACTGTGACGTGCGCCGGAACCTAGCAAAGGCCCTCGCTGAGCCCGCCTTCTGGGGCTCGAGGAATTGGTTCGCTTATTTTTTATCTTGAGCATTATGAGTCATTTTGGATGCCTCCTTCCCAATAGAACATTAGAAAGGATCATCTAGACTCACAACGCCTTTAGGCACCTTTGAGGTATTTTGGAGTCGCCACCCAATTTACAAGAAATTGGGAAAGGTCTCTAACCTCTATTGGTCTAAACCAGAGAAGGTGTTCGGAACTTCACTCTTATTAATGACTTAAGTCTATAAATGAGCTTTCAAAAAATCAAAATTCCATATCTCATCTCACGCGGTCATGCATTGAATTTAAAAGGCATTTGCAAGCACATTGATAAGTAAATAAATAAAGCAATAAGTAAATAAATAAATTATGAATGAAAATTGGGACAAAACAATCCCCCAAAAATAAATTAAAGGAATGGAACAAAACAATCCCCCAAAATAAAATGAAATAAGAAAGCATAACTAAATAAAATTCGCCCCAAAATTAATTACAAGGGCTACAAAACAAATAATGCATACAAAACGATAAAAATGCATCATACATAAATCGGGTTATTTATTTAATTTTAGGAACATTGTTCCATTTTTATTAACTTAAAAATTAGAGAACTATTTTTTTGGGGTATTGATTGAGAAAACTGGGGTGAGTGATTCCATTTTATGAAAATTTAGTTCTCCATTTGAAAGTGAGATTTTATTGGCTAAAATAGGACATTGGTCCATTTTATTAAGAAAAATTCAAAGTTATTAATTATTGTAAAAAAACATGATTTTCTATAATACGAACGGGTATAAAATACATTTTTACACAACACATAAAAAATAATAATAAAATAAAATACGAAATTTAAAATGCAAACCCTAAATTTGAAGGTCTTTGGTCTCCCGATTCTCCATCTCGTGCACAAATATGACTCGCAAAAATAAATAAATTTGAGACGACAAAACAAAAATAAAATAAATGTTAGTAAAGTAATTAAATGAATAATATATGAACAAACAATTAAATAAAAACTAATAAATAAACTAATTAAGTAAACCAATAAAAATAATTAAAACATGACAAATAATACAACAATAGCATTAATAATTATTAATAGAGTAAAAACTAAAAGTAAACAAATAAATTATAAGTAAACAATTGACAATGCAATAAATATGATTTAATAATAATAATAATAATAATAATAATAATAATAATAATAATAATAATAATAATAAGAAATATATTAATAAAATATTAATAATAATAATCTTTGAAAACATATTAATATAAATTAAAGATGATAATTAGGCTAAATAAAGATAACAATAATATAGTAAAATGAAATAAAATACAATAACAAATCAAAAGAAGACAAAATAGCCATAAAGTATGAAAACTTAAGATAAATAAACTAATGAATCACGTGAATGGCTAGGCTAAAGGACAAAAAGTGGCCCAAAGTGATGAAAATACAAATGGAAAGAAAAAGAAATGCAAATGGAAATGGGAAGGGAAATAGAGGTGCACGACTCATGAATGAAGCGCACGACTCGTGCACCACCTTCACGACTCGTGCATGAATACACGAGTCATGAACGCCCGAGCGGGAATGAAACTCGCGAAAATAAAATATAATTTTGAGACAATAAAACAAAATAAATAAATGTAAATAAAGTAAATTAAGCAATTAATGAATAAATAAATTAATTGAATAAAATAAATAATTAATAGATCAATCGAATAATAATCAGTTAAACTAATTAAATATAAACAATTAAGTAAATAGACAAAGTAGATTAAATTAAATTCATATTAATTACACTAATCAAAGAACAATGGCAATGTCACACCTCGATACCCCCGTTGGAAGGATACCGAGGCGCCACGCGCACAAACTCATATACATCTACTCAAACATGCTAAAAACAGATACATATGATCATAGAGATGCTAAATCCATATATAAATAACCATATAGTTTTACAAAAAAAAGGGATTTGTAAACATTAAATATATATATACATATACAAAATCATTCTTTACAAAATTACATTTCCAAAATCAAACTCCAAATGCAAAAATACAGCAAAAGACAAAATAAACTCCAACTAAAGACTTCTAGTGGCCGACCTGCAGATATCCGACTCTAGAACGAACCTGCCACCTACACGGGAAAAGAGCCCGTGCTAAGCGATAATGCTTAGTGGGGAGGAACAACACATGCATGTACCTATAATTGTAATAAACATATATATAAGCTTAATAATAACAAAAGCGTATAAACATATACTACTCATGCTTATAACAAGTATTCATCATACACGTAAATCAGAAAGTAACCATTCTTATCCAAGTAGTCAATATTTATGTATCAACAGGAATATAATCATATAACCATTCATATCTGAATACAAGTATTACATTTCATCTTGTCACATCGCAAATTCATACACATGTAACATATATCCATTTCATATACATTACAGCTTCATACATCAAACTCGTATAATAACCTCAAGTAATAGCCTGATTACTCACTAACTAGTGGATACGGGTACTAATGATATTGATAGGACACAGTATCCCAAGCATATAGAGATATGGATCTCAAAACATTTTTATAATCATGTATACCCGAAAGTATACAGGAGACCGAGGCCTCAAACATCTTATATGACCCAAACAGGGCCCGTATATAACATATGACATATAGCAGCTGCACTCACACCCTGACCCTTGATGAGCGCTTATCTATCCACTGCTATGACTATCAGGCTCAGATAACTACTCAATCATATTCAGAAATAATGATCATATAATACAGAAAAATAGCAAGTATAATTATACAATTAACACGTATATATGTATATTTACCATTTAATACAGACATATAAACCATATACAAATCTTATTAAGAACATATAATTTATCAATTAATATTCCATAAAAGACAAATCATGTGTCATGTAGTAAAAACCCATGTAAAATAAGCTTGTGAAATTCATTTTCAAAATAGGGCAGGAAAAGTGTCACTGTCGCGCTCGCGACAGTAGCCCAGGAAGAGAGGCCAGTCACGAGTCGCACATGCTGTCGTGACTCGTGACGCTAGCGTCTCGCAGGGAAGGGGCGGTCACGAGTCGTGATCCTCTCTCACGACTCATGACGCCAATGCCTCGTAGGAAGAGGAGGCCACGAGTCATGATCCCCACTCACGACTTGTGACGCCAGGAGAAGAGGGCACGAGTCGTGATCCTTGCTCACGACTCGTCTCCTTCTCTCTCACAACCTCACGTGTCGTGAGGCATCCTCATGACTCGTGAAGATGGCAAATGACTTCCTCCGAGTCGTGGTACCCCATCATGACTCGGATTAATCTTCTACAACACAGGCAAAATCCCACCATTGCGAGAAGTAGAAATTGCGGTTCTGTCGTGCTCGCGATCGCGACAGAATCTTAATTCCCAAACCCGACAAAAAATGTAGAGACTCTCAAAACTTAAAATCAAAACTCATTTTCCAAAAAATCATATAAGATGCTAAAACACATAAAAACGTACCTCCAATGCTCTCCAATCATGCTTATAACAAATATAACTCAATTTACACAACAATTACACAAATCAAAACAACAACATGAGGCTTCATCTCACATGGGTGAGATGGGCCTCACCCCAACAGGGCCCCAGTATGCCCCCAAAACTTTTTTTTTTTTTTAAACGAAAAGCATTTTTTTCGAGGAAACCATCACTTGGATCTATCTTTTGCCCGTGAACAGGCATCATTTTCATCATTGGGTAACTTCAGTCTGAGCTGCCTCAGGATCCGGTGTCTACACCAGCCACCAATATAGTTGTTTTAAATCCTGATACATCTTGTTTCCACCTGGATGCATGGTGAAAAAGGTATTATGTGCTTCACACATCAGCTTTTTCTTCAATGCTTTGTCACTTGCAACACATACTCAATTCTTATAAAGTAATACCCCATCCTTATCCATTGAATAATCAGTCTTGTCACCATTTTTCATTGGCTGCAAAATCTGTTGTAATTTAGAATCATTCCTTTGTGCAGCTATCAATTCATCCTTTAGTACCGGTTTGGCTTTCAACTGAGCTAACAATGCTCCATCCATAGTAAACCTCCACTTTACTTGCTTTAACTGCAGAGCCGAGATAGACTTTCTGCTCAATGCATCTGCCACAATATTAGGTTTACCCGGGTGGTAGTCCACAATGCAGTCATAATCTTTAAACAACTCAAGCCATCTACACTATCTCAAGTTCAATTCTTTATGAGTTAACAAATACTTCAAACTTTTGTGATCAGTGAAAATTTTACACCTCTCACCATACAAGTAATGTCGCCAAATCTTTAAGGTAAACCTACTGCTGCTAACTCCAGATCACGAGTCGTGTGATTCTGCTCATGCGGCTTCAGTTGCCTGGAGCCATATGCTACTACCTTTCCGTCTTGCATTAATATATAACCCAAACCTATACCAAAGGCATCACTGTACAGGACATATTCTCTACCAGAGATAGGTTGTGTAAGGATTGGTGCTTCCACTAACATCTTCCTCAATTGATCAAAACTTGCTTGACACCTTTCTGACCATTCAAATTTAACTCCCTTTCGAAGCAACCAAGTCAATGGTGAAGCTATCACTGAAAACCCTTTCACAAACCTTCTATAATACCCAGCCAACACTAGAAAACTGCGAATTTCTAGCACATTTCTAGGTGGCTTCCAATTCACAACTGCTTCAATCTTAGCCGGATACACCTTAATACCTTCAGAAGATATTACATGCCCTAGAAAAGATGCTTCTCGCAGCCAGAACTCACACTTACTTAATTTAGCATACAACTGATGCTCCCGCAAAGTCTGAAGCACTCAAATGTTGCTCATGCTCTTTCTCATTCCTTGAGTAAACTAGAATGTCATCAAAAAACACTACCACAAATTGATCCAAGTATGGCCTCTATTCATCAGATCCATGAACACAGCAGGCGCATTGGTTAACCCCAATGGCATTTACCTCAGCACTCAATGCCTTCCAAAACATGCTCATAAACCACAATACACTCAATTTACACTAACTCAAGCAATAAATTCAACTGAGAATCCAAAAATGCAAAACAAGAACATCAATATCAGAACTTACCCTAATTCATACATTTTCACTACAAAACTCACATACATTTATCTTAATCACTAACAGGCGTTACTAACAAAATCACCCAAACTAACTCATGCATAAACACATACAAAACACTCAAGATTCCAGAAATCAAACACAACACACACTCATGATCCAAAAGAGAGAAATTATGGTAAACAACTCCCAAACCTGGAAATGAGGCTTCAAAATCAACCTTTTAAGAACCCACTTTTCTTTGCCCTTATTCTCTCTCTTCTCTTTCGAATCTTGCACAAAACCCAGTCAAACCAACACTAAATCAAACCAGGCAAACCAAAACTCCACAACCAGAAAAATGGGAAAGAATAAGAAGCCAACCAAACTTACCTTCAAAACCAGCTCCTAAACTCAGAAATCCAAACTCAAACCTCGAAGAAGCACACAAGGGAGAGGTTGAGAGCAGAAAATGAAGAAAGGAAGAGTAGAGAGAATGGGAAAGAGTGAAGAAAGAGGAGAAGGATGCAGCTTCCACAGGAAGTTATCCCATTTCTACCCCTCCCTTCCCTCTCTCTTCCCTTTTCATTAATTGCTCACCTACCAAGCCACATGGCAAGATCCTATTGGTCAATACAAAAATATCTTTGACTTTACTCTTTAATCCTTAGCTTTTCTCTAATTGTTCCTTGCTCCATATCACTTTGTTCACTAAAAATAATTCTTCACTTAAAACTTACTTTACTCTTTCAATTTGGTCCTCAATTCATTTCCAATTCCACTTGCACAATTATCGAAATACCCTCAATCTCCAAATACGCATGCGAATTCCGACTAGGCCCGATTTGGGGTGTTATAAATTCAATTAAATCAATCAGAAATACACTACCTTGAACTACCAATGAACAATCCCTATACACTTTGTTCACATTCACATTATTCCCTAAAGGACTTGATACACATATGTCATATTTCAAACAATCAGCATTGGGCATTCTATCACATATCTTTTTAGAACACACATACGAATGAGTTGATCTAGGGTCAATTAATGCAAATATCTCTAAATCATAGAGTAGAAAAGTACCTGCTATGACCTCAGGTGCATCCTGCTCCTCTCAAGCCTTCATCGCATAAGCCTGAGTTGGTGCCATAGTAGGTCTGTCCACTGTTTCTGAGTCAGCTACACCTCTGGACTGGCCACCTCTGCCACGTCCTCTACCTCTCCCTCTATTAACTGGAGGTAGATTAGAACCACCTCTGTTCTATTCCTTCTGATTTCTAGTTACCTCATAAGCTTTTGGACAATTTGCTAAGAAATGCTCGGTAGTTCCACACCTAAAACATGCACCAGTCACTTTCCAGCATTCCCCTCTATGTCTTTTGCCACAATGGGGACACTCATGCACTTCATTCTTGGTACCAGATGTACCTCTACCAAATCCAGATACAGAAGGTCCTCCTCGCTTCTTACCCCGTCACTTCTGCTTCCTGAGGATTAACACTTTCGATCTACATAGTTTACATAAGGACATCCGCATTAGGTCAACACGTCTATACACATCCGAACTACCCAATTACCTAGAAAAGACTAAACCTAGGCTCTGATACCACAACTTGTAACGCCCATTCTCGACCACTGGATTAGCTCAGCTAATGCGGTCAAGAATGGCCGCTACACAGCAACACAAGTACACTTCACAATCATAATCTCATACCGACAATCTGAATAATAAAATTTCTTAACTAAGCATACATTCACATGCATCATACGTCATAAGTTACTTCCTGTTTTCCAACAATCTTGCTTACATACATACACTACAGACATTAAGTTTACAACACTTGGATATTACAACTTTGCGTACTTTTGGGTTACCCCAAAATAACATACATAACTTGTACAAACACATTATCAGAAACCCCCTAAACCTACACTATAGATGTACTTCTAGTGTTAACCATTGACAATGCGGAGATGTCCTTCAAAATCACCTCACGTCCAAACCTGCACGGATTAGGAAGAAACCCGTGCTAATCGATAACGCTTAGTGGAGAAAACACATACACACAGCATATATGCATACGTAACAATAATAACATACAAGCATCATTTTAAAATTCATACTTAAATTGCCAAATTAAAAGCATGTTTATCAGTTACACTTACAGTACCAACACTTAATCACAATCCAGATTAGCATTCATATGGTTTGCATATGCTCATCACGTGCAAAGTAATCATATATATATATCAAATTCATTATTTCGGATTATCTTTATCTTATATGTGTGGGTTTGCCTGCAATTCAAAGTCGCGGATAACGGGTATCGCATTGGTACCCCTGAGGTACTATAATTTCAGTGCATCTATGGATACACACACTCGCATCGGTACCCTAAGGTACAATAGTTTCAATAGAATCAACATTCCACATTAAAGAATCCAACAAGGATTTAACTCGCATTGTGATTCCAGAGGAATTGGATGCATTGGGCTGCAGTACTTTGACCCTATAGGCATGCCTATCTATCCACTACTTGACTCGCAGGCTAAGATTATTTAATTTAATTCACAGTTCGCATGATCACATGTTTCAACAAGTCATTTGCCAACTAACAATGAATTCACATGCTTAAACTCATCATACAATTGTATTAACTTACCTCATTACTCTTGAAATAGTGGGCTTAAGCATAGCACAATGGATCTCTTTAAATTAATCATTCACTTATAAACATCACATTTAATAATAGCATGAAGCACTTATTAAGTGTCATTGTATTTAATTAATCATTAACTTAACATCCAAGCATTACCCTTAGTAAATAAGAATTCTTCACAAAAACAGGGTACATCACGGTCACAACCAGTTTGGCTGTCACCGTAACATACCAAAGGTTTCAAAACAGAATGTAGTCTAGGGTATCTCACAGTCACAACTAAGTTAGTTGTCACCGTGATATACATCCAATACCCGAACAGAATGCAACTCTTGGGCATCTCATGGTCACAACCAATATGGTTGTCACCGTGACATACCTCATGTTTGCAAAGGCAAATTGTAAACCTTGATACCTCACGGTCACAACCAATTGGTTGTCACCGTGACATACCAATTCCACTTTGGGCAGAATAGACTACATGATACCTCACGGTCACAACCAGTTTGGCTGTCACCGTGACATATCAATCACTCTCAGCAGAATGCAAACTTTTCATATCTCAGGGTGGCAATCTCTTGGTTGTCACCGTGACCTATACACAAGTTGCAAAACACATCTTTGGAAATCAACTCATTTTTTATGCCCACCACAAACTTACCGTTCCATTGATTCTCATATCGCTTACATCTGAACTGATTAGTTAGCACATTAGAAACTCCATTCAATTATCCCAATTCAAAATGTATAGAATTAACACATACATATGGTCTACAAACCTAGGTAAAGTTCATTGTTTAAAGACAACTCATATTCTCATGCCAATTAAGTTCCTCCAACAATCACATATCATTCAATATTTACATACAAATCACACTGAAATTTCTCAAATACCAAAATTCAACATACAAATCAACTAAACTATTTAACACATATCAAATTAGGGCAAGTTTCCCAAACCTCGTCGCCTAAGCTCCTAGCATTCACTTGTCACTCGATTCCCTGACCTTTGCTTTTCCCTTATCTTTCTTTACTCCTTCCTCTACAAATTCCATCCAATTTCTAGAATTGGACATAAATCATCAATTCCTCAATCCATCATATACCAAAACCAGAAAGAGAAGAAGATAGAACAAGTAATGAACCTCTTACCTTCCAATTTTAACTACTCAATACTTGATCTCCCTCAAAGCAGAATTCAATAAATCAAATGGAAATTCTAAGGGAATCACACGAAAATGGAGAGTAGAAGAAATAAAAATTGAAAAAGATGAAGATGGCTGGAAAACACATGTAAAACTAGGCCTTCTCTCTCCTCAAGCTTATATATTGCATGAGAATGGTGGTGGTGGCAGCATAATTAAGTGCCACACGGATTCCACCTACAGTCCCTGCCCCTCATTAAACTTAATTAATCCACAATTAAGTTAACTAACCCTCAATTAACTAAATCATGCAAAACTACAACTTGGCAACTCAACTTTCCTTTAGTTCTCAATTAGGTCCTTCTTTTTATTATAATCAAGTCCACATTACATCCTTATTTAATCCAATTAAGCCAATTACAACTAGGGTACATTTCCGGCCATTACAGTTTGCTCTTAAAGTGTGGCGGCACTATTTGTATGGGGAAACTTGCAGGATCCTTACAGATCACAAGAGTCTGAAATATCTACTCACTCAGAAAGAATTGAACTTGAGACAATGAAGATGGTTGGAGTTATTCAAAGACTATAATTGTATTATTGATTACCATCCAGGCAAGGCAAATGTGGTGGCAGATGCTCTAAGCAGGAAATCAGTTTCGGCTCTGTCTTTGGGTAGCGAAATCTGGAGATTTGAGACAAGTGATAGTGGATGCACAGTTGAGTGTCCCTGTATTGCAGCGTGCTTTTCATATGGTAAGAGATGGTAAGCAAACGGAATTTTCTGTGTATTGTGAAGGAGTGCTTCGACATGGGAACCGGTTGTGTGTGCCAGATGTGAGCCATGTGAAGAGAAAGCTTTTGCAAGAAGCTCATTCATTGGTTTTCACTATGCATCCAGGAGGAAATAAGATGTATAGAGACCTTAAGTGGTTTTATTGGTGGCCGAGTATAAAAAAGGACATAGTGGAGTTTGTTTCGAAATGTCTGGTGTGTCAGCAAGTAAAAGCTGAGCATCAAGTTCCAACAGGATTGTTGCATCCCTTACCCATTCCTCAATAGAAGTGGGATGATGTTACGATGGATTTTGTAGTTGGGTTACCATTGGCACAGCGCAAGCATGATTCAGTGTGGGTGATAGTCGACCGGTTGTCTAAGTCAGCACACTTCTTGCCAGTTCGGTTAGACTACTCCATGGATAAGTTGGTAGAGATATATGTGAATGAGATAGTAAGGCTTCATGGAGTCCCAATCTCTATTGTGTCTGATCGGGATCCGAGGTTTACGTCAAAGTTTTGGAAGGAATTTGTAGACACCGGGTCCCGAGGCAGCCTAGATCAGAATTATCCAATGATGAAATTAAGTGTGCCTATTTATAGGTAAAAATGAAAGACGAAAGTGATGATTTTCTTGTCAAATTGATTTATTAGAAATAAATAAAAATGTATTTAAAAAATATTTTAAATGTTTTAAAAATTATTTTGAGACAAAAAGGGTATGTTTTGATATTAGTATGTTTTAGGAAAAAATTTTAAAAAAGAAAAAACATTCGGCGAATGTCGGGCTGCGGCAGCGCGCTGGACGACGCGCTGCGCACGTGCTGTGTGCTAGCAACACGCTGGCTGTCACTCGCGCGTGCTGGCAACGGCCTGCGAGTCGCGCACGCAGCTTGGCGACGGCCTGCGAGTCGTGCCCGCCAACGGGCGTCGCTTGCCCCTATGTGCCCGATTTCGCCCCCGACAGTTTTTTTTGCCATTTTGGCCTTTTTTTCTTCATTTTTTATGCTTTTTTCTTCATTTTTTTTGCATAATTTAATTCTAAAAACCTTTTATTTTCCATATCTTCAAATTCATCAGTTTTTTTGTTGTTATGGCAATTAAATCATTTTAATTTCTTTATTAAAAATCTGAATTTTTTGGGGAGTATAAAATTATTTTTAGAGATAATTTTTAGGGGAGATTTTTTCTTAAGAAAAATATTGTTTTCTCTCTTCTTCTTCTTCTTCGTCTTATTTTTTTTTTCTTCTTCAAGAAAAATTCTCCAAGTGTTCTAATTTGATTTTTTTTTAATTTAATTCTTGAGACAAATAAATAAATTATTTGTTCTTGTGAATTTTCTTATTTTTTTGTTATAATTTTTTCCTTAAAACAAATAAATCAATTATTTGTTCTTAGGATAAAATTTCATTATATATTTTATTTTTTCTAAATCAAAGCAAGGAAATTTATCATCCAACTTCATTCATCACATCCAATTTTGAGGATAAGCGTTTTTTGCTCCAATTTTAATTTATTTTTAATTCTTAATTTTTGTTTACAATTAGTTAGCTAACATGTAAATTCTCTTGGATCTATCTTTTTAATTTTTATTTTTTTATGTTCCTATTTAATTGTTCTTATTATTATTTTATATTCTTATTTTTATTTAATTGTTCATATAATTATTTTTTATTCTTATTGTTTATTTAATTGTTCATGTTATTATTTTTGTCATTATTTTTGTTCATATATTATTATTATTGTTAGTATTATCATTTAACATGTGTTAGCATAATTGGATTATTTTATTTCTTCATTTCTTGCATGTTTAATTGGATTGTTCTTATTTTTTGATGTTATTATTATTATCATTAGTATTATTATTATTATTATTATCATTAGTATTGTTATTATTATTATCATTGTTATTATTATAATTTACTATTATTATTGCCATCATTATTTTTATTTTATTATTCTTATTTATTGTTATTATTATTAGTTATTATTTATCATTACTACTATTATTATTATTTTTATTAGTTCTGTTTATTATTATAATTAATTATTGTTGTCATCATTATTATTTTCATGTTTTCATGCATGTTGAATTTTATTATTGTTGTTATTTATGCATGTTGAATTGTTAATATGTTAAGTTACATATTTTTATTATGTCATCTAATTGATTTGTCATACATGATGCATTGCATTTTATTTATTTCATTTATTTTTACATGTTATATGTTCAATTCACTTTTTATTAACTAACATCACTTTATATTTATGTTTGTTTTATTTTAAATATTTTTTATGTGTGAGCTTTTCCAATGCCAAGTGGGAGCCCATAGAGATTTGAAGACACCATTTTGGTGGAATTTATCTTTTTTTAGCATTTTATTATTTTTCATTATTATTTTATATGATGTAATTTGTAATAAGTTTGTTTATTTTCATGCACATTAATTAAAAAATCACAAAAATATTTATAGTAATTAATTTGGTTTTTCTTCTAAATAAAAGTGGGACCAATGTCCTACTTTTTCATCCAAATAAATTGTCACTTTAAAGTCATTTCTTTAATTATGCATGCGAGGACCAATGTCCTCATCGATAATAAATACCCCGTTTTATGTATGGTTTACATTTATTTTACAATGGGGGTTGTATTCCGCCCCTAGTTTTATTGTAATCTATTTTATTTACCTTTATTTTAATTTACTATTTTATTATGTGATTCATTATTGCATCAATACGTATGAGAAAAGGGATAAAATCTTAAATTCAAAACTCAATTATAATTTAACAAAGATATGAATAAATGAGAAGTTTCGAACCATATCTAGTCTTTAGGCTCAACGAGGCGAGAGGGCTATCTCAATGTTATATTGGGATGGGGCCACCAAGACACCTCTTGTATCCCAAAAGGCTCAAACTTGCACAGTCTTAGGCACCACGAGGCGAGAGGACCATCTTAATGTTCTATTAGGGTGGTGCCTCCAAGACACTTCTGGTTTGTCCAAGCGCGAGGCCGAGAGGACCATCCTAATGTTAGGGTAGGGCCTCCAAGACACCTCCGGCTTGCCTATGATGGACATAGTTGTGCTGTCTTAGGCTCACTGAGGTTAGACGAACTTTCTTAATATTTTATTGGGTGGCGACTCCAAGAAACCTCCTTGTTACACAAAATAGATGCACTTGTAATTTCTTACAAGTTTTATGAACCTCATCCCGCAAGCCCTAAAGGCGAACGGTCCGGGGCCTCGCGGGGTTCTGCACGTATTACAGAATTACAGTCACCTTTGGATACTCGGTTAAATTTCAGCACTGCATTTCACCCTTAGACCGATGGTCAGTCAGAAAGGGTTATTCAGATTCTTGAAGATATGCTTCGGAAATGTGCATTAGAATTCTCCGGTAGTTGGGATAAGTATATGCCTTTAATGGAGTTTGTATACAATAACAGTCATCAGGTGAGTATTGAAATAGCTCCCTATGAAGCTCTCTATGGATTGAGATGTAGAACCCCAGTGTGTTGGACGGAGTTATCGAAATGATCTATAGTAGGTTCGAAGATAGTTAAAGACACTGAAGAGAATGTTAGAATTGTGCAATAGAATTTGAAGGCAGCTAAAGACAGACAATGGTCATATGCCAATTTGAAGCCAAGGGATATTTGATATGAGATTGGCAATAAGGTATTCTTAAAAGTATCACCTTAGCGGAAAGTTCTTCGGTTTGGTAAGAAAGGGAAATTAAGTCCTTGGTTCATTGGACCCTATGAGATCCTAGAAAAGATTAGCCCGGTAGCTTATCGATTAGCGTTGCCGATGGAGTTAGCTAAATTCCGCTCTACCACTACCGATCAGATCCGTCTCATGTTTTACAAGTGCAAGATATTTGGGTTCAGCCAAATTTTTCATTTGATGAAGAACCTAAGGAAATTTTGGCTAGAGAGATCAGACAGCTCCGTAACAAGCAAATCCCTTTGGTTAAGGTACTTTGCAAGCTTCATGGAATCAAATAAGCGACTTGGGAACCAGAAGAGATTATGAGAGCTCAGTATCCTCAGTTATTTGGATCAGGTGAGAATTTTGAGGATGAAATTCTATTAAGGAGGGGAGTATTGTAACACCCCGTTCCCACCCTAGTAGTTTGAGCCTTGGGGTGTGTGTGATTTTGTGTGTATTATTTTGAGTATGTGTTATTTTGAGTATATGCTATTGTTTAAGTTATATTATTATGTATTTTGAAATTTTGTTTGGGTGTGAGTATGTGTATGGGAGTAGGGTGTGTTTTAGTAGGGTTGGTTTTGGGTGTATGTGAGAGGATGGTAGTTGGGTGTGTCATGGGGAGGTCCTCTTGTAGAAGGGTGACATGTGGCAAGTGAGGATGATATTTTAGTGGAAATAGAGAGTGAGGGACAGCTATTTTCCTTTGTCCCCTTCCCGTTTCTTCTTCTTTCTCTTCACGTTGCTCTGTTCCTCTTCTTTCTTTTCTCTTTGCTTCCTCCTAATTTCCCCCATTTAGCTACAAGTTTTGGTGAGTTTTGGTAATTCTAAGTTGGTTTGGGTAAGTAGTAGTTAACTCTTCTTCTTCATCCTCTTCTTCCCTTTTGAATTTGGTTATTTTGGTGTTTTGGGGTTAGAGTTTTAAATTCTATTTTGATGGGTGTTTTGGCTCAGAAATCCCTCCTAGAGAGCCTAAAATCAAGGAGATACAAGTGGAAGCAGAGCCCCTTGATTGGAGCTTAGGAGTCTAAGGTTTGGGAACTCTTGCTCTTTGTGCATTCTTTGTGTACATTGCTGTGATTTTGTGTTTTATGTGAAACTGCTGGAATTGATGAGATATATTATGTGTATTTGTATCTAATGATATGGGTAATGATTGTTTTTGAGTTGAGATGCATAGTTGTCGAGATTTGAGCTAAAGCATGATTTTGAATGGGTTTTCTAGAAGATTTCCTGGTTTATTGAATTTTGGAAATTTAATCTTGTTAATTGTATGATTTGATGATGATAATTGGATTGTAAGTCGGGTTTTAAGATGATTGAGATGTGGGGAATGGTCGATTTGTGTGGTAGTGAGTTTTGAAGTCAATTGGAGGTTTGGGTGATTTTGGGAGTGTGATTTTCTGCAGATTTTTCGCATAAGAGATGGAAATCATGACTCTATCGTGAGCGCAATGGAGCTTGGTGAATTCAGCCCTTGCACATGGCTGACTGTTGGGTTGCCGAGTTGCTACAGTAAGAGCTCTCTGTCGCAAGCACGATGCATGTCACAAGCGTGACATGAGCACTCGACTACCGAGCAGATTTGGGCAGTTCTCTGTCACGAACGCGTACCTATGCACGAGTGCAACAGCTTTGGCTGGCTGCTCATTATTGCAAGTGCGATGCTCATCGCAAGCGCGATAGTGAGATATGCTTATGTCTCCGCGCGAGTGCGAAGACTGCTGCGATTGCGACCTGGGGCAAGTTCCGCCTCTGTCATGAGCACAACAGCAGTAGCGAGGGCGACACCTCCTTGCTTTAACTTGAGTTTTCTTTTATGCTTTTGATGTTTAGTTTTCGAACTTGTGATGCTTTTAGAAGTATGAATGGACAATTTTATGAATTATATGAATGTGATTTGATGAATTATGCATGACCTGCTAAAGTCAAATAAGTGGATAGTTAGGCATGCCTAATAGAGTGTTTCTGTAGCTGTAGCCTTTTGATATTTGGACCCTGATCAGGTCCCCCGATCGGATCTTCATGATCCTTCTGTCTTGGATCTTATTTAAGATCCTATACAAAAATGTTTTTGGAACAAAAAGAAAAGATTGGTTTTGATACCTTCGGGTATCCATGTGTTATGAAAGATTGTTGGTACCCTCGGGTATATATGCGTACTAGTTATCCACTGATTTGTGTGGCAGGATTGTAATATGTGAATATATATATCAGTATGATGTTATAACTATATATTTCATGTGTTGAACTATTTTATAAGCCTTCATTATCCTGTATGTGTGCCATAAGCATGTGGTTTTCTATTGAAGCCACTGTGAGTGGTTGTTGTGCATTTGTATTTTTTCCACTAAGCATATCGCTTAGCACGAGTGTTTAATCCGTGCAGGTGTGGAAGTTGTTTGAGATTTTGGGCAAGGTGATCCGCTTCAGCAGGGCCAACGTAAATAAAGAGAGATCTTGTAGTATAGGATTATGTACCTTTTTGTATATGTATTAGGTTAAGTATTTTTTAATGATGAACTCCTGATGTAAACTCTATTTTTGTAGTTTAGTTTTAATATCAGATATGTATATGATCCTTTGTGCTGAGGCACCTCTGTATTTTAATATGTAAAGACTATAATGTAAATTAATAAAATACCGTACTTTTGTTTTCAGCCTCTGTCTCTTGTTTTCAAGAAATTTTATTTTTTTTATGTTACCCTAATTTGATGGATGATTAGAAACTTTGTTTGCTTTGTATGAGGTTTTGCGTGATAACCCTCATCTATTGGGGTCCTTCTTCCTCCTCGAGGGATGAAGCTCCATACGTATAGGTAAGGGGTGTTACATGTTTGTAATTAGAAATGGAAAATCTGGGATATGTATCCACCACTGGGTATAAATAATGCTCTGCATGTACTTTATTTGACTGCGTGTAGGTATATAAGCCTAAGGATCGAAGCAAACATACAAGGAGAATTTTGGGAGCTGACTAGTAAAGCAAGAATTATATGACATTTTGTATCAGTGGGTAAGATGGCATGTATATGTAAACTAATAAATGAGTTTGGTTATACGTAATGGATTGTATAACACTAATATGGACTATTTAAATATTTTAGACAGTTATAATGTGATTATGTTGGGTGATATATCAAGACTATGCTATGAGTATGTTATGTTATATGAACTGTTGTGCCCTTTATGAGCTGTGGTATTATTTAACTTGCAGGAGGGTAGGTTATGTTTATAGTCGTTATATGGCCAAAATTTTATCCACATGAATAGTAGGGAAGATAGTTATAGGTCAATCAGATTTGGTGATAATAAGGAATTAAAATGGAGTGTAGCAAGATGATCAAAAATTAACATTAGGATATGTAATTGAGGTTACAAGTCAAAAAGGAAAAAAATGACCGGTTTTAACAATTAACCAGTTATATATGCACTTCAAACAAACATGGTAATTATCTAAGAAGGATAACTTTTACGTACAATACTGAGTGATAAGGCTGTTACAATTTTTCAGCAGAAAATTCAAACCATTGGGAAGTGTATGCCAATCAATTTATAGAGAGAGTGGGTTGAAATTAGGGTTAAATGAGAATTTGGGCAAAAGCACGCCCTGCAAATGCAAAAGCACATGTGTGCTTTTGCTAGTTCTTAGAAAACACATCGTTTTCTTTATTACTGTAGTGCAATGCATAGAAAGGGCAAAGCATGATCGTGTTTTGACCTTTACCCTAAATTCATCCCAATAGACCTTTAAATGAGGCCTAAACCTTTTTTGAACTTGGTGTAAGCCTACTAGGAACTTTTGGGCCCCCAATAAAGGATAAAAAGGGTATTCAAAACTTGTTTTACTTTCTTGTATTAAAAAGACTTCTTGAATCAGAAAGAGACTTTCTCCCTTTTATATCATAAGGTAATTCCTGATGCGGATGACTTAACCTACGGTGTCTATAGGACAAATATTATGTATGTTATTTATGAAATATTTTAGAGTTGATTTATAGAATATATATATATATATATATATATATATATATATATATATATATATATAGACAGACAGAGAGAGAGATGGAATTTGATTATAAGTGCTGTGAAAATTATTAAATTATGATTAATGTATTAATGATGTGGTAGTGAGCTGACTTATTGAAGATTCATTGAGCCGATTAAGAATTCGATGGCCTATTGTGGACTAGCTAGTATAATTAGATGTAGTTTTGGGGGACCGATGGATGTTGCTTGTTGAGATTATAAAAGTGATTTTCTTAATACATGCGTCTCTATGTGCAAGTAAGGAAATGTTCATTTTATAAATGAAATTCTACTAGATTTTTCTGTAGAATTCTTATAAAGCGTGTGAATCTAAACTTCCTAAAATATTATTATCTTCTGAATAAATTCTTATTTATGTAGATAATCCTCTTTGGACACAAAGGGACACACCTCAATAGCATGCTTTATCTGAATTGCTTCAATATGCAAGTTAATATTATATAGTTTTTTTTAATTCTTATAAAATATATATATACATGCATCATAAGCGTGATTATTAACATACTTATATTTGCGTATATTATGCATAGCATTTTATTGTTCAAGGTTTGCACAATTTTATCACTTAAGTTAATGGACATATTAGAACATTTCTTTTGGTAGGCAACACCAGTACCATGAGCACGGGTGATATTTTATATGATACATGTTATATGATTGATGTGATTGATACTCGCTTGAGTGATGCTCTCAGGCAATGGTTATGGTATGTTTATTGGACATGAGTGAGGCTGGCAATAGTGTTTGGTTGAGCCATGATCTTAGTCTCTCAGCCAATTGGGCGTGTGTTTGGTTGAGCAATACTCTCGATCCCCCAGTCATTGGATTTAATAGAGCTACTTGGCTATTAGTTGGTGATTGAGGTTTAGGGTTATGATATGTCCAGTTCTTCTATATGTTGCATTGCATGTGCATGCATATGTATATTATTTATATAATTTTCTGTGGAATTAAAATATTTTAAAATGTTAATTCGCTCACCAAGCTGTGACTTCTCATATCTTTTGCAGGTCCTAGGTAGTCTCAACTTCTTCATTCATGTAACGTCCCGTTCCCGCCCTAATAGTTTGAGCCTTATGTGTCTGTGATTTTGTGTGTATAATTTTGGCATGTGTTATTTTTGAGTGTATATTATTGTTTAAGTTATGTTTATTGTGTAATTTGAGGTTTTGCTTGGGTGTGAGTGTGTGTAAGGGATTAGGATGTGTTTTAGTAAGGTTGGCTTTAGGTGTATGTGAGAGGATGGTAGTTGGGTGTATGATGAGGAGGTTCTCCTATGAGGTGATGACATGTGGCATGTGGGAGAGGTATAAATTGTGGGGAGAGGAGAGAGAAGACAGTTGCTCTCGTTCTTCTTTTCCCTGTTCCTTCTTTTTCCTTAACCCATTCTTCATCTTCTTCTTTCTTTCTTCTTTGCTTCCTCCTAATTTCCCCTTTTAGCTGCAAGTTTGGTTAGTTTTGGGTAGCTCTAAGTTGGTTTAGTAAGTTGTAGCTATCTCTTCTTCTTTATCCTCTTCTTCCCTTTTTAATTTGGTGATTTTAGTGTTTTGGGGTTAGAGTTTTAAATTCTATTTTGATGGGTTTTTTGGCTCAGAAATCCCTCCTAGAGAGTATAAAGGCAAGGAAGTAGCTAGTGGAAGCGGAGCCCCGTGATTGGAGCTCAAGAGTTTGAGGTTTGGGAATTTTTGTTTTCTTTGTGCATTTTATGTGATTTTGTGTTCTCTGTTGAATGGCTGGAAATTGATGAGATATAATATGTGTATTTGTATCTAAATGATGTGGGTAATGATTGCTTTGTGTTGAGATGCTTAGATTATGAGTAATTGAACCAAGATATGAATTTATGGTTAAACTTAGAGAGAAATTTCTGGTTTTCTAAAGTGAGGATTTTGATTATGTTATTTGTGTAATTAAATTATTGATTGTGGTTTAAAAGTTGGGTTTTAGGTTAATTAAGGTGATTTGAATGGTCAATTTGTGTAGTGTTGAGTTTTGAAGTCCAATGGAGGTTTGGGTGATTTTGGGAGTATGAATTTCTGTAGATTTTTGTGTAAGAGCTGGAAATCACGTCTCTATCGTGAGGGCGACATTGTCGTGAGAGCATGACAGAGCTTGATGAATTCAGCCTTTGCGCATGGCCGAGCGTTGGGTTATCGAGCTGCCGCAGCGAGAGCTCTCTGTTGCGAGCACGACAGAGTGCTCGGTTACCGAACAGATTTGGCCAGTCCTCTATCCCAAGCGCGCGCCTGTGCGCGAGCTCGCCTCTGTCGCGAGCGCGACACCTCTTGGCTTCAACTTGAGTTTTCTTTTTTACTTTCGATGTTTAGTTCTCAAACTTGTGATGCTTTTAGAATTATGCATGGATAATTTTATGAATTATATGAATGTGATTTGATGATTTATGCATGACCTGTTAGAGTCAAATAAGTGGATAGTTAGGCATGCCTAATAGAGCTTCAGTAGCTGCAGCCCTATTATGATTTGGACCCTGATCAGGTCCCCGATCGGATCCTCGTGATCTTTTTTTCTTGGATCTTGTTTAAGATCCCATGCAAAAATGTTTTTAGAACAAGAAGAAAAGAATGATTTTGATACCTTCGGGTATCCATGCGTTATGAATGAATTGTTGTTGCCCTCGGGTATCTATGCATATGCTCGTTATCCACCGTTTTGTATGAGAAGGTTTATGATTATTAATGTGCAAACTGGGAATAATGTGTATGGTTATGGTTTTATTTAAAGTATATGAATATATGAGTATGATGATGCAAATGTACCTTCATGTTTTGAATTGTCTAATAAGAATTCATTATTCTGTTTGTGCCATGAGCATGTGATTTTCTGTTGACGCCACTGTGAGTGGTCGTTGTGCATTCGTGTTTTTCCCACTAAGCGTATTCACTTAGCACGGGTGTTTCATCCGTGCAGGTGTGGAAGATGTTGAAATTTTTGGGCAGGGTGATCTGCTTCAGCAGGGCCAACACAACTCGGAGAGAGAGATTTTATAGTATAGGATTGTACCCTTTTTGTATATGTATTAATTTAAATATTTTGTAATGATGACTCCTAGTGTAGCTCTATTCTTTTTGTAGTTTGGTTTTGATATCAGATGTGATAGCACAGACCACTTTCTAGCCAATTGCCCGAATTTACATGAGAATGTCCAAGGTCAGTAAGAGGCTAGTCGAGCAAGGTCGAATGCTCCTCAGGGCAGTGGTGGTAGAGGTAAAGGACGAGGTTGTGGTGGACAGCCTTGGGAAAGAGAACCCTCTGAGATAGTTGATCGCCCAGTGCTGACGGCCACAAGAGCATATGCGATGAGAGCTCATGACGAGCAGAATGCTTCGAAAGTGATTACTGGTAAGTTTTTACTTTTCAATATTGGCGTGTATGCTTTGATAGACCCGGGTTATACTCATTTTTATCTGTGTTCTGATAAGTTGTGTGATAAATTATCTAATGAGGATAAATTGGATTATGAGATATGCGTGACTAGTCCATTAGGGCAGTGTGTTAAAGTGAATCGGGTGTATCGGGATTGTCCTTTGATGGAGCAAGGTAAGGAATTTCTGATTGATCTGATTAGTCTGCCATTTCACGAGTTCGATTTAATTCTAGGTATGGATTGGTTGTCTAAGCACCGAGCTATAGTTGATTGCCATAGGAAAATGGTTGTGCTTAAAGACAGGGATCAGTTACCTGTGGTTGTAAAAGGTTTGGGAAGTAACTTGCTGCACAATGTAATTTTAGCTATGAAGGCAAAACGGTTTATGAGGAAGGGATGTGAAGCGTATTTGGCTTTGGTTTTGGATTTCCGGTGAGGGCAAGTAAAGATACGAGATATTCCAGTAGTAAGAGAATTTATGGATGTGTTTCCAGAGGAATTACCGAGTTTTCCACCAGAGAGAGAAGTAGAATTGTCTTTAGATATTATGCCGGGTGCAGCTCCGATTTCTAAGGCTCCGTATCGGATGTCTCTGGTGGAATTGAAGGAGTTGAAGAATCAATTGCAAGAGCTTTTGGATAAAGGTTTCATTAGACCGAGTGTGTCTCCTTGGGGTACTCCGGTTCTGTTTGTCAAGAAAAAGGATGGTACCCTGAGAATGTGCATTGACTACAGACAGATTAACAAGGTTACGGTAAAGAACAAGTATCTGTTGCCACGGATCGAGGATCTTTTCGATCAGTTGAGAGGAGCTGGAGTATTTTTTAAGATTGATTTAAGGTCTGGTTACTATCAGTTGAGAGTGAAGGATGCAGATGTTGCAAAGACAGCTTTTTGGACGCGTTACGGTCACTATGAATTTTTAGTGATGCCATTTGGTTTGACTAATGTGCCTGCAGCTTTCATGGATTTAATGAACAGGGTATTCAGACAGTATTTGGACCGTTTTGTTGTAGTGTTCATTGACGACATCCTGGTTTATTACAAGAATGAAAGGGAACATGAGGAACATCTGAGGTTAGTATTGCAAGTGTTGAGAGACCATCAGCTCTATGCTAAACTTATTAAGTGCGACTTTTGGTTAAAGGAGGTAACATTCCTTGGGCATGTTATGTCAGCTGAAGGTATTCGGGTAGATCCATCTAAAGTTAAAGCAATTGTGAACTGGTTGCCACCTAAGTCTGTTCCAGAAGTGAGAAGTTTTTTGGGTTTAGCTGGCTATTATAAGCGATTTGTTAAGGAATTCTCAGTGATAGCTTCGCCTTTGACTCGGCTTCTCCGAAAAGAGGTTAAGTTCAATTGGTCTGATGGGTGCCAAGCAAGTTTTGAGCAGTTGAAGGATATGTTGATTAGGGCTCCTGTACTTACTCAACCCATTTCAGGTAAAGAGTATACTATGTACAGTTATGCCTCAGGTATAGGATTGGGCTGTGTTCTGATGCAGGACGGCAAGGTGATAGCTTATGCTTCGAAGTAGTTGAAACCCCATGAACACACTATCTGACATGATTTGGAATTAACAGCGGTATTGTTTGCTCTTAAAGTGTGGCGGCACTATTTGTATTGGGAGACTTGCAAGATCTTCACAGATCACAAGAGTTTGAAATATCTGCTTACTCAGAAAGAATTGAACTTAAGGCAGCGAATATGGTTGGAGTTATTCAAAGACTATGACTGTATTATTGATTATCATCCGGGCAAGGTAAATGTAATGGCAGATGCTCTAAGCAGGAAATCAGTTTCGGCTCTGTCTTTGAGTAGAGGAATGTGGAGATTTGATTCAGAAAGAGCATTAATTGCTCAGTTGAAGGTTAGACCGAGTTTGAGACAACTGATAGTGGATGCACAGTTGAGTGACCCGGTATTACAGGGTGCTTTTTATTTTTTAAGAGATGGTAAGCAAACAGAAATTTCTGTGGATTGTGAAGGAGTGCTCCGACATGGAAACTGGTTGTGTGTGCCTGATGTGAGTGATGTGAAGAGAAAGTTTTTGCAAGAAGCTCATTCATCGGTTTTCACGATACATCTAGGAGGGAACAAGATGTACAGAGACCTTCAGCAGTTTTATTGTTGGCCAAGTATGAAAAAGGACATAGTGGAGTTTGTTTCAAAATGTCTGGTGTGTCAGCAAGTGAAAGCTGAACATTAAGTTCCAATAGGATTGTTACATCCCTTACCCATCCCTCAATGGAAGTGGGATGATGTTACGATGGACTTTGTAGTTGGGTTATCATTGACATAGTGCAAGCATAATTCAGTGTGGGTGACAGTCGACCGGTTGTCTAAGTCAGCACACTTCTTGCCAATTCGGTTAGACTACTCCATGGATAAGTTGATAGAGATTTATGTGCATGAAATAGTAAGCCTTCATGGAGTCCCACTATCTGTTGTGTCAGATCGGGATTCGAGGTTTACGTCAAAGTTTTGGAAGGAATTACAGTCTGCTTTGGGTACTCGATTAAATTTCAGCACTGCATTCCACCCTCAGACCGATGTTCAGTCAGAAAGAGTTATTCAGATTCTTGAAGACATGCTTCGGGGATGTGCTTTGGAGTTCTCAAGTAGTTGGGATAAATATGTGCCTTTAATGGAGTTTGCGTATAATAATAGTCATCAAGAGAGTATTGGAATGGTTCCCTATGAAGTTCTCTATGGACGAAGATGTAGAACCCCAGTGTGTTGGACAAAGTTATCGAAATGATCTATAATGGGTCCAGAGATAGTAAAGAATACTGAAGAGAAAGTTAGAGTTGTGCAACTGAATTTGAAAGCAGCCAAAGACAAATAACGGTCTTATGCCAATTTGAGGTGAAGGGATATCCAATATGAGATTGGCGACAAGGTATTCTTGAAAGTATCACCTTGGCGGAAAGTTCTTTGGTTTGGTAAGAAAGGGAAATTGAGTCCTCGGTTCATTGGACCCTATGAGATTCTAGAAAAGATTGGTCCGGTAGCTTATCGGCTAGCGTTGCCAGTGGAATTAGCTAAATTACACGATTTTTTTCACGTGTCTATGCTCCGCCACTACCGATCAGATTCGTCTCATGTGTTAGCAGTGCAAGATATTCGGGTTCAACCAGATTTCTCATTTGATGAGGAACCGAAGGAAATTTTGGATAGGGATATCAAACAGCTCTGTAACAAGCAAATCCCTTTGGTTAAGGTACTTTGGTGACATCATGGAATCGAAGAGGCGACTTGGGAACCGAAAGAGGTTATGAGAGCTCAGCATCCTCAGTTATTTGGACCAGGTGAGAATTTCGAGGATGAAATTCTGTTAGGGAGGTGAGTATTGTAACGCCCCATTCCCACCCTAGTAGTTTGAGCCTTGTGTGTGTGTGATTTTGTGTGTATAATTTTAGCATGTGTTAGTTTTGAGTGTATATTATTATTTAAGTTATGTTTATTGTGTAATTTGAGTGTGTGTAAGGGATTAGGATATGTTTTAGTAAGGTTGGCTTTGAGTGTATGTGAGAGGATGGTAGTTGGGTGTATGATGAGGAGGTTCTCCTATGAGGTGATGACATGTGGCATGTGGGAGAGGTATAAATTGTGGAGAGAGGAGAGAGAAGACAGCTGTTCTCCTTCTTCTTTTCCCCATTCCTTATTTTTCCTCAACCCGTTCTTCATCTTCTTCTTTCTTTCTTCTTTGCTTCCTCCTAATTTCCCCTTTTAGCTGCACGTTTTGGTGAGTTTTGGGTAGCTCTAAGTTGGTTTGGTAAGTTGTAGCTATCTCTTCTTCTTTATCCTCTTCTTCCCTTTTTAATTTGGTGATTTTGGTGTTTTGGGGTTAGAGTTTTAAATTCTATTTTGATGGGTGTTTTGGCTCAGAAATCCCTCCTAGAGAGCATAAAGGCAAGGAAATAGCTAGTGGAAGCAGAGCCCCGTGATTGGAGCTCAAGAGTTTGAAGTTTGGGAATTTTCGTTTTCTTTGTGCATTTTATGTGATTTTGTGTTCTTTGTTGAATGGCTAGAAACTGATGAGATATAATTTGTGTATTTGTATCTAAATGATGTGGGTAATCATTATTTTGGGTTGAGATTCTTGGATTATGAGAAATTGAACCAAGATATGAATTTTTGGTTGAACTTAGAGAGAAATTTCTAGTTTTCTAAAGTGAGGATTTTGATTATGTTATTTGTGTAATAAATTATTGATTGTGGTTTAAAAGTTGGGTTTTAGGTTAATTAAGGTGATTTGAATGGTCAATTTGTGTGGTGTTGAGTTTTGAAGTCAAATGGAGGTTTGAGTGATTTTGGGAGTGTGAATTTCTGCAGATTTTCGCGTAAGAGCTAGAAATCACGACTCTATCGCGAGCATGACACTATGGTGAGAGCGCGATAAAGCTCTGTGAATTCAACCTTTGCTCGTGGTCGAGCATTGGGTTACCGAGCTACCGCAGTGAGAGCTCTCTGTCGCGAGCGACAGAGCGCTCGATTACCAAGCGAATTTTTGCAGTCCTCTATCACAAGCGCTTGCCTGTGCGCGAGTGTGACAGCTTTTGCTGGCCGCTCACTATGGCGAGCGCGACAGTGAGATGCGCTTCTGTCTCTGTGCGAGTGCAAAGACTGCTGCGATCGCGACCTGGGGCAACTTTTGCCTCTGTTGCGAGCGCGACACCTCCTGGCTTGAACTTGAGTTTTCTTTTATGCTTTCGATGTTTAGTTTCTGAACTTGTGATGCTTTTAGAATTATGCATGGATAATTTTATGAATTATATGAATTTGATTTGATGATTTATGCATGACCTGCTAGAGTCAAATAAGTGGAAAGTTAGGCATGCCTAATAGAGCTTCAGTAGCTACAGCCCCATTATGATTTGCACCCTGATCAGGTCCCCGATTGGATCCTCGCAATCCTTCTGTCTTGGATCTTCTTTAAGATCCCATGCGAAAATGTTTTTGGAACAAAAGGAAAAGAATGATTTTGATACCTTTGGGTATCCATGCATTATGAATAAATTGTTGATGCCCTCGGATATCTATGCGTATGCTCATTATCCACCGTTTTGTATGAGCAGGTTTATGATTGTTAATGTGCAAACTGGGAATAATGCGTATGGTTATGGTTTTATTTAAAGTATATGAATATATGAGTATGATGATTCAAATGTACCTTCATGTTTTGAATTGTCTAATAAGAATTCATTATTCTATTTGTGCCACGAGCATGTGATTTTTTGTTGACGCCACTGTGAGTGGTCGTTGTGCATTTGTGTTTTCCCCACTAAGCGTATTCGCTTAGCACGGGTGTTTCATCCGTGCAGGTATGGAAGATGTTGAAGTTTTTGGGCAGGGCGATCCGCTTCAACAAGGCCAACACAACTAGGAGAGAGAGATTTTGTAGTATATTGTACCCTTTTTGTATATGTATTAATTTAAACATTTTGTAATGATGACCCCTGGTGTAGCTCTATTCTTTTTGTAGTTTGGTTTTAATATCAGATATGTATATGATCTTCTGTTTTGAAGCACTTTTGTATCCTGATATGTAAAGATTATAACGTAAATTAATAAAATACCGCGCTTTTGTTTTAAGCCTCTATCTCTTGCTATTTTAAGCAATTTTATTTTACCCTATTTTTTTATGAATGATTCGTAACCCTGTTTGCTTTGTTTGAGGTCTTGCGTGACAACTCTCATCTATCGGGGTCCTTCTTCCTCCTTGAGGGATGAAGTTCCCTACGTATAGGTAAGGGGTGTTGCGGTTCAAAAGTCCAAATTCCTTCCTCTCGGACTTAATAAATGTAATAGTTGGATTCATATGTTTTTTTTTTAAATTGACATTCTATATATCCATAGTACTAAATGTAATTTTGTAATTGTGTTTTTACGTGTTTATTATTTTTTTAATTTATGTTTGTTATTGAAATAAACATAAATGGTTAGGCTTGTTATGTATTCCGGTAACCTTAAGCCTTCCTAAATTCTACCGCGGATCATATTCTTAGACGGATTATGACATATAATATAATAATTTTTTATGGTAAATATTTTTGTTTAGACATTTAAAAAAATCATAACCCATAATTATACCTGTCAAACTTTGCCCAGGCCCATAAACCCCACCCAACCCGCCTAGGAAAAATTAACCCAAACCCAACCCAATTTAAAATATACCCATCTAGACCCGTTCAAATGAGACCCACCTAAAGAGTGACCCATTCGGGTCTGCTCACAAATGCCCGACAGGCACTCTCCCCCTTCCACCCTCTCTTTGTTGTGCCCCTCTCTTTCTCGCTTTTTTGCTCTCTCCATCGCTACATCTCTCCCACTCCACCATCTAGCCCCCTTTCAAAAGAAAGCTTTGAGAGACCGAAAGGACAACAAAGCAAACAAATGCTTTGTTCACCCAATCGCCTCCACAGATCTATAACCCCTTACTCTCTGTGGGTTTCCTCTCTGTCTCTCTCTCTGTCTCTCTCTCAGATTTTAATTTCTCTAATTTAATCATTTGTTTACTTATTATCAACCGGATTTGTTATTTTTTGTGATTTCAAATACTGTCTGCCACGTTATTGGGTTGATGCTCTGTATGCCATGGTTATTTTTTTCTACTTTCTTCTTTATTTGATATTGCAATGGGATTGTTATTTAAAAAATTATGTCATTCAGGGTTAGAGTTGAATACAGGGTTTTATATGTTTGTAAATTTATTTACTCTCATTGGTATTCTGCTCATGATATAGCATGGAGATATAAGGCCTACAATCCAATGTTCAGAGGCTAAAGACCTACAAGGCCAAATTGGTTGTCTTCCTAAGACGTGCTTGCAAGTTCAAGGTAATTTCTTTTGGTTGAATTTAGCTTTTGGTGATGGTCACTAATCTGCGGATCCCAATTTCAAAATATTCATTTCATTGGTGCAGGCTGGTGATTCTACTCCTGAGGAGCTTGCTATAGCAACTCAAGTCCAAGGGCAATTCATGCCAATTGTACGTGAGAAGCCATCTGTAGAACTTGTTGAGGTCACTGAAGAGATAAAGTCATTCAAGGCATAAGTAACTAAAAGAATCTCTTTCTTGTACAAGTCTGCCTCATGATTTTGGGAGAGACATGTTTACTACTGCTTTTTGATTGTTTGGTGAATTTTAATCTTTGATCAAACTTAAACCTCTAGTTCTCTTTCAAGTTCTGGATACAAATGTTGTTGTCTGCTGGGAAATGGGTTAATTTACAACATCCTATCTTTTATTGTAAATCTAATTAGTCCTAGAAATGCCTTTGTTTTAGATGAAAAAGCATAATTTAAGTATTGAGCAGATGAAACTAGAAGGTTAGAATGCTTATCAAATATATATGCTGGCAAGATCATCCTGCTATGTAGAGTCATGTGCTCTGTAGATCAAATATATATGCTCTCAAAGAACAATCTAACTCAATAGTGCAAATTGTTTCTACTTGTGTAATCTGTTTAATTCTTTGAAGTATTAGTCTACTGTCATCCCTATAATGTAGCATTCAATTACTTTATTTGAACCATCAGCTTTCTGCATAAGTTTTAGTAAAACTTTTACTTGAGGGACCTCAAAGCTTTTTTAATTTTTGAGTCATTTGAGGAGACCATAAGTAGATGTCCTTTTTGACCCATAAATTTTCCCAAATTTTCTACCTTGTATGCATAACCATTTAAAGTCCATCTTTTGATGCATTTTAAGTTAAATTAAGATTCTAAGCCTTGATTTATGTGTTAGTAAGCTTTTCCAGATATAACAACTGACTTCCAATTGAGAACTAGCTGATTATTATTACTGATTAGTTTTAGTTAACTTTATATTAGCTCTTGAATTTCCTATTTTGTTGTTCTTCTTTATCATATAGACAGACTAAATTTCTACTTAATTATCCAAATAGTTTCTCCTTTTTCTAATAGCCTTTATTCTACTCTAGCTCACAACAACAAAGTTTATAATTCGCCACTTACTTGTGCAGTACTGCTGAATGATGAGCACCTCTTCTTTAACAGCAGAAGAGCAGAGGACAAGGATGATCTTGATTAGTAGTTTTTGTTTGAATGAATTTTAAGATTACATTTATTTACTTGACGTGTTGTTGAACTTCGTTTGATGTCTGGGTAGAAGATATCTTTGAATGCCTTGATTATATTTTGGAAATACTATTTTAATGTTAATTATCATTTTCATTGGCGTTTCAGATTTTGTGTTTCATACATCTGATGATTACATAATATTAGTAATTGCATGACACTTGAAGCTAGCCTTAGAGTTGAATAGCCTTATTTGCTACCACATTTTATATTGTGGTGAATGTCATTGATTAACCTCATGGCTCGTGTATTTAATCGTGAATGAGGTCTTGAATACTGTTTGGTTAGTGCTCAATGCTCATCTTTAGCATTCTAGACTATATTATTTTTCATTAAAATATTTTTCATTGAAATTATTTTTCATTCTTGAATATAGAGAGATATAACCTGTACCAAACGCACACCAGCATGAATCATACTGTCCTTGTAAAACATTTCAATTAATAATTTAATCCATTTCCTAAGATAAATATATATAAAGAAATTTTAGAATAATTTTCAATAAATATAATGAACAATTTTGCTCTAGGCATTAATTAATTATTTTAACTTGATTTTGCAGATATACTTGTATGATCTTATTTTAAAATTGAACAATTTAAAAATAAAAATCTATAGATCAAGAATAAATGGTGGAACAATATTATTCATTGAAATTATTTTTCATTAAAATATGGATCAAATGGGTCGATCCACATCTCGGCCCGTTTGAACTTTCATCCAACCCATTTAGGCCACCCGATCCATTTTAATCAATATTGGTAGTCTTTTTTATATTACGCTATTACAACGATAATTATTTTCATTAAAAAAAATCGATCAAATTTTTAGCTCATGGATCGATTCAAGCTGGCCAATCCATTTGGACATTTGATCCATTTATGACCCATACTTCATTTGGGCCAACATTTTTATAGTAGTTATTTTAGTATCCGTTATTATGTCAAGAATTATTTTCTGTTAAAAAAGTGTGTCAAATGGGCCGACCCATATATTGGCTCATTAGGACCTCCATCCGATCCATTTGGGCCATCAGATCAATTTTAGCCCATTTAAGCTGATATTAGTAGTCTTTTTTATATTCCGTTATTATATTGAGAATTATTTTCATTAAAAAAATTGGTCAAAATTTTAGCCCATGGGTCGAACCAACCCGCCCAACTCATTTGTCCATTTGACCCATTTATAATCCATTCTTTTTGGCCAATTTATGACCCGTCCATTTATGACCCAACCCAAACCCTCCCAACCTGCCCAATTTGCCACCTCTACCTATAATTGTAAAAATACTTGATAAAACTAGAAAAGTCTTTATCTGAAGAGGAGAGGCGGGACCGATCGGATGAGAGAAACCTTGCAAGAAAGAGTGCCCGGTCGGACCAAGCGTAAGCACTCCGAAGCTTAAGTTAGCAGCTTAGAGAGAGAAAGTGCTTTTAGAGGTAGAATGCTAGAGATTCAATACCTAGTGCCATCGTTGGTTGGGCCATTTATATGAGATAGTTGAGGGGCACTCGAGTGCCTGGGGAGTGATTACTTGCTGTCAGAGTAGGTATTTGGCGGCATGATAGGGAGCAGGTGGTAGGCATAGGCACTGCTTTGTGTCAGGCAGCTGATGGGACTGGCGGTCACATCAGCCAATCGGGCATGTGCGCTGCCTAGGAGCTCGTGCCTGCTACTCTTGGTTGTTGGGCCTTGGGCCTTAACAGTTAAGTGAGCCGACTGGATGGGCCTTAGAGCAAATGATCTTTGCTGTGTTATCACTTGTCCCCCCTCAACAGGTTCGATCAGGCATGGATTTGCCTTTTGTAGTCTCGTTCGGATGGAGTCAGTTCTGAATTTTATAGATCCGAAGGCGCACGTTAGCGTGATTTTTGAATTCGTGAGGCGCTTTTTCTGAAGAGACACGATTACCTGGATAGATGTTTCCATTTAATGCTGCGCGTGCTCCGAGGGTGACGCTTCGTTCTGCGTACAGCCATAATGTCTTTAACACGTGGCATTCTTTAAGTGGCGAGTCGGTTGGCGTGCTCCGGAAGCTCTGGCCTATAAATAGGGGATTTCAAAAGAATTTCTTCTTTACTTTTTGCAATCCCTAGCGAAGCTCTTCCAAAATTCTTTCTCAACTCTCAGATTTCCGCAATCGCTCCTTACTCCTTCTTTAAATTTCCTAAGTCCCTTTTACCAAGTAAGTAACTCTTCCCTTTTGCTTTCTCGCTTTTTCTTTTCCTTTCAATCTCCTCCTGCATTCATCCACTTAGAAACTAGGGATTTGCATATATCTTCCCCTCCCTCTTAACTAAAAATGGCTTCTAGCAGTGGTGAGGCATTGGACAGGGGTTTTTTGGATGAGTATAGGGACAAAGCAGCGGTTGAGCTGTGCTCCCGACTGTCCAGAGAGGAAGTGGCTGAAGTCCCCGCCAAATACGGTTTCCCTGACGACATCTTTGTAGCGCCGTGCCCGGATTCAATGGCAGTGACAGAGGGGCCCTTCGGAGAGCATAACAACGAGTGGTTCATCTACCACCTTTGAAGTTTGGATGCAAGAATGCGCCTTCCCTTCGGCGCTTTTGAGATAGCCGTGCTAGAGGGATATGGCATCGCTCCTTATCAGCTGCACCCATATGGATGGAGGACCGTGGCTTGCTTCAAAATTCTGTGCATCCCGGAGGGAGCGGGCCCAACGCTCGACCTCTTCATGCATTTCTTCTATATCTCATGCCAAAGCGACGGATCGGAATTCTTCTTCACAAGCCGACCAAAGAAGAAGCTTATTAACATTCCCACCTCGATGAAGGGCTTCAGAGAGAGGTATTTCCTGGTGGGAAGAAGTGGCGAATTTGGGTTGAGCTTGGCCCGATCGGCGGGGTTTAACATTTTGAAGGACCAGGCCATTGGTCAGCCTATGTATGAGGCTGACATGAAAAAACTGATGGACGCCATAGCGAGGAATGGGAGGCCTTTCGAGTCCAAGCAGCTGCTGGAGGCACTTCAAGGGCCCTCCTTTCTCAGAGCTACTCCGAATACTGAAGCCGCTGCTACCGCAGAACGTGAGCATTAGGATCAAGCAGAGAAAAATAACATGAAGCATTAAACACGCATTGCATTTGCATGAAACATGTGCTTTGACAAAATACTTATCTCGTGTTTATTTTTATTGCAGCTGAGATGGCTAGTGGGAGCGTTGTGTCCAAACAGCTGGGAGAGCGGATCCGGCTGAGGCGTGAGTCCGATCGGCAGGCCCAAGAGCAGAGGAAAAGGAGGAAGATAGTGTCTTCTGCAGAGTTGCAAGCCTCTCGGGGGACTGCTGGCGCCTCTTCAACTGCCGCTATCCCCATCTCCTCTGCTCTTTCGGTTTCTACTGTCGCGCCGAGCACTGCTGTTGCTGAATCAATTGCCGATCCTACGCCTGCAGTGCCTCGATCTGACACTGAGGGCCGGCAAGCCCCTAGTCGGCCCCCAAGACTACTAAATGAGTCTGACGAGGATGATGTGCCTATCATCCAGACGTTCAGGGAGGTGGAGCAAGGGGTGGCGTTCCGGCTGGACGAGGAGGCCCGAAGGAAGGCTAATGAAGCCGCTCGGAAGAGGGCTGCTGACTTAATAGCAGAGGCAGATGCTCGGGTGGCTTCTAAGGGCAAGGCCATTCGGCAGGGCACTCAGCTGGGTGAACCATTTCGGCGATCCGACAGGCGGCCCGTTCCCGTAAAGGAGTTCTTGAAGGAGAACTTCGGCAGTGACTGGTCACCTGGCAATGTGGCTGGTTATATCTGTCGTGGCCTCTTTCGGGATGACGATCGCAAGGACCTCGGGGATGCTAACCAGATCTCTCGGAAGTGCAGCCTAATCAACAAGAATGTAATAGAGGTGAGTCCTAGGTGCCTTATCTGGCATTGCCTGATAGTTGATGACGTCCCACTGTACTGAGCTCTTTTTTGTTGTTCTTTCTCCTTTTGCAACTGGCCAGGAGGACCCAATGCCTTCATGGAATGGCCAACCTTTGGAGGGGACGAGCTGAGGATGGCGTGAAGGCCAGGGCGGAGGTAGACGCTCGCTATAAGGCTGCTCGAAAGGAGGCTTTCGCCCTTCGCGCTAAAATGGCTGAACTGAAGCGGCAGTCCTCTACTTCCCAATCAGAGACGGTGGCTCTGAGGAAGGAGGCCCACCAAAAGGCTCAGGAGTTGAGGGCTCGGCAGAGCGAGGCTGATAAACTGAGGGGTGACCTTGCCCGCCTTTCTGCTGAGAATGCCCAGTGCATGCGGTTCAAAGCAGATGCAACCATACTAGATGCCGAGTGCAGAGAGTTGGCTGCTGAGAACGCCAAACTAAAGGTAGAGGGTGAGCAACTACGCAAAGAGGGGGAGTCTCTGAGGACGTCTTTAGAGGAGAGGGAGGCCTCCTGGGCAAAGAGGCTCGAAGAGGAGCTTGCCGCTCAGAAAGAGCGCCTTCTAGATGAGCTAGCAGAGGCTCAGGTAGAGTTGTTATCCTGATTAGTTCATGAAGCTGGGAGGCGCTTTCCTAGCACCAAACTGGATTGGATGGATGATCCGGCAGCATTGCCCACTCCTCCAAGTAGCGATGATGAGGAGGGCGCTCCTGAGGGGGAGGCAACTCAGAGAGTCTCAGGGGGAGATCTTTCGCTTCCAGAGGCTAATCAAGAGGCCCCAGCTGAAGCCGAGTCTAGGGTGCCTCTGCCGACTGAAGTCGAGTCCGTGATGCCTCCACCAGCGGGGCCTGTGTCTGAAGGGGGAGCAGGGTCTTCACTGCCTGTTACTGACCCTTCTCAAGCCGCCGCCAATCCAACTGCCGAGGAGATCGCTGCTCCTCCTAGCAATGTAGATATTGTAGACATAGAGGGTTAGTATAGGAGCTTAGATTAGCTTTGCTTTTTCCCTTTTTATTCTTTATCCCTGTAACAATTCTTCGTAAATTGTACAGTTGAGACGTTCTCAATAAAGTTGAATTTTTCTGCGAAGTGTTGATTTGCATAATCACTGCAATCAAGAACACATAAATTTGCAATGAAATTGTCAGTATAATCGAGCTAAGTACTACTCGTGAAATTGCATAAAAATTGCAAGTACTTCATGAATTCAAATAACCTTCAAGTCCAGTGGTCGATTGGCTCAATTTGGCTTGGGAGCATCGTCGATCCTAATGGATTGACGCAGTCCTCGTATTTTCAGATCGAGAGCATCATCGACCCTAACGGATGAACTTGACCCGCAAATAGATGAACATCAGTTTTCGCATTTTTGGCCTAGGGTAGACATCCGGCCTAGCGGATAAGCTGTCCGACCCTCGCATTTTTGGTTCGGAATGGGCGTCGAACCTAGTGTATGGGCCCTTCAGATTGCATAAAAATTGCACAGTCAAGCTAAGTAATACTAGTAAAGTTGCATAAAAATTGCATAATCGAGCTAAATAATACTCGTAAAGTTGCATAAAAATTGCATAACTGAGTTAAGTAATACTCATAAAGTTGCATAAAAATTGCATAATCGAGTTAAGTAATACTCTTAAAGTTGCATAAAAATTGCATAGTCAAGCTAAGTAATACTCGTAAAGTTGCATAAAAATTGCATAGTCGAGCTAAATAATACTCGTAAAGTTGCATAAAAATTGCATAACCGAGTTAAATAATACTCGTAAAGTTGCATAAAAATTGCATAACCGAGTTAAGTAATACTCGTAAAGTTGCATAAAAATTACATAGTCGAGCTAAATAATACTCGTAAAGTTGCATAAAGATTGCATAATCGAGCTAGGGAGGTGAGATCCTCCATAATAAAAAGACTTGGGGAGGTAAGATCCTCCATCATAATAGATTTAGGGAGGTGAGATCCTCCTGGTCGATCCTAACGGAGGTCTTGGTCTTTCAAATAAATGAACAGCAACTTTCGCATTTTTGGCTTGGGATGGACGTCAAGCCTAGCGCATAAGTTATATATCATGCATAATTTGAACAAGGTTGAAAGAAAGAACCTTTTTATTAATTGGGCAATTGCCAAATTTTTACAAATAGTATTTTTTAAGTATCCCGGCGTCGCAGCTCCTGCGGATGTCTTGCCCTTGGGCTCGGGATGTTAGGATCGGGAGTATTATCGATCCCATCGGGCAGAATAGAACATTCCCCCAGGTAGTTGAGACTCTCTTCCATTTGGCTGAGCTGGGAAGTATGCCCGATCAGGCTCTTGTTCTTCCTGGGTCGTCTTCGGGTTGATATACCCTCTAACCCCTTGCCAATCGGTCAAGATACCTCCTTTACCCATTTGATCATGGCGACATAGGCTTCTCGCGATGCCTCTTGGTCGCCTCTTATGATGGCGGCACCCCGATCAGTCAGGATCTTCATCACCATTAAGCATACACTGGTGACAGCTCCGATCTGAGCGAGCAGGGGCCTGCCAAAAATGGCGTTATAGGTAAAGATAATATCGATTACCATGAAAGTTACCTTACAGGTGTGAGTGGTTGCTTCTTGGCCAAGCTCGACGAAAAGGTCCACTGATCCTACCACTGGGATAGTGGCATTGCCCAAGCCGATCAGCGGCGTGGCGTTTGGCCTCAACTCCTCTCTCGGCAGTCCCATCGCTTTATATGCCTGCAATGTAAGCATGTTAACGGCGCTACCATTATCCACAAGAATTCTTCTTACATCAAAGTTATTAATGCGAGCTCTGATGATAAGGGCGTCCTCATGAGGAAACATGACATTCCGTGCATCCTTGCTAGATAAGGTGACCGGTGGGAGCTGCTCAACGGCGTGGTAGAGGTAAACTTCTTTCCCCTTTTTCTTCCTGGAGAGCTCTTCCTCATAGGATGATCCTCCGGCGATGATGTTTATCGATGCTGCACATGGCCTACTTAGGCCCAGATTTCTCGGATTTCTGCGTTCATCGTCGTCATCTGAATCAAAGCACTCCTTTTCAAGATCCAACCGTCTACAGGGACTTGCCCCTCTGATTGGTCTAACGAAATTCTTGAGAGCTCCCTTTTGTATGAGACGCTCGATTTCCTTGTGCAGCGAATAACACTCATCAGTAGTATGACCGACGTCTCTGTAAAATTCGCAATACAGGCTCTAGTCTCTCCGATGCCTGGTCTGATCGGAGAGCCTTTTGGGCCAGTTGACTCTGCGGTGGTTCTTCTTGATCCACACTAGCACTTTGGAGGGGCTGACATTGAGCGGGGTAAAGCTCTAGGGCGCCAGGTCATCCGCTCTACTGGGAAATTCACTCCTGGACGTTTTTCGTTTACCCAGGTGCTGCAGGCTCTTGGATCTGTCCGGGTTGCTTCCTAGCCGCTCGGATACTCATGTACTGATGAAGGGCCGTCCGTCCGGATACTGTAATCTGCTCATCACACTGGTCTTTCTCCCCCCACTAGATCTCAGGGCCTCATCCAGCTGAATGCGTTGCTTGGCCCATTCCATTAGGTCGTAAAAATCTATAGGATTTGCTGCGGTTGTAGATTCAAGCGGGGGGCGATCAACAGTGCGCCCGGCTAAGGCGGTTGCTGCCATTTCGACGCTTAGGCTTTTTGCTTCGGACATAGCGGCCTGGAACTTGTTGAGGTAATCTCTAAGATTTTTATTGGCCCGCTGGTAGGGATCCTCTAGGCTACTTGCTGATCTTGGCGGGTGCGCCTTCACTACAAACTGTGAAGTAAAAAGCTCCTTAAGCTACTAAAAGGAGATGATTGATTCCTAGGGTAGCTCACGAAACCATCTCAAGGCATCTCCGCCGAGGGTGGTAGGGAAAATCCGATAGGCGACCCTCTTATTACGAGTGCATGCCTGCACTTTCGTCAGGAATTTAGCTAAATGAGTAGTGGGGTCGGTCTTATCTGTGTACTTGTCCATCCTTACATCCTTCCACCTAGGAGGCAACTTGGACTCCATGATTTCTCTGCAAAATGGGGATGCCACGTTCTCGCAGATGTTTACCTTGCGCTTGTCCTTCTTGGAGCTTGTCAAGTCGAACTGCTTAAGTTTTCGCTTCAACCACTTGTCCCCTTTGCTCATAGCGATGGTGATATACTCCGGTCGCGACCTTCTGGAATTACCACGACTAGGTGTGCACATGTAGGATAAGTCATCCACACTAAGTGAAACGGGAGATTCAGTGGAGAGGTAGTCGGGGTCTCTACCAGATAGCATTATCCCCTTACCCTTATCATTCCTTCCGGGGGCCTCTACGCGACGTCTCTCCGTGTCGTGAGCTCGTGGCTCGCTGATGGAGACTCCCTTGTTTTGCCTTTTTTCTAAACCCTCATCCACGAAATCCCTTTCACGATTTCTTTTAGGAATAGCTGGCACTTTTCCTTTCTGGATTGTTTGAGTTATACTCTTAGCGAAATCACTGAGGATGGCACGCATGTCTCTGACGGCGATGGGGGTATCCTCAGGTTGCCTCAAAGTGGCATCATCGAAGGCGGGTAGGAGGTTAGTCCTTGTCGGGGACCTGATGGGCTCCCTTCGCGAGGTGCCTGACCTGGCAGGGGTGTTGCCATTGTGATCGATATCCATGGGGGTTGTGTTCTCGTTAGATCATGAGTTCGCCATTCCTCTCAACGAGAGCACCAAATGATAAAACTAGAAAAGTCTTTATCTGAAGAGGAGAGGCGGGACCGATCAGATGAGAGAAACCCTGAAAGAAAGAGTGCCCAGTCGGACCAAGCGTAAGCACTCCGAAGCTTAAGTTAGTAGCTTAGAGACAGAAAGTGCTTTTAGAGGTAGAATGCTAGAGATTTAATACCTAGTGCCATCGTTGGCTGGGCTATTTATATGAGATAGTTGAGAGGCACTCGAGTGCCTGGAGAGTAATTACTGGCTGTCAGAGCAGGTATTCGGCGGCATGACAGGGAGTAGGTGGTAGGCATGGGCGCTGCCTTGTGTCAGGTGGCTGATGGGACTGGCGGTCACATCAGCCGATCGGGCGTGTGCGCTGCCTAGGAGCTCGTGCCAGCTACTCTTGGTTGTTGGGTTTTGGGTCTTGCCAGTTAAGTGGGCCGACTGGATGGGCCTTAGAGCAAACAATTTTTGCTGTGTTATCAATAATTATTCACAAGCAATGCAATGCAGATGCGGCATTAGCCGTGGACCCAAATAGAGTAGGGGGCCTTGGCTCTCCATTTTTTTTTTCAAAAAAAGTATCTAATTTAATGTTGATTTTAAATTAATATCTAAATTGGTCACACTAATTTCTTATTTTTTATTATTAAGTCCTTTTAAAATTTTTGAATTTATATCATATTTAAATTTTATTCTCACTCTTTTGTCTATTTTGCATCCACTCGTGCCATTAACTAATATGTATAAAATGATAAATACATAGAGAGATGTAAACAAAATATAATATGAAATATCTCTGATAGAGTTTGGGTACGCCCATGACTCTAATTTGGATAAAGATCCAATCCAGATTAAATTGAGTTATTTAATCTGATTAAAATTACCAAATCATATCTTAGAAAGAGTCTGAGTTAAACTAGAGTTAGGACTCTAGCCTTTAGGACCTCTATAAATAGAGGTGAGGTCCTCATTATTTGGTAACGAGAAAACGTACACGCCCCAAGGCTGCTCGTTCCCACTCACATTTTTTTGTCTTATTTTCAGGGGCATTTAGATTGTGATCTAGCTGCTCTTACCCCGAGTGGGTAAAAGCCAGACCAATGACCAAAAACAAATGGGATCTTGGTAGATGCTTTCGCAACTAGTTTCTGCGCTATAAGAGGTAGGTACATTTATTTAATGTTACCTCTGCATGTTAATTATATATGTATAATTTTCCTTCATTGGTATCAGAGCCGTTGTTTTTGCGTCCTGGCATGTGGCTAAATGGATCTAAAATTTTATGTGTAAAATTATTAGATCTGGGATGCATTGGACACAACAAAAATTTGTTTTTTGTGTGAAAAATATATATGCGTGTATATTTTGGCTCAATTCCGTGTATGTGTACACCGAAACCCGAGGGATAAAATTGAATATTCGAAACGCTAGTCTAGAAATTGGGATTTTTTGTTTTGACCATTCCACTGTGTTCACAGACCCCGAAAACCCCCGACCGGCCAAAATCCAGAGAGCTGAATCAGCCGGGAAGGTGGCTCGTGGCATGCACGCGCCACCACACGTTGGGCGCGTATGCATGGGCGGTGGCCCACACGCGCGCAAACACATGTCAAGGAATGACGTGTCCTTGACACGTGGCCCAATCATCGTGCGCCACGTGGCAGACTGAGGTCATGCCACGTGGATCCGACGTGTCCCTTGGTGCCATGTGGGCGCCAGGTGGACCAATAGGGGGTCGACACGTGGCAAGGCTAGGACCTGCCACGTGTCATGATGATGTGTCATCACTGTCCACATGTACCAATCAGAGTCTGCCACGTGCCAAGCCATGTCACTGCCACGTGGCATGACACGTGTCCACATGGTGCCACGTGGACCAATAAGAGTCGGACACGTGTCACACTGTGGTGTTGACACGTGTCCGGCCAGGGGAAGACGCGCGTGAGGCGCTTGGGAGCACGTGAGCGCGTCCCCCACCCTCTCATCGGCGCGTGGGAGCTTCTCCGGCCTCCAAATCAGCTTTATTTTTTTGCGAAAATATTTTTCATAATATTTCTGATTTTTTGGTCTATTTTTTAAAATTTTTTTGATGACCATAAAATATTTTTTGTTTATTTTTGAAATAAATATTATAAAATAATTATGAAAAATGAGTTTTCTATTTTTAAAATATTTTGAAAAATTTTTATGTGATTTTTTGTCCTTATTTGTTGATTGAAATGTGTTTCAATCATATGTGTTTATACATGAGTGTATTAACCATTTGAATTTCTGTAATGTGTTTCAGAAATGATGATAAGGACACCTATGATTCCTAAAACCCCGCATGGAATTGCTTTAAGAAATACAAGAGTGCGTTCACTAAGCAAAATGAGAATGCGGAGGATCATTCGAGCTGATGATATTGATGCTATAGTACATCATATATTGACGATACATGAACAAATGCAGGAGTGCATTTGAATTAGAGGTTTAAGCTTAGGAAGGGATGACAGAGATAAAATTAAAGCGTTGGTTAAATCTTTTGAATATCATGCAGTCCTGAGAGAGCTTTTGGAAATTACTTGGTACATAGGAGATAGAGTTTATAAGAAATCTATCGTCCATTTTTTGGTTTGAGTTGCCAAAAGAGGAGATTTGAGGAGCAACATTCCATCTGTGGTGAAATTAAGAAGTGGACGTAAAGTGTATCGTCCATGGCTTCATCAACGAACTTATGAGTTCCCTTATGAATTGATGAAGTTGGTTAAAGAATCAGTCCCTGTGTCAGTGAAGGTCTTGAGGAGATCTAGTTTTCTAGATTAATTGACATGAGTGTCAATTATAGTTAGCGTTTGATTTTATAGGATTTATGTTTCCTATTATTATTATTTGACATGTGTTTCTTATTAGAGAATTATTGGATTTATTTATTAGTTGAATGAATGAGTTTATTCTTTATGGCTTTTAATTATTTTTCAATAAATGTGTTTATTTTAAAAATGTTAATTGCCTTTGCAATATTTTATGAGTAAAATGTTTGCATGTTTATTAAATAGAGGCTTAATAAAATAAAAACCAATAAAATATCCCTCAAAAGTTTAAGAACTTAAATAATTCAATAATTCTGATTTACTATACATGAAATCTTAACCTATAAAGTTGGACATTAGAACTTAGAAGGTAATTGGTACTCTAAGTATACTTTTCGAATTTGAGTCTAATAGAAAACTTTATTAGGTTATTATTTCAGGTGTATAGTAAATTGCATGTTTTGCTTTATCTCTTTTAAATACATGCAACATTGTTCCATTTGAGATCAGAGGATTTTAATGGATGCTGCTTCCAAGTTATAATTATGAAATCTGGAATACAAAGATCCAGTATGTGCTTGAAGAGCAAGAGGCTCTTAAATCCTCAAGTTCGGTTATGGCTGAACCTGAGGATGATGCTATATCCCAGCATAAGCAGGACCAAGATGGCTATGTCGCATCACATCACTAAGCAATTTTGCAAGTATCAAAATGCAATGGATCTGTGGATCACTTTGCAGGAGACGTTCAGAGATGTGACTCTAAATAAGTTCCGATCATTGACGATCAAATTTGATACATATCAGAAAAAGTCTGATTATTCGATGCGAAAACATCTAAGAGAGATGAAAAAGAAAAGTAAGCAAAGTGAACTTAGTCATAAGTGACTGAGCAGTAGGTCCAAACCGTTATCCATTCTTTACCCAAGAGTTGGTAGCATGTGAGGATGCAACTAACTCACATAAATAAGCAAAAAGACATTTGAGGATGTCACTTGTTATTTGAAGCTTAAAAGGGGCCATTTGACAGTGATTAAGGTCAATGTCATATGGCATAGTCCTGTTCTAACAGAATGAGTTCTTATTAGAACAAGATAATAAGCTTCATCAATAGGGATAAAGAAAAGGCTTGAGAGCCTGAAAAGTAAAAGGAATAGAATCACGTAAGGTCCAAAGGCAAAAAGGAGATAAACTTTTCAAGAGTGAAATGTTTCAATTGCCTATAGAAATGACATTATGCAAGAGATGCATTATGCCTAAAAAGATACACTATTCTGACTTAAGAGTGAGTGGAATTTATGTATCTAGTTCTGAATTTCATCCTTATGTGGGTGATAGATTTAGAACCAATGGACCGTATAACAAGAGATCAAGATACCTTTGTTATGAAATTTAGGTTATGTTCTTGCTTTATTGAAATTTGTTTTCAATTTATATTTTGAGAATAACAGTGCACACTTATGCTTGAATGATTTTATGGTTATGGATGTGGACCATAACTATTTGAGTAAAACTAGTTTGTTATTTTTCACATATTTATGAGAATAATTTGAAATTATGGCATACTATATTAAACCATATTGGACAAAACTGAATGAGTCGATTAGTCAAAGAAGGTTTAATAGGCGATTTAAATAACGTTGAATAGCTTACATGAGAGTATTGCCTAAAAAAATGAAAAACTAGTTAGACAATCATTTGAATGAGGAACTATAGCCACATTTCTACTGCAGTTAGTCCATTCTGACGAAAGTGGTCAAATGAATGCGAGGGTAAGGCATGGGGCCTATTATTTCATCACATTTATATATGACTGTACTAGGTATGGTCATATCTATTTGATTTCTCACGAGTCAGAAGCATCGGGTTGCTTCAAGACTTATATAAGTATAGTTGAGAATCAATTAGATAAAAAGATCAAAGCTTTAAGAACTGACAGAGGTCAGTAATATCTTACAGATAAATTTAAAGCTTCATGTGATGAAAAGGATTGAACATTAGTTGTTCATTCCTATAAATCCACAACAAAACGGTGTTGAGGAAAGGAGAAATAAAGACTCTCCTATATATTGTTAGATCTATGATGACAGAGGCAAGTTGCCTATCTCTTATTGGGGAGATGTTTTATTGACTGTCACATATGTTCTGAACTATATGCCCTCTAAATCTGTCATTATCATAACTTATGAGTTGTGAACTGGTCGACAAGTTTACCTAAGCCATTTACCTAAATTATGGGTTGTAATGCTTACGTCCATGATATCTCAATTTGGTAAATTTGAGACTAAGAGGTGAAAAGAGTGTCTATGTGAGATATTCTTAAGTATCAAGAGGATACATTTTCATGGGTCAGTAAGAAAATGGCATAATGACAGAATTTGGATCACTAGACGTCATATTCTTAAGAGAATGAATTTCCAAAGTTGGGCGAAGTGAATTGAGATTTCACTTTATGTTAATTTCAGGAAGAGACCATCAGGATCACTCCATCCGAGTGGGAGGGAGTTAGAGGAAAAAGGTTAAGACCTTCATCCTCCAAACGATTCGGATGTTCGAGACCTAATATAATTGGGAGTATTCTTGACTCCAGTGGGAGGAAAGAATACGGTATTCCTGACTCCAGTGGGAGTATGAAACATAGTCCCAGTGGGAGCATTACGAATCACGATGAATATATGAGACATGTTCATCAAGATTCAGAACTGTAAAAATCTAAAAGGATAAGTGTTCCATGCTGACGATTTAAATCGAAGGCTGGAATGAAGCCCTTTTAGTTATCCCACATGACAAGAAAGAGCATAATAATATTCAAAAAGCTTTTTCATGCCCATTTAAGAGAAAAATGGACTAAAGCAGTGGAAAAGGAAATGGCATCCATGAGATCAAACTATGGTTAAGAACTAGTTGATCTACTGGAAGGACACAAATTGAGAATAGGTGTATTCTCAAAGTAAAGCGAAAGGCTGATAGAGGTATCGAAAGATATAAGGCTCAGCTAGTCGCTATGGGGTTCATACAATAGGAAGAGATTGACTATGAGTAGACTTCCTAATCTGTTGTAAAAATTTACGTCCATAAGGTTCATTCTAGCCATAGTGGCGAGTTTGAACGTAGAGCTTCATCAAATGGATGAAAAGACTGCTTTTCTCAATGGAGAAATGGATGGAACAAACTATGTGTTTCATCGGAAAAAGGCAGCAAACATAAGGTTTGCTGATTGATGTGTTCAATCTATTGCCTTAAACAGTCTTCAACACAATGGTGCTTGAGACTTCATCATATAATCATGTCGAATGTGTTCAGCATGATTGATGAAGATCATTGTGTTTATAGTAAAAGCTCTGAAAATGAATTTATTATTTTGGCATTGTATGTAGACGACATACTCAAAGCTGAAAATGATAAATAGTACGTAAATGAAATCAAAGATTGGTTACCGTCCAACTTTGAGACAAAGGAAATGGGTCATGCATATTACATTCTTGAAGTTAAGATTTCAAGAGATCATTCAAGAAGATTGTTGTTTGTTTCTTGAGAGAAATATATCAACAAAGACCTTGAGCGATTTAATATGCAAAATTACAAACCCATAGATAACCCCATTGCCAAGAATCAGTTTCTTAGCAAAGATGTGTGTCCTATGAAGTCAGATAAATTGAACGTATGAGGAGCGTTCTATATATGACAGTGCCCTGGGCAGTCTTATGTATGCAGTGTTGTATACAAGACATGATATATGCTATGCAGTGAGCATGGTTAATAAATATCAACCTAATCCAGGCAAAGCACATTGGAAGCAATTAAAAGGATACTTAAATACCTTAAAGGTACTGCAGACTATTCTCTCTATTATTAAGAAAATGATCTGCATTGAGAGAATATAGAAATGTTGATTGGGCAGGAGATGTGGATGAGAGGAAATCCACTCCATGTTTTATATTCTTGTTTGGCAAGAGTGCCATCTCGTGGAGTAACAAGAATTAAGCCTGTGTAGCCCTATCAATAGTGGAAGTTGAATTTGTCACTTCCTTAAATACAGTATAGGAGATAGTCTAGTTGAAATGGTTTGTGAGCCATTTAAGAGTAACTGTCTCAAAGGTATTAGTGACAGTCTATAGTGACAGTCAGTCGTTAATAGCTTATAGTGGAGCTAAGCATATCGACATAAAGTATCAATATACGAGAGATATTGTTGCACGAGGAGAAGTGAACTTACAGTACGTTTCTACGCATGCAGATCAATTGAGTAAACCTGTAACGAGAGATGTGTTTTTGAGAAATACATTAGATCTCGAGGTTTGCGTAGAATTTAATTGGTACTGTTATTTTTTATATAATCCCTTAACATTATTATTTGCGAATAATAACTAAAGTTCATTGTTGGCAATACATGAGTGTGAATGTTTATGTGTAAACATTTACTGTTATTGATATGAGATTGAGCACGTCGGACAGAGAAGTAGCCCACTCGCAAGGGTATTTACCTTAGTTTTGTCAATGAGTTGGCAAAGACTAAGATGAGGCAATTTTTGAACATATGAGAATGCTCGAGAGCCTGTTCAAAATAAAAGTGCCGTCTAGCAGAAATTATAAGATGAGTCTTATTAAGGCGCAAGATAAAGACATACATAAAGTTGTATGCTTTGGATTGAGATCCAAATAAGGATTGTATGGAATCCAATGGTAAGTTATATATAACTACCACATTCTGTCTAAAAAGCTGAAAGTAGTCCTTAAGTAAGCGGACTAAAGTTGGGTGCTTTGGTGCATCGCAACCTTACGCTTCTGTATGGTGTTTGATATACACATTATTAAAATGTGAGACATGCGCTCCTTTAAGGGAAGGAAAGAACACCATAACACATGTTTTATACCGTGTGTGCTTATGTGACCACAGGGATGGGAATTTAATAATATTAATGATCTCAACTTTCCCTATTGTGAGACCCTATTTATTTTTTCGACCATTAGAACCCTTAACTTATCCCTGAAGTATGGTTCAATGTGGCTAGCTTAGTTAGTTTCCAAGAGGTCCGGAAAAAATTTAGGCCTGGCGGATCTAACTAGAAAAGCGAGTTGAATCATGATGGATGGCATACAGTAAGAGGGGAAGATAGCCTTTGGATCACTTTCATAATGTTTCGTGGTTCACCGGCATGCCTATTATAGTTTCTATGAGTAGAAACATAATAGTGAACACGAAAATTATTTTATGAGATCATGAGTTAAAACAATGAATGTGAGAAGGCAATCTAGGGTTAGGCATACATGAAGAAGAGGATCTTGTTTTGACGAGACGCTATATATCCCTAACAGGTGTATAGCACTAGTGCTCTCGAGGTATGCTGGTCACACAATCTATTTGCCAGTATAACTGAAGATTAAGACCGGAATGCGTTCCGTCATGTGCGAGTGGGAGATGATAGAGTTTGGGTACGCTCATGACTCTAATTTGGATAAAGATCCAATCCAGATTAAATTGAGTTATTTAATCTGATTAAAATTACCAAATTCTATCTTAGAAAGAGTCTGAGTTAAACTAGAGTTAGGACTCTAGCCTTTAGGACCTCTATAAATAGAGGTGAGGTCCTCATTATTTGGTAACGAGAAAACGTACACGCCGCAAGGCTGCTCGTTCCCACTCACAGTTTTTTGTCTTATTTTCAGGGGCATTTAGATTGTGATCTAGCTGCTCTTACCCCGAGTGGGTAAAAGCCATACCAGTAACCAAAAACAAACGGGATCTTGGTAGACGCTTCCGCAACTAGTTTCTGCGTTACAAGAGATAGGTACATTTATTTAATGTTACCTCCGCATGTTAATTATATATGTATAATTTTCCTTCAATCTCAAAATAATAATTATTATAACAAAAACAATAACGATAATGTTAATAATAAAAATAATAACGACATGAAATATTTGGATGAGAAAAAGGAAAAATATATTTTGGGCTTCTAAATTTTAACATTTTTCTATATTAGATCTCTTTACTTTTAAAAGTTAATATTTGATTTGTGTACTTTTCAAACCATTCGTATTATATTCAATTTAGACGAAACTGACAGAATTAAAAGGCATGCTTTATTCATATCGCATGAGGTCAATTTACAATAGCTGTAAAATATATATCAAAATATAAAAAATTAAAAAAAATATATATAATCATTTCACATATGTAAAAAGTGATAAGTTATTTTTTTAATTTTATTTTTATATTTTGGTGGGTTATATAGTCATTTTAAGTTGATTTCAGGTGATATTAAATAAGTATGCATTTCAATTCTATCAATTTAATTTAAATTGAATATAATATGATTAATTTGAAAAATATAGAAATATAATGTCAATTTTTGAAAATATCAGGATCAACTAAAAAAAATTGAGAAAGCATGTGCTGATCGCTTTTCATATAAAGACAAAAAATGACTTGATGTACAAGTGCAAAAAGACGATCGCTCATATAGATGTTGTGGGACTGATAGCCTAATTTGCCAATAGAACGCGAATGTGCATGTGAAATGGTATAATAATGTCCGAGAGACGATGATATTGTCTCCTTACTATTGACTAATTCTGTAAACTTGTCTGTCTGTTTGTGTCATTGTTAGCCCTCAACTGGAATCACGGATACACTCTTTTGTGTTCATATTTTCAATTATTTTCATTAATATTTAGGCTTAATATATATACAAATGCTTAAATTTAATAAATTTTACCATCTCGCCCAAAGTTTTTTAAAATCGAATTGAACACTTCAAACTTGTAAATTTAGTAACTAATACATACCTTTTTGTACTATAATATTCTAATTGGGATGACAAAATCAAATTTGGACACTAATTGATTTGCACGCGCTTCATATGCATAAATGGCATAATGAAATTTTATCAATTTTATTAATAACTTTTTTTTTAGTGGGTTTAGCTGTCAAACAGAGAGAAATAAAATTGATAAAATTTTAATTGTGCCGTTTTATGTATATGAAGGGTGCAAATAAATCAGTTAGATTATCTGCATCAGATTTTGTAAGTCAAAATTAGTATGTTAGGTACAAAAGCTCTTTATTATTAGCAAATTTACAATTTAAAGTGTACAATTGAGTTTTTTAAGAAAAATTTAAGGGCCAATACAATTTAATGTGTCAAATTAAATTTTAACGGAATAAATTCACGTTTTTTTTTTTAATTATGTATTAAGCTTTTCATTTTTATTGTGCCAAACACTGAGATGGACCTAATTTTTTATAATTTTCATTGAAGATAGTGATGTTTGTCTTAAAAATAATCAAATTTGTCTGTTGTTAAAATAGACCAAAAGAGTCTCTTTGGTTGAGGCGTGCATTTACTGATTAAATCGATTTATTGACAAATTTTAATAATAGTTTATTATCATCAAATTTTTAAAATTATTAAATGTGAATCATTCCAATAATTTTGGTTAATCCGTTTATCAATTTTACTTTTTTGGACCGATTAACTATTAAAAATTCTTTTAACATATAAATATAATAAATTATGTAATCGCACAATTTATTCCAATTTTTTACAGTATTAAAAATAAACATTATAAACCAAACATAATACCAAATAAATTTTAAAATAAAATACAAATATAATACCAAAAAAAATTCAAAATAAAAATACAATTTGCTATATGATGCTACTTTATCATTTTTCAAATTCTAATTCTTCTTTTTTAACTACATATATTTTAATTTTATATTTAAATACAAAAATAATTCTTTATATTTCTATCAATATGAGACACAAAGAATAATATTTTAAAAATTTAATATATATATTAAAAAATAAATACGAATAGGTTAACTATAATTGTTAATTTTTTGAATGGCCAAACGGTAACGGTAATTGTTATATTAAAAATTCATATTATAAATAATTAGTCCACAAAAATCATTTTAATTAATAATAAATTTCGATTGAGTTCCGGTTCGATTTTGTAATTAACTATAAAATTAGATGGTTTGCACACTTTTTTTTGGGGGGGCTTAATATTAAATGTATAACATGAAATTATACATGCAAAGCTAAAGAGTGACCCATGCTTATAAATAAATTTTACAAGGTTGTATTTGAATTATAATACAGATTTCAAACTTTATATAGTTCAAATAATACGTGATATCCATTAAGGAGAGTATCGTCAAAACTTGTACATCGAATATGCACAATTATTATATGACTATTTATCAATGGATTATGACTACTTAGTAGGTTAACTTTTTGTTATAAAACAAAAAAGGCAAATGAATTAAAAAAAAAATAAAAAATAAAAAAACAGATTCTTTCTTTTGCACCTCGTCTAAAATGCATCAACAGAAATGGATTAGTTTTTCAATTTGTGCAAATATACTTTTCCAAGCAACAGAATCAGTCTCAAAGGCTGAAAAAATTGTTAGTTTGCCAGGCCAACCAGAGGTCAGTTTCAAGCAATATGGAGGGTACATAAGCCTTGATGAAAAGCAAAAGAGAGCTCTTTTCTACTACTTTGTTGAAGCACAAACAGACCCATCTTCAAAGCCTCTTGTTCTCTGGTTAAATGGAGGTATTTCACTTCTTTTTTTAATGTTCTTCATAATAACCCATATCAGATTCATTTTTTTTTTCTTTAATGTTTTACAGGTCCTGGTTGCTCTTCTATTGGATTTGGAGCTTTCTGTGAGCATGGACGTTTTAAACCCCGCGGAGAAATACTCATAAAAAATGATTATAGCTTGTATAAAGGTAACCGATTAATATTCATGCTTTACTTATTCATATTCTTTCATTTAATTTTTCAATTTTTTCCTTTACAGAAGCAAATATGCTATATTTGGAGTCACCTGCAGGAGTTGGCTTCTCCTACTCTGTTAATCAAACCTTCTACACTTCTGTGAATGATGAGATCACAGGTTTCTAATTATAAATTAATTAATTAATTATTCAATCAGCACAATCTATATATTCATATATAATTTGAATTATTTTAGTTTTATATTTCTTGGTGTGGTATTGGAAATTTATATGTTGAACTGATAAAAGGGACTAATTCTTGTCACAGCACAAGATAATCTTGCATTTCTTGAAGGCTGGTTTATCCAATTCCCTGAATACGAAGACACAGATTTCTTCATCACAGGGGAGAGCTATGCAGGTTGAACCATATTTCTTCTCTAAGATCTCTTAATTTGTTCATCTGGCTTTGGAAATATTTTCTTTTGAAGCTTTTAGAACCGAAATTGTCATAGCAACCTTAAAATTTAGATTTAATTTTCCACTATGAAAATATTGAATAACCTTTTTTTTTTTCAAAGGTAGTATAAATGCATCTGCTTAGTTGAGAGTTTCTTGGGTTTGGGCTTACCAATTTCAATAATTTAGTACACTAATACTAGAGAAAAGGAAAAACTGAGAACTTGTTTTTCTTACCAGGTCACTATGTTCCCCAGCTTGCACAGCTCATTGTCCAATCAAAAGCAGAAATCCACCTGAAAGGAATAGCAGTGAGTAACATAAATTTTCTCTGGGATATCCATCTAGATTTTCTTTACTTGAATAAATCCAAAGTGATAGCAGTAACATGGGATGAGGTCTGATGGCTGCAGATTGGAAATCCGCTTTTAGAATTTAACACAGATTTCAATTCCAGAGCTGAGTACTTTTGGTCTCATGGGTTAATATCAGATGCAACCTATGATATTTTTACTACACTTTGTAACTATTCCCAAATCAGGAGACAATACCAAACTAACGGCTCTCTCTCCCCTGCTTGCTCTGGAGTTAGTAGGCAAGCCCAGAGAGAAGTTAGTAAATTCATTGACACCTATGACATTACTCTTGATGTTTGCTTATCGTCAATCCAATCACAATCCCATAAGTTGAATCAATTGGTATGCTTTTGCTTGCCATTTTTTCCACTGTTAAGCTGCTTTCTAGAATTAAATTCTCGTTACATTGCAATTCTAAATTACATCTTTTCTAATTTAGTAAAACTGCGTTTGAGCAGGAACGTACAGGCCAAATTGATGTCTGTGTTGAGGATGAAACAGTCAAGTACTTAAACAGAAAAGAGGTACAAGAAGCTCTTCATGCTCAGCTTGCTGGAATCAGTAGATGGACTGTGTGCAGCAAGTAATTTTCTAACCTTAATGATTCTTATACAAACAAAATGCTCAGGCTTGTTTGTGTTTGTGTATATAGATTCCACTGAACAACTTTATTAGTTTCTTATAATTGTTATTATCAAGGTATATTAAAATACACTCAATCTACCGGTTCAGTTACTCAACGTGGTTCCCCTTTCAGTTTAGATCGTCAATCATATTCCATTAATTAACTTGACCAGTTTGTCTTTGATGATAGTGCCGTAAGATACAATATGCAAAATCTAGAGATACCAACTATTCCTGTTCTGGAAAAGCTTATCAACTCCAGCATTCGGGTTCTTGTTTACAGGTAAATGAATGAAATGCAGCAGAATATTATCAAATATCCTAACTGTGTAATGATACTAACTTTTTGAGACGAAGACTCGGTCATTCCCCTTACCGGTACAAGGACACTTGTGAACGAATTGGCAAAGGAATTGGAGCTTAACGCAACAGTTCCATATAGAGCCTGGTTTGCAGGAAAGCAGGTAAAGCTGAATTTCATGAAATGTAACATTCATATAGAAGAAAAAAAAATAGAGTTAATTTGCAGTGAAGTTATATTCTAATAATGAGTTGGTAAAAAAAATTTGTTTCGCGTGAATATCTCAACTTTTAAAATATTGCTATTAAAGTCACCTTAGTAAAAATATTAGCAAAAAAATCATGAATAACGTGCCTTGATATCTAAATGGAATGTTTTAAAAGATTTCGCATGAGAAGTCATGTTAGCATTCCGACGCTGAATTTATGTTTTCTTGTTAAAATGACATTAGTAATAATATTTTAAAATTAAAATACTTTTGTGTTACATTTTTTTTAATCGAGTTATTATTATGATATAAATTAGTGGTTAAGAATGAAATTAAAAAAAAAAAAGAAACATAAAGGGGAAGATGAATTATCCAAATTTTTGTTCAGGTAGCAGGGTGGACACAAGTATATGGTGATATACTATCTTTTGCCACCATTAGAGGTGCGTCTCATGAAGCTCCGTTTTCACAGCCAGAAAGATCCCTTGTGCTATTTACTGCATTTTTAGGTGGGAAGCAATTGCCAGAAGATATATCTTTTAATGAGAAAATTGATTAAAAAATCAATTTTGATCAATATATAAGATAATCAAGTAGCCCCAAACTACAATTTTCATCAAATAATCAAGCAATGTTTTATATAAACATTTCGTAGGATTAACAGACATTTTCAGTGTTTCTAAAAATCATCTATGATAGGGAACTTTGAGATGCAGTTGAGTTCTCTGTTGCGTTTCTTGTCAAAAGCAGATCAATGAATATTGGCCTCTTTGTATCTGATTATTTACATAAGCAAATTTTAGATGCAGCACCAAGGAGGATAGCACGTTGAGGCTTGGGGACAGTTTTCTTCCTTCCTTTCTTTTTTTTTTTCAGAAAAATGTAAACTTACTTTTTTTAAAAAGAAAATTACATGTAAAATAATATGAAACTAGGCCCATTTTTTCGTGGGCACACGACATAAAAGTGAACCCCTTATAAATGGGACTAGTCCTTAACAATTATACATGCTCTAATAAGCTAATTTTCGCTTGATCATAACCCGAAAAATAAAATTAGGAAGAAATATAGCAGAGAGTGACCAAAATTTTCCAACATAAACCAAAACATGTCCACACAAATCCTAGCCTATCTTTGTATCTTGAAAATACTTATAACTTAATAATTTGGTGATTAAATCAATCGCAAAGTCATATTTAATCTCCTTGTTCACTTCACCTCACCACAAAAAAAATGGAAGAGCATTCATCAGCCATGAGCATGTTGATATCCTATAAAAATACAACTTCATTTCTCCAGTTTTTATTTAATAGAAAAGGTAATTTATCGTTAAACTGATATACAAATTGAGCTTGGCTTGTCAAGTATTGTGTAGAGATCTCTTATACAATCCAAATGTGGTTGGAAGGCATAACTCATAATTGAAACCTTCCAAGTTCCAATTTTTTTTTTTCAACCTTTTCTCCAAATTCAACAAAATTTGAAAAGTGTATTACAGAATTTTTTTTTCTATGTGTGTCTGTGTGGGCATTTCTAATTTGAAGTTGAGTAACAGGGAGAAATATAAAAATATAAGTAATATGATCACTCCTGGCGGTATCTTGACCAGAAAAACTAAACTCCGTTTTTAGGTATAATTTAGTTAGAAATTCATAATAGTATCTTTGGACGTTAAGATATTGAGCTATAGGGTAGAAAGGAATGCCACAAGTGTGTTTGTATCTAGCCAATGCATGGTAGCAATTTCCCAGTTAATGAAGACCCACGCGCGAGTGTCCGTGACCCATGCTCTTGTTCCACCTGAGAATTGCCTAAGATCTTCTAGAAGTCTCTATAATAATCCTAGAGTCTATCCAAATGGCATAGTGCTCGGGATTATTTCCCTGATAGCTAGGATACCTATCTTTAAAGAGTTTTAGGAGTATCCATCACTCCTAAATTACCCTATAAAAACCTCTATTATTTTGTTCAAACATATCGAATAGGAGGGAGAAAAAAAACAGTTCTAAGAAATCATGTAATTGTGAGAGGGAAAGAGTGAGTAGCAATTTCAAGTTCGGGGAAGAAAATTGAGAATTTTCTTCAATTCTAAAAAGGCCGCGTCCGGTTCTTCAGTCAAAGATATTTCCAGATTAGATTAGTCCCTTATTCCCAATTGATTTTGGTGAGCCGTGAGGGTAAAATACAAATCCCAAAACTTTTTCATTTATTTTAGGTAGATATAATGTTTATTACATGTTATGAGGGTTAATTTCATCCGTTATAACTAAACTTTTGCGATGTAACGTCTGTGGTCACTAAATTTCGATTTGTAACGAAAAAATAATCCATCTTTTATTTTATAACAAAAAGGTCATAATGACCGAAATTTGACTAATCCGGCTACCGGCGAGTGAGAGTCACAGTGAGATCCACTTTCACGTAAGATCTATTACCACGTCAGATGCTGACTGGATTCGGTGTTAATTTCATTCGTGGTAACTAAATTTTCGCAATTGTAACGTTGTGGTCATTAAACTTTGATTTTGTATCAAAAAAATAACTCATCTTTTATTTTGTAATAAGAAGATCATAACGATCGAAATTTACGTAATTTAGCCACCATTACGTGGGAACCACGGCAAGACCCATTGATAGGTAAGAAAAAAATGCAACGTCGGATGCTGATTGGCAATTGTTATTCCTTATTGTAGTTGCGAGGTTAAAACCGTAAAAAATACTTTGAAGACTAAACAGTGAGAGACGAGAATAAGAATGAGCTACCACGATCTTGTCAGTGATTACGTGAGATAGATATGAAGAGAAAGCGATAGAGAGAGATAGATAGAAACAAAAATATAAAGAGGCAGATAGTAAAAAATAATAATTTTTTTATATAAAAAATCATGCTACATCGGATCCAGTCAGCATCCGACGTGTCATTTTTTCTTACATGGCAATGGATGTCGCCGTGATTCCCAAACGACGATGGTTAGATTACGCAAATTCCGATCATTATGACCTTTTTATTACAAAATAAAAGATGGGTTATTTTTTTGATACAAAATCAAAGTTTAATTACCACAACGTTACAATTGCAAAAGTTTAGTTACTCCAGATGAAATTAACCCCGAATCCAGTTAGTATCTGATGTGGAAATGGATCTCACCGTGACTCTCACGCGCCGGTGGCCGGATTAGTCAAATTCCGGTCATTATGACCTTTTTGTTACAAAATAAAAGATGGATTATTTTTCCGTTTCAAATCGAAGTTTAGTGACCACAGGCGTTACATCGCAAAAATTTAGTTACCACAGATGAAATTAACCCCATGTTATGATTATGGCATTACTTAAATACTAACGAAGGATATATGTCCATATAGGTCTCTTTAATGGATCGAGATAATGATAATTTGGTTGCATGAATTCACGTTTCTATATTACATTTTTCATTAGCATTCACTGGTTCCACTGTATTATTTAAAAATTCACATTCGGATTACTGGACATATGATGAATAAGTTTTATCCCCTAACCCATATCTTTGAAGATCTTTTGAATTAGCCCCTATGGTGGGGTTAAAATGCTTATGCCAATTCATTCAATATTTCTTGATTGCACGGAGTGACGACTCCTATCATAAGAGCTTGATTTGCTCATAATGGTGAACCCACTGGGAGTAAGTATCACACTTCTTAAAAATGGGTGATAATGCTGAAAACTCATATGCTAGTCTATTTGTGGCATTTCTTTATAATCCCTCGCAACTTACACTTTGAAGACTCCATGACCTATAACCATTCTTCTCCTGGGCCTGGTTTGGCAACAAGTGGTTACGGGCCTCCCCAGTCTCTCAAACAACTCTCAGCCATATATCATTAAGTAAACTCTAGATCTTTCATTAGGATCCAACTTGTGTGAAGTGGATAAAAGATAATGAAGTTGAGTCTAAATCAGCCTGTAATATTTTATTATTCCCAGTAGAATGGTGTCTCTCTCTAATAAACTATAATGTTATAATGTTCGTCAAAAAGGACCAACCTATATCATCTCAAATTTATCCTGCAAGCATTTTTCTAGATAAATGTAGAGATTATCACAGGTTCATCCTTATTAACCTTATTATAATATCCATCTATTTACTCTAGAAGACATATTAGTTCTGTGTGAATAAAGGATGCTACAGATGTCTTAGAAGAGTCTAGGTCAGTCGGTAATACCTAGTATCTACCATAGAAGAATGTCTCTTTAAAAGTAAATTAGATGACGCCGTAATGTTTGTCAGAAAGGATCGATCTATAAAACTTATCCTAGAACTCTAAATATTTTTAGAGAAGCATATAGATTATTATAGACTATCACTACAAGAAACACAATAAATTTCTACGACAGATTAGAGATGGAAATGATTTCCGTCGTTAAATAGCGTTAATTAAATTTTCGTTGCTAATGTTGTAGGAAAGTAGACATATTTGAGACGAAAATGGATTCTCGTTGCTAAAAATGGAGGTAAATATTCCCGCCAGTTTTTTCAACAGAATTTAGCGTCGAAAAATTAGTACCGTTGCAAAATAGGGTACTAATAATTCCCGGCAAAATTTACTACAAAATTTAGCAACGAAAGTAATTTTTCCGTCACAAAAGTTTAGGGACAGAGTTGATCTTCCATCGGAAAATATGGAAATTAACAACGAAATATTTATTTCCATTGTTAATTTGTAATTTTACTGATGGTTAAGTAGATCCGTCAGTAAAACTTTTTATTATTTTTTTTTTTTGCAACTGAAGGGGAAAATGCCATAGCAAAAAATTAGTGTCAGTGTTTCTTTGTTCGTTGCAAAAAATGTAATATTTACCGACAATAATTGATATACCGTCGATAAATGTAATTGTTAGCAACAGAAACTGCATGGTACCTGCTTTAGCTCGCCTGCGTGCAGCGCTGGGGGATTCGCCACTTTTAATCCTTTAATTAAACTATTTACATTGTAATCCTTTAATTAAACTTATTATTTTATTAATTATATTTTAGTCCTTATTCTTTTTCCTTAATTTTCAATTATATCCTTATCTTTTCTAATAATGACATCTATGTCCCCACTTTTACCATAATTCCATCCATGTCCTCATTTACCACTTAATTACCAAAATGCCATTACATATGCTTAATTTCACACTTTTAACCTCACTTATTCTTAATTTTCACTCTTACCCATTTTTATTATTTTTAATTACCAATTTACCCTTTTTACACTTAAATTCAACTTTTAACCTTGTTCTTTTACCAAATTGCATTTTAGGTCCCTAACTTACCCCTTTTACACTAAATTACCATTTTAGCCTCATATTTTTTATTCAAATTACCCTTATAATTACACTTTTTACCTAACTTTACCACTTTTTACCTACTTAATATAAATTTACCATTTTATCCTAAACTTTTTATTTATTCCAAGTTAGTCCCATTTTCACTCTTATTACTATTTTAATCATTTTTTAACATAATTACCATTATGCCCCTAATATATACCCAGTAGAAAATCTACTGACCGGATATGCGGGACGTGGACCCCACAGATCCACTATACTATAGGATGACCACAATGGGATCACTACACTGAACACTTTTGAACACTATACACTGTGACAGACCTTCATTGGCCTATCAATAGCGAGTCGCTATGACTCGTACCGCGGTGTGGAATTCCTATGGCTAGCCAATTATATCTTGGACTAGATTTCACTACCATATCACTACTAAGGACAAAAAATCATTAAAAATTCACTTAAATGTCACATTATGTGAACATGCACACTTTGGCCAAGTTATCATTTTCACTTATAATTTTACATACACACTCATTTATCGCTATTTAATCATTTTATGCCATTACATGTGATTAAACATCAAATACATATTAATAACCCCATATATCCCATTCGGCCAAGCTATTCATTTTACACTATAATCATATTTAGTTCACTTAATCACTTTTTCATGTCATTTACATGTTATATTTATCATAAATATCAATCACATGTCTCATTAACCAACATACCTCATTAATTCCTTTCATCTTCCATTCAGCCAACACTACATTAATTCACTATGTTTATTTTTCCTTCCTGTAATCACTCCATCATACATTACACAAATTATGCACATTATAAACATCATTTATATGCCATAAACACTTAAAAATCTTTAAGTATTCCTTAATTTTCTATTCGGCCTAAATTAGAATTTTCATACCATAATCTTCTAATTTATCTTAAGTGCATTTATATACTTATTTAAGTCAACCAATCATGTTTATAAAGTTATATTCAATTATACATGCATATTTCACATACTTTATGCTTAAACATAACCTAAAATCATACATCCCTAATAGAAAATAAAGGATATTGTATCCACTAACCTTAGATCCTTGCTTTCCATGCCTTTACTCCTTGAAAAACCATCACCTCCATTAAAACCCTAAAGTGGCCGAATTTCCTCAGCAAAGAAATCGCAATTAATTCACTTCATTTCTTCAATATAACAATATAAACATCATCTACATACCCTAAAATACCTACTTGAACCATTAAATAAAATTATAGAACCCTAAATCACTTAGCTCATTTTTGAGACATAACCTTGAACACTTAGTTTTTCTCACTTCTTTCACTTCAAATGAGCTTTTGAGACCATCATCAATGAATAGAGAGGCTGGATTTTACTTAGGAGGGTTGGATTTGGTGAAAGCTTGGAAGAAGAATGAAGAAAATTCAAGAGAAAGAGATAAGATACCATTCGGCCAAGATAGAGGAGGAGAAGCCTAAAGAGAAATCTGGAAAATGGGAGATATTTCAACCTTATATAGGGGCCTTGAGTGGGCTTGGGTTTGGTTCAACCAATTGGGCCAACCCAAAGGCCCATTTAAGTTAATAAGCCCATTTTCCAATCCAAAATAATTTTCCTCACTTCCTAAGTTAAATTTATCCCAAAATTAATTCCATAATTGTTAAAATAAATAATTTAGCCTCCACGTAAAATTTCAGATCAATTTGAAACCGTTTTCTAGTCTAGTAATTTTTTATCAGTCCGATAACTCAATTTTTTGTCTCACCGTAAAATTTATCTTTCACTACTATTTAATTCTCCATAATATTTCAAGAAAATTCATGCTTTCAGATATTTTTTTGAAATCCACAGCTCCATTTAGAGCCCGATCAAACTTTGGTCAAACTAGTCAAACCAAAGTCAATTGGTCCGACCAGTCCGATTCGCTGGTTGAACTGGTTCAGTTCATTTTTCATCCTTAACATCATTTTCACTCTTAATAGTCCATTTGACCTTGGTTTCATTTCAATGAGGGTCATCATCTGGTCCGGTTCAATTAAACCGGTCCGATTTATCAATTTTTCAATGTCACTATAAAATTATTTTTCGCTACCACGCTATTCTACACACTATTCTGAGTCTATTTATGCCTTCAGATAACTTTTCAGAGGTCATTTACTAATTTTAAAACCTCGATCAAACTTGGTCAAACCTAGTTACTATTTGAATCGAACTGGAGCCTTGTCTTCAGTTTGACTTTCGGGCATCTATTTGACCTCATTCTCACTCCAAATTACATCACTAGACTCCATTTAACACGAACTTTTCAACAATTTAATAAAATATTTTTCTTTATCGGCTTCCCAGCAGGTCACCCATCAGGGACTTCCCTGACCCGAGCACGTTTAACCTTTCTTTTTTACTGTCTTTTTGGATCCAATTACTGATATTCCCACTGAAATTCATATTACATACTTTACAGATTTCACTGATCACTACTGACCTAGTAGTCGGGCCATTACAATTCTCCCCCTCTTATAAAAATTTCGTCCTCGAAATGTTCTTATGTACTACAATCGTGATTCACAACTACTACACTATGAGAATATTTAGTTCAGGAGATCCATTTACTTTCTATCAATCCGCATACTTTACATTCTCTTACAATCCCATGAACCTATACAATCCTTATATCTGCGTGCATACCTTTACTCACTTCTATTATCAATACCTATTCATGGCATGTATACGTATCACTTTGTCCTCATTACACTATCTCCGATATTATAACCGCCTAAACTTTTACTCCGATATCAAAATAAATGTAACACCCTTATACCCGTAAATGATACGGATATCGGATGTCAAAGTACTACACTGACAGCCGCTACAATGCACTCGATAATTCTATAGAATTTTCATACTGTGATGTTTTAATTTATCTTAAGCGCATTTATAAACTTATTTAAGTCCACCAATCATGTTTATCAAGTTAGATTCAATTATACATGCATATTTCACATACTTTATGCTTAAACATAATCTAAAATCATACATCCTTAATGAAAAAATGAAGGATATTGTATCCACTAACATTAGATCCTTGCTTTCCATGCTTAGAGCTCACTTATCCATGCCTTTACTCCTTGAAAAACCATCACCTCCATTAAAACCCTAAAGTGGCCGAATTTCCTCACCAAATAAATCGTAATTAATTCACCTCATTTCTTCAATATAACAACAAAAAAAATCATCTATATACCCTAAAATACCTATTTGAACCATTAAATAAAATTATAGAACCCTAAATCACTTAGCTCATTTATAAGACATAACCTTGAACACTTAGTTTTTCCCACTTCTTTCACTTCAAATGAGCTTTTGAGACCATCATCAATGAACAGAGAGGCTGGATTTTACTTAGGAGGGTTGGATTTGGTGAAAACTTGGAAGAAGAATGAATAAAAGTCAAGAGAAAGAGATAAGATACCATTCGGCCAAGATGGAGGAGGAGAAGCCTAAAGAGAAATCTGGAAAATGGGAGATATTTCAGCCTTATATAGGGGTCTTGAGTGGGCTTAGGCTTGGTTCAACCAATTGGGCCAACCCAAAGGCCCATTTAAGTTAATAAGCCCATTTTCCAATTTAAAATAATTTTCCTCCCTTCCCAAGTTCAATTTCTCCCAAAATTAATTCCATAATTCTTAAAATATATAATTTAGCCTCCACATAAAATTTTAGCTCAATCTGAAACTGTTTCCTAGTTCGGTAATTTCTTATCAGTCCGATAACTCAATTTTCTGTCTCACCGAAAAATTTATTTTTCACTACTATTTAATTCTCCATAATATTGCAAGCTCCAATCTTTTAGATATTTTTTCTGATATCTACAGCTCCATTTAGAGTCTAGTCAAAACTTGGTCAAACTAGTCGAACTAAAGCCAACTGCTCCGACCGGTCTGGTTCACTGGTTGAACCAGTTTAGTTCATTTTTCATCTTTAACATCATTTTCACTCTTAATAGCCCATTTGACCTTGGTTTCATTTCAATGAGGGTCCTTATCTGATTCGGTTCAATTAAACATATCCGACCAATTTTTCAATATCACTATAAAATTACTTTTTCACTACCAAACTGTTATACACACTATTCCGAGTCTATCTATGCATTCAGATAACTTTTTAGAGGTCATTTACTAACTTTAAAGTCTCGGTCAAACCTAGTTAGTATTTGAATCGAACCAAAGTCTTTTCTTCAGTTTGACTTTCGGGAACTTATTTGACCTCATTTTCACTCCAAATTACATAACTAGACTCCATTTAATAGGCACCTTCCAACAGTCCAATAAAATACTTTTCCTGTCGGCTTCCCAGCAGGTCACCCATCAAGGGTTTTCCTGACCTGAGCACGTTTAACCTTTCTTCTTTACTGTCTTTTTGGACCCATTTACTGATATTCCCACCTAAAATTCACACTACATACTCTATAGATTTCACTAATCACTACTGACCCGGTATTCGGGCCATTACAACTGTCAATTGACTATTTCTTAAAATTGATAGAAGCTTAATATTTCAATAAATTATGGGCAAAGTAGATAGAAAAATTTATCGAAATAGAGATAATATGTAGATACAGAGTAACCCATCACATGGTGTCAGATAGTGGTGTACAATTCCCAAGAGGAACCAAGAAAAATAATTCCAAGGAGGAACTAAGCAAATATTTGCATAATATGGGATTTCACACCACAAATCATCCCCATATCTACCCAAAGCTAACGAAGCAGTTGAAGCAACTAATAAAAGCACCAAGAAGATTTTGGGCAAGATAGTCAAAACTTATAAGGACTAGGCAGACAAGCTACCATACATACTGTGGGGATATCACATAATAACTAGAGCATTGATAGGAAAAACCCTTTTTACTTTGGTATATGGTACAGAAGTGGTTCTCCCTATAGAACTTAAAATCAAATCACTATGAGTCTTATCAGAAGCAAATATTCTAGAGGGAAACTTTGTCGATGATAGAATGGCACAGTTAAACCTCTTAGATGAGAAACAACTCAAGACTCTATATACACATAATTTGTGAGCAAGTGTATGATTTGTCAGCAGGTTAAGGCAGAGCATCAGGTTCCTTCAGGTTTGCTTTATCCTATCATGATAGCTAAATGGAAATGGATAGGGTAACCATGGATTTTGCGCTAGGATTTCCATTGACTAGGAAGAAGCATGATGCATTTTGGGTGATTGTTGACCGACTCACAAAATCAGCTCACTTCTTGCTTATGAAAATCGATTACCCATTATCCAAGCTGGTATAATTGTATATTAGTGAGATTGTGAGGTTGCATAGTGTCCCATCATCCATGATTTCAAAACAGGATCCAAGATTCACTTCTCAATTTTGGAAGAGATTGCAGGAAGCTTTGGGGACAAGATTACACTTCAGCACAGCTTTCCATCCTCAGACTGATGGACAATGTGAGCATGTGATTCAAATTTTGGAGGATATACTGCGATGATGTGTGCTAGAGTTTGGTAACAGTTGGGAGAGATATTTTCCCTTAGTAGAGTTTGCCTACAACAACAGTTACCAGACTAGTATCAAGATGGCTCCCTACAAAGCTCTTTATGGTAGGAAGTGTAGAACTCCCCTCTGTTGGTCAGAACTCAGTGAGAAAAAGATTGTGGGGTCAGATTTGGTTTGAGAAACTGAAGAGAAGGTTCAAGTGATTAAAGACAGATGGAAAGAAGCCATGGATCGACAGAAGTCTTATGCATACTTAAAGAGAAAAGATGTAGAATTTCAAGTGGGAGACAAGGTATTTCTGAAGGTCTCACAGTGGAAAAGGATTCTCAGATTTGGAAAGAAAAGCAAGCTGAGTCCGAGATTCATTGGTCCTTATGAGATTGTGCAACGGGTTGGACCAGTAGCCTACATACTGAAGCTTCCACAAGAGTTGGAGAAGATTCATGATGTCTTTCATGTCTCCATGCTTAGAAGGTATTGATTGAACCCCAGTCATGTCATCAAGCCTGAAGGGATTCAAGTTCAGCCATACATGACCTATGAAGAGTACCCAGTGAAGATTCTGGCCAAATAAGTGAAGCAACTCAGAAGCAAGCGGATCCCTCTGGTGAAAGTCCTTTGGAATCACCACAATGTTGAAGAAGCAACGTGGCAACCCCAGGAGACGATGAGACAACAGTATCCCCAGCTGTTGAGTACAGGTAAATTTTGAGGACGAAATTTTAATTGGTAGGGGAGAGTTGTAATGGCCTGTATGTTAGCCTAGAAGCATTCAGTATTTTCTGTAGAGTCTGTTGTCTTGTTTGTGGCATGATATGATGATTCTGGTGTCTTAAGTTCGGTAGAGTTTAAAGGTTAAGCATGCTAGAGGCATAGCAATTCTAGGATGGGTGACTTATTGGGTAGCAGTATAGCTGACTGTAGCAGCTGTATGCTAAAAAAATATTATTTCGTAAAATCGATCTGTGGACTGTCAGGAGTCTAGTGGTGTAATTTGGTGCGAAAATGAGGTCAAATAGGCCCTCGAAAGTCCGTCTGAAGTTTACCGCCAGTTCGGTTTGGTTGAACCGAAGCTTGACTGAACTTTGACCAAATTTTTAAAAATGGTTAGAGTGGATAAAAAGGTCTACTATGGGAAGTGTAAAGGCTCAAAATGATTTTTAGAATTTTTTAATAGCATTAGAATTGTATTTTACGGTAGAAACAAACTGAATCGAACCAGACCGATTTAGGTAAACCAAGCCCCAAATGGACTCCGATTGAGCTAAAATTTTGTGTGGACACTATATTTGATATTTTAAGAATGATGGAATTTATTGGGAGTGAAAAATGAGTTCAGGAACACTCAGTTACCCTAAAACAGCCAAAAATGATCCAAAAACCAAAAATTAACCCAAACCTGTTCGACCGCTTCAGTTGGACCTGGTCTGATTCAATTTTCCTAATATAAATACCCTCATTTTGCTGAAATCTCCATATATCTCCATTGTAGCCGCCCTCCTCTTCCCCATTCCTTGGCCGAATTCATCTTTCTCACTTCTCCTCCATTTTTCTTCCAATTTCTCTCCATCTCACCCCATATTCAAGCCTCCCTAACATATTTCAGCTCCTCTAGATTCCATTGGTGGTCTTAAAAGTCCATTTAAAGGTTTAAAAGTGGGTAAAACCAAGACTTTTAAGTAAAGGTGTGATTTTGAGGTAAGTGATTTAGGTGTTTTTAATTTGGTTCAATTAGGATGTGAATAAGATGTTTATGAAGTTTGTTTGTTGAAAGGAAGCTTGGTTTTAATGAAATCTTCATCCTTGTGTTTGACCATGGTTAGGTCATCAAGGTGAAGGAACTTCTAATCAAGCTAAAGATAAAGGAAAGGAGTATTGAGAGGTGTATAGCAAGGATCTAAGGTTTGTGATTGCAAACTCCATCTATTTCCATGGTATATTATGTGATTTAGGTTATGTTTGTTAACTAAGTATGTGATAAAGGCACGTTTAATTGAAAATAACTAGATATTCATGCTCAGGAATGTGGAAAATGATGATATGAATGCTTAAAATGAGAAAAAAAATTGCATGAAGAACTACTATGTTGGCCAAATGGGTTTTCATGTGGTTTCTATGTGTTTTGATGATGTTTATGGCATTTTTTTTATGTATACATGATATTTGGCATGATATATATCTAATGGTATGTGTTAGAGCATGTAAAATTTACATGATGCATGATGTGCATGTATGGCCGAATGGATATCACATCTAAAGGTATGATTTTGATGGGTTTTTATGAGAAATAATGGCATGGCTATGTTATACAACATGAAAATGACCTAAATAAATGTTAAAGGTGATAAAAAGAATTAATGGTGAAAATTTTGTTTGTTGGCTGAATGGTATGTATGGGGTTATACATGTGTACCATGATGAAATCATGAAATTTATGGCATGTGATTGTATATTGATGTGAATCACATGTATAATGATGTCATAGAATGATGAGATGCCATAAAATGTATGTATGGTAACTTAAAGATATGAAAAATGGAAATTAATGTCCTATGTAGTACTCTGATAGTCAAGTCTAGTTCTGGATATAGTGGCTAGCCATAGGGACTCTGTAACCGCGGGTGTGAGCATGGCATTTCACTATTTATAGGCTAATGACGGTCATATTCTGTATTATTCTGTCTCAATATTGTATTTATATGTATTTTTATTTTCTGTATTATAGGGGTGGTCCCACAGGGTCCCTCTATTATGTATTAAACCTATTGGGGTTCACGTCTCGTTTATCCCGATCATAGATGTCTGCCAGTTTTTATACAGGGGCAATATGACAAAAATAAGCTTGAAAGCTTAAATTGTGATTAAAATAATATTTGTATGAAAAAGGGACATAATTTAAATTACTGAAAAAGTTGAGGGCATAATAGTAATTTTGTCCATAAATATGTAAATAAAGGTTAATAAGGGTAAAATGGTAATTAAATGGTTAATTATGAAAATTGGTCACTTTTTAGGGACTAAAATGTAATTTGGCATGAAATTGGTAATTGGAGGGTAAAATAGTAATTTGCATGTTAAATAATATAAAATGGTAAAATAAAATGAACAGTGGCATTTTGGTAATTTTGGTAAAGTTTAAGGGGCATAATTGTAATTTTGCCATGATTAGGGACAAAATGGTAATTATGGTCTTTTATGTGTGTTAAGTGTGTAAATGCCTTTAATTATGTGATTTAGTGATAATTAAATGTAATATTGCATGCATAATTGATAAATAAGATAAGTAATATTTAATTATGATTATTTTATTATATTTGTAATGTGATTATGCATGATAACTTAGTTTAGTGGAAATACCTAGAATTAAAATCACCACTGGGTATATTTAATGCTCAACACGTAGTTTTATTTGATTGCGTGTAAGTACTCCTTAGGACGTGGAGTAGTGCATACCTCACATATTTTGGGAGCCAACGGATGAATTGTTTTGGAATTTTTTAAGTATGTTAAGAAATTGTGGCATGTATATGAACTTATATTTAGTTTTGGGTACTGGTTTGTAATAGAGTGTTATAACTGGCACTAGCTAGTTATGTGTGTGATGATTTATTTTATGTGTCTGGATGTATGTGATTACGTGATATGGCATGCCTAATAACCTGTATAAGTTAAGTTAATACAAATGGTATAGAGGTGGTCCCACAGGGTCCCTCTATTATGTATTGAACCTATTGGGGTTCACGTCTCGTTTATCCCGATCATAGATGTCTGCCAGTTTTTATACAGGGGCAATATAAAAAAAATAAGCTTGAAAAGCTTAAATTGTGATTAAAATAATATTTGTATGAAAAAAGGGACATAATTTGAATTACTGAAAAAGTTGAGGGCATAATAGTAATTTTGTCCATAAATATGTAAATAAAGGTTAATAAGGGTAAAATGGTAATTAAATGGTTAATTATGAAAATTGATCACTTTTTAGGGACTAAAATGTAATTTGGCATAAAATTGGTAATTGGAGGGTAAAATAGTAATTTGCATGTTAAATAATATAAAATGGTAAAATAAAATGAACAGTGGCATTTTGGTAATTTTGGTAAAGTTTAAGGGGCATAATTGTAATTTTGCCATGATTAGGGACAAAATGGTAATTATGGTCTTTTATGTGTGTTAAGTGTGTAAATGCCTTTAATTATGTGATTTAATGGTAATTAAATGTAATATTGCATGCATAATTGATAAATAAGATAAGTAATATTTAATTATGATTATTTTATTATATTTGTAATGTGATTATGCATGATAACTTAGTTTAGTGGAAATACCTAGAATTAAAATCACCACTGGGTATATTTAATGCTCAACACGTAGTTTTATTTGATTGCGTGTAAGTACTCCTTAGGACGTGGAGTAGTGCATACCTCACATATTTTGGGAGCCAACGGATGAATTGTTTTGGAATTTTTTAAGTATGTTAAGAAATTGTGGCATGTATATGAACTTATATTTGGTTTTGGGTACTGGTTTGTAATAGAGTGTTATAACTGGCACTAGTTAGTGATGTGTGTGATGATTTATTTTATGTGTCTGGATGTATGTGATTGCGTGATATGGCATGCCTAATAACCTGTATAAGTTAATACAAATGGTAAGGTGTAATATGCGATTGCATGTTAAAGTAAAACTGACATAATGAATAGTAATTTAGGACAGTTATAGGTCAACCGGTGAATTTGGGTTTAAGTTAAAATAAGTTTTGTAAGTGCTTAGTTGTTCTAAGAACGCTAATAGACTTAGGTAACTAAGGTAAATTAATAATCGGTTTAAAAAAAATTATACCGATTTTCACTGTAATTGATTGTTTAATAATCTGGATTCTTAATTAGGCTAACTGAATTGGAAAGGTTCGTTAGTTAATTGAATGCAAGGTATAAGAGTATTACAATATAAGTCTTTTTGATGGATTGAGATCAAGATAATTTGATTGTATAAATTTACATTTGTATTGCATTTTGCATTAGCATACATTGGTTCCACTATATTATTTAGAAATTTACATTCAAATTATTGGACATGTGATGAATAAATTTTACCTCTGAACCAATATCTCTGAAGATCTTTTGAATTGGTCCTTGTGGCGAGGTTAGAATACAATTTTGCCCTATTTACTTCATATTCTCTTATTTAACCCTATTTCTTTTTTTAAGCTCATTTTTCTTATCTTCCGCATTTATACTTTTTTATGTACTTCCATAACACCTTTTTTTTATATATTTTTGTACACTTCTTATTAATATGTCTTCCTTTATTGGTACTCATTATATACTATTACATTTTTACATTTATACACTTATATACACTATAATTTCACATTTAATATTCTTTCCTCCATTCGGTTACCACTCAATTTATTCCTTATTTTTCTTTTTCTTCCACTAATTCTAATTCCATGCTATCAATTATTTATTTCTAACCCAATTATACAATTACTTCACTTTAAACAAACTTATTCCATGTTCTTCACTTTAAACATAATACATTACCAAACTAATAAATTTAAATAAATTCTAAAATTTTCAATAAATTATCACACACTCAATTTTAATTATGTATTCATTTTCATGCATTATATTCATTAAATTATCAAAATACTCTATCGTCAAGCCTAATTGTGCATTTGGCCAAGGTTAGGTTTTAGGCACCATTTTTATTTTTCTCATATTTCTCACATATTTCATTCTTTCCCAGTGTAACACCCTTATATCACTGTACTGTACGTACAATGAACACTTACGACATATGATTATTTCCTTTATTGCGATTACTTAGTCATTGTGTCTATAATTTCTTCATAATTACACAAACAACCATATTCTAACCAATCTACATTCTAGTCCTCTAATTATCCTGCTTATTGTCATTTTACAATTTAATTCTTAACTTTTACTGAATTACGGTTTTGCTTTCCATTTAATTTGTAATTACCGTCATGTATTAACATCATTTACATTAATCAATTATGTGTTTATTATTTACTACAGCTAATTATTCTTGTAGCATTAATACAGTTAACTTAAACATTTGTTACATTATTATTATTATTATTATTATTATTATTATTATTATTATTATTTAGCATAAATTGATTATTATTATTTTATTACCTACACTATAACAATTTTATACTATCTTATAATTGCATTTAACAACCAATTACCTAATAAATTTTACAATTTAGTCTTTTCACTAACTTCACTATAGTAATTTACATTTTAGTCTCACAACTTATCAATATTATGGTTTTGCCCTTAAATAATATCTTTCTCATACTTTACTACAATTCTATCAATTTTCCTTAACAATTACACTTGTTAATTATAATTCCTATTTAATTACAACTTAATCCTTTTTATTAGGCATGTTAAGGGTAATTTACACTTTAGTCCTTTAGTTTCCTACAAATTTACTATCTTATCCTTTGCTTTCACTATAATTACAATTCTGCCATTTCTTACCCATTATTTATCATGAAAATTCCCATTTAGCCCCTAAATGTCATTTCTAAACCAAATTACCTTTTGAGTCCTTATATTATTATTGCTATTTTACCTAATTTATCATTTAGTAACTTATTTCTTCTTTTTTATTCTTTTATCCTAATCTTTCACATAATTACTATTTTACCCATATTTCTTCTACCATTAATACAAATTAATCCTTTTCACTCCGTTAGCTCTTATTAGCGTTTATGCACTCATTTTAATTCATTTGCATTATTTATATTACTAATTCTTATGTTATTCTAATTAATACCATTCTAAATTTCTCACTTAACCTACACACATTCAATTTAATTACCTTACTTTTATTCACAATATTTTTATCTGAATTTCGTTTTAGTCCTTCAATTTATATTAATATTACCAACTTGTAATTTAATCCCAATGAATTACGATTATGCCCTTCATTATCAACTAGTTTGTCAATTGTTCTATAAATAACATTCCTATCATCAATTTACTATTTAGTCCTTAAACATCACTAAATTATAATATTGCCCTCCAATTTCAGTTATTTACAATAATGCCACTAATTAATCTACCATTTAGTCTTTTGAATGTTATTTTAATGTTAAATTATATTTTAGTCCTTATGAAACAATTTAATTTCTTATTTTAACAAGTTATTACCTATTTCCTGTTATTTATTCTTATTTACTTATTAAATAGCATTTTACCATTTTAATCCTTAAATCTCTTATACTCTTACAATTAAGTCCCTTTTCACTTTATTTCTTATATTAACTCCAATTTACTCAATTTAAATCCACTTTTACCATTTTTCTCCTAGTATCAATCCGGTAGAAATCTCCGAACCGGATATATGGGACGTTGACCCCATAGGTCCACTACATTATAGAGTGACCACGAAGGACCACCTATACACTTTCATTACCTTTCATTGTACACTTTGACACTTTACACTTTATCTCTTTATCACTTTTACACTTTAGTAGACCGTCATTGGCCTACTGATACGAGTCGTCATGACTCCCTACCGCAGTATAGGTGTCACTATGGCTAGCCAACTATACCCTGAGCTAGATTTAATCACCAAACCACTACTTAGGGCAATTAAATCATTCACTTTATTAAATCATGATACTATATTTAACTTAAATTAAACTCATATCTTTAAATCATTAAAATACCATTCGACCAATAAACATTTTCACATCCAACTCATTCTTTTTCCATCAATTCCATTCCAAACCTATCAATATTTAATACTAACATCATTCATGTCATAAATTCACTTTAATATAACACATTCCACAATTTCCATCTTAAACATAGCACAATATTACACTTCAATTTGTTCATTTATATTCTATTAATTCCAAGTTAATATATACACACTTAATTTCCATTTTTTATTCATTTTATACCATTATACTTAATTAATAAACTAAATTATACTATAATTTGTCCTTGTATACCTATGTATACCGTTCAGCCTACATAATTATTTCTTTTTATTTTAATTATTTAAAATCTCATATTTAACCTCCCTAAACTTTTCTATCAAGTTTATTTCAATTAAACATGCATAAATCACATACATATAATATGAATATAATCTAAAACTATACATAATCAATGGAAAGAGTGGGATATTTTATCCACTAACCTCATTTTCTTATTCTAGACCTCTTAAACATCCTTTACTTTCCTGTGCTCCTTGAAACACCATTATCTCCTTTACTTTCCATATGTGGCTGAATATATTCACGAAAGAAACCGCTATCAATTTACTTCCTTTCTTCACTATAACAACATAAACACACTTTACACACCTAAAATTACCCATTAGATTCCTTGAATCAAATTAAAAACATAAATTTCCCATACCTCAAATTTATGTCTTAACCTTCAATCCTTGATTTAATCCACTTCTTTCAACACGATTGAAGATTAGAGGCTGCTACCATCTAACAAAGGAGCTAAAATTTGCTTAGGAAGCTTGATTTTAGGGAGAGAAATAGATGAAGGATGAAGAATTTTTGTGAAGAGAAAGAAAACTCCAATTCGGCCAAGAGAGAAATGGGGAGAGATGGAGAGATTTGCAGAATTCTCTGGGGAATTCTGATATTCCAAGGTATTTATAGGTCTCTTAATTGGTTAGGCTTGGTCCAACCAAGTTGGGCCAACCAATCCTAAGCCTATTTAGGTAATTAAGCCCATTATGCACCCCAAAATTATTTCTCACTTCTTAAGCTCAATTCCTCCAAAAATCAATTCCATAATTCATAAAATATATATATTAGCCTACACAAAATTTTTTAGCCCAATCGGAGTCCATTTTTTATCCGGCTCACTTAAACCGGTTCGATTTACTAATTTTCAGTGTTACCGTACAATTACTTTTTCACTTTCAAATTATTTCCCATACTATTTACAGTCAAACTACGCCTTCAGATAATTTTTCAGAGGTCATTTACCATTTCTAAAGCCTCGGTCAAACTCAACGTCAAACTAGTTACTATTTGAACAGAACCTATTTGACCTCGTTTTCACTCCAAATTTCATCTTTAGACTAGCCGCGACTAATTTTATCTAAAAACTAAATAAAATATTTTTCTCTTCCTAGTGTACTTTTTACCTTGAGGACTTTTCAGGGTGTCGCCCATCTCAGTATTACTCTCACCCAAGCACTTTTAACCTTGCAGTTGCAATAGGATCTGGTACATTAGTTCTGGTATGATCACACCCAGAAGACACTTTTCACGGCTGTTGCAATTGTGGGCCATTACATGCCGACTATTGTAATTTTGGGCCATTATAATTCTCCCCCACTAATAAGAATTTCGTCTTCGAAATTCCCTTATTTAACACAATCGTAATCACAACTACTACATTATGGGAATATTCAGTTAAGGAGGATCTATTTACATTCCATTAATATTCATACCTTACGCTCTTTACAATCTAGTGAACTTAAACTATCCTTATATCCCTTTATATACTTTTAATCACTTCTATCACCAATACCTATTCATGGCATGTATATGTATCAGTTTATCTTTGTTACACTATTTTCGATCTTAGGACCCCCTAAACCTTTGCTCTGATACCAATAAATTGTAACAGCTTTATATCACTGTACTGTATGTACAATGAACACTTACTATAGATGACATGTTAATGATAAGGTCATAAGTTATATCACATTGGACAGTTCAGTAAAAAAAAAAATTTCAACCATCATTAACATTCAAGCTTATGTAACAATATAATGAGCCATACAGTTCTATATAAAACTTTATGCAGGCACCGGGTCTCAAGTCAATCCAAATTAAAGTTACCCAATGAGGACACTAATACTTGTTTCACATGAGGAGAGCGAGAAAACCCGATTTTCACCTCAAGATTTCACAAATTTTGAACTCTCTATGACCAAAATTCTACCACCTTAACCATTTAGAAAAAACAGTTTTAATCGCAAAATTGGGGTTTTTGGTTGATAGATGCCTGTCCCTCATGAGGGATGCTCGTCAGTCGAGCCTGATGTATGCCCCGCCCTCTACTGGGATGGGCCTTGATGAGCGCCTGAGGTCTAGTAATGGACACCCGTCTGTCGATCAACAAGTATACCCGTCCTTTGTAGGGATGGGCAACAGGTAGAGACCGCCCTTTTGGTGACAGATGCCCGTCCCTCGCATGAAGGGCGCCCGTCTGTCACGAGCAAGGGTTGCCCCTCCTCTAGAAAGACAGGCTATGGGGGAAAACCAGAAATTTCACTGCTTTTACGAGCGAAGATTGTCCCTCAAATGAGGGACGCTCGTCGGTCATGACCGGACAACAGATTTCCACATTTTCTTTAATAGAAAATTTGAAAAACATCTTGTAAATCTAAAATATTATTTCCTAAGATGTGATTGATGGATTCTGAAATCAAAAGCTGATTTTATTCCTAAAATCATTCCAAAATCTAGAAATCCAAGGGATTCCTAAAGCCTATAAATAGAGATGGCTTTGGAGTTTTGTTTGGAAGAGAGAGGAGGAATTTTCAGATCAACAATTCCAGAGGAGAAAAAGAGATTTTTTGATTTTAAAATTTGCTTTCTTGAAATCATGATTTCCTGACGGTGGAGAAACTCCTCGAGGAAGTGAAATTAATTCATTTTTCTTGACCATTCTCTCATCTTTTCATCTTTTTCAAAGGATTTTAGAGAGATAAATTTAGAAAATCATCTTGTTTTTCAACAATTCTATGAAATTCCAAAAATAATACTAAGTAATTTCTTTCTCTTTAGAGATTAATACATTGAGGGTAATATTCTAGGTCCCAAAATCCATTTAATCATGCCTCAATTTTAAAATATGGCATGATATATGTATCTTGAATGAAAATGTTATTTTACTGATTTGTGCTATTTTTATTGTTTGCATGCTAATTTCCATTCATAAGTTGATTTTAGCATGATTCTGAGAAAATGGGATAAGAATATGTGATGTAATGCATGAAATAAAAGCTTGAATGATCATCCATAAAGTGTTCTCATTTTTTGCATTCTAGAGACGACCGACGGAAAGAAGACATAACCGATGCCCGTCGCTCAAGTGAGGGACGGGTCATCGCGGGCTTCACTTCCTCCAGTCGTTCGCCTCATCCAACGGCCGTCCCTCCTCTTGTAGGCCATCCCTGGTTTCTTTTTCATTTCCTTTTGTTTGTTTTGACCTCTTTTGTACTCTTTTTAACATTATTGTTGCATGTTAAGTTTTATGCATTATTTTAATGTTATTTTATCATATTCTATCTGCCAATTTTTTTGATTCCATTATCATGATTATTTATTTTACTTTATTTTCATATAATTTTGCTAACTTGTTACTTTCTTTTGTTTCTTCATTTGACATATAATATTTCTTTTAATTGAGCTTTGCTTATGGGCGGAGATTAGGAGGCTAAAGGATTTGGAAGCTCTTGGTTTGATTCATCCCTTCACTACCTTTTTCTCCATTATTTGCTATTGCCTTAGCTTAATTTTGATTGTTACTTTAACTTTACTTATAATAAAGTTGATTTTGTGCTAGTTAATATAGAAATTTACCAAAAAGATTTTTGTACAATAAAATCAGGCTTTTCTTCATAAAAGAGGACTAATGTCCTAGTTTTTCTTTTTTTCATTCCAATAAAATGTCATCAGAAGAATTATTCGATTTTGTAAATGTGCATGTGGGAACCAATGCTCCCACCTCAAATAAGTGCCCCTTCTTGCATGAGTTATTTTCAATCTATTTATTGGGGTTATATTCCTCTATTTTTTTTCATTATAGGTTAATTTTATTTATTTATGGCTTTATTTACCGCATTTTGTTATATGTTTGAGCTGCACTTTATATTAATTGCACAAAACCATGTGAGAAAAGAAATGAAAATTTAACATAAAAACTCATTTATAACTTTAACCAAGGTACGAGTAACAGTGGCGTCCCAAGGTCTCTAGTCTTAGACTTCACGAGGTTAGATGATCCCTCTCAGCATTCTATTGGGATTCCAAAATACTTTCTTTTGCCCAAAATAGACATAAGAGCAACATTTTGAACTCTCTCTCGTCTTAGGCCTCACGGGATTAAATGAACTTTGCCAATGTTCTATTGGGTAGCGACTCCAAAATACCTCCTGCTGCCCAAAATAGATGCACTCATAATACAGTTATTAGCAATTAACTAGGGGTAATTCCCTGTTCATTGCGAAGTGATGAACCTTTATGAGTTTGATGAACCTCCCTAAAAGTGGGCCTTCGGGGACAAGCGAGGTTCGGCGCACGTCACAGTGGCGACTCTACTAGGGACTTTGAGACTTTACTTTAAAAGTGTCTTGGTTAATATATATAATTGGATTTTTGAAACTAAAACTCTATCTCTTTTCAAAAATTGCATTGCATCCATCTTAGAGCCTTAGATTTATGCTAGATGGTCCCTCTCTTACCCCAGTGTGTTCCTGAAGAACGACCCTATGTTCACTCAATATAGGGAAGTGTTAGGGATAATCACCAGCCTAAGTCTAGTACCATTTGGTATATCAAATGATGACCCGATTGTTCATTACGCTCATGAAGAGCTAGACTTATTGGCAGAGATCATGCTCGGGTAGCCATAAAATATCATTACCCTGACTAAAGCCCATGTAATGGCAATAGATACTTCTCTTAGGTGATATGTACCTTACTATTGTGCTTGCTATGTGGGCCATTACTTATTAAACAAATTCAACCAAATTAAGTGGTCATTACTTGAAGGCTTTTATGTCCCAATGGGCCAATTTTAATTCATTTGAAATGTTTAAATAAGCAATGGCCAAAAATCATATGTATGCACTTTACATAAGAGAGGTTATGTTGCCAGTTTTATACCATGCACCATACGTGTTCGTTGGGTTCCCCAATCACCCATGGCTTAATCCCACCTATGAAAGAGATTATACAACCCCCTGTGTGGGAGAAATAAGGTTAGGAGGATCTATTTGCTTGCATGTGGTTGTAGATGTTGCATAAAGCAGATCATGCATTATATGCTATTCATGTATCATCCTAACAAGGTGAATGTTGTAGCCATCATAGATTCGTCTAAGTGGTTAAAGGCTCTCGGTGGTCGATTGATCAGGAATCCAATTTTTTAAATTGCCGAAAAGAGTAACTAATTGGGTTTTAGAGTCACTCTCAAATAATAGTGAAACATACTCCTTAAAATATTTAGTAAAAACTAGTATGGCCAACCTACCAAGAGAATTCGATGCAACTCATACCGTGATTGCTGAGGAATTGGGCAGAAGGTTGGAGGAGTTTAAGACTCGGATAACACCGCCCACTGGGCAGCACCCAGCTGCTTACCTACAGGGCAAAATGAATAAGAATAAATTAGGGAAGATCCCCCCGCCAGTAGTGTAGCTGCCAGTAACTGAACCTAGGGATACAGCCCACGTCGAGCAGAGGAGAGAACACGACCTCGATTGTGATTTCTTTAAGAAAGAACAAGAGGAGCCAGTAGTGATAAGGGGAAAAACACCTAGGTTCGAGGAGATGATCTCCAGGAAAATGGAGGAAATATTTGAAGCTATGGCCCGCATGTTAGTAGTGGGGAAAGCAATGAACCCAGAGGATAAGGAATTAGATGGAGAAGATCTAGTCCCCCAGAATTTTAAAATGCCTGGAGCCTGAAATTTGATGGAACTTCTGACCTGATAGTGCACGTAAAGCTGTACTCTCTGGTGATGAAAGGTACAACTTGAATAAGAAAGCAGAAAATAGAATATTTATTCGTGAGCTTAACAGGGCCCGCAATTAATTGGTACCATGGGCTAGACAGGAGGATTAAAGAAGACTGGAACTTATTGATGGAGGAGTTCCTCAAACAATTCGACTGTAGTACGAGGATAAAGGTCACTCTGAAAGACCAAGAGCTCCTGCAACAGAAGTCAGGGGAGTTATTCCATGAATACCTCACCAGATGGGGAAACCGGGTTATGAAAATGAAGAGAAAACCTAACACCCTAAATTAGATTAGGTTGTTTATCAGGAATGCTAGCCCATATTTGAAGGAAGGGATGAAGATGAAGGGATTGAAATATTGGGAGGCCTTGAAGGATATTGTGACGTGCGTCGAACCCGACCAGTTTTCGAAAACCCTCCTTTAGGGCCCGAGAGAGGGTTTGCGTCTTTTGATCTTTGGCAATCATGAGATATTTTAGACACCTCCTTCCAATAGAACACTGGAAAAATCATCTAATCCCTGAATCCTTTAGGCACGTTTGAGATATTTTGGAGTCGTCATCCAATTTACAAGAAATTGGGAAAGTTCGTTTAACCTTGGGGGTCTAAACTAGAGAAAGATTCAGAACTTTACTCTTATTAATACATTGGTTAATTATAACTAGGTTTTTAATTTTAAATTTCTATCTCTCTTCTCACACGGTCATACATTAAAAAATAAAGCGCAAAGAAAGCAGTAAAGAAAGCGGTAAAAGAAAGCAAGCCACAAAAAATAACAAAAAGATAAAATTGGGACAAAATACAATTCCCAAAATAAAAAAGGTATTAAAATTTGGGACAAAAATACAATCCCCCAAATAAAATCAAGCAAAACATAAATAAATAGATAAATAAATAAAATGAATAAATAAACATTCATAAATCGAGACATTATTTAGGATAGGAACATTGGTTCCTTCATTTTCACTTAGAAAGTCGAAAAGTGATTTTTTATTATTTATCGATAAAATCAGGATGAGTGATCCCATTTTAAAAAAGTTAACACTTTTTTTTTAAAAGTGAGTTTTTATGGGTTAAAATTAGGACATTGGTCCCATTTTATTAGAAAAAGATCCCAATTTATTAATATAAAACTTTTTGTGACTTTTAATTAATGTGCATAAAAATAAGTAAATTTATTACAAATTAGATAATAAAAACAAATAAAATCAAAATAATAAAAAATAATAAAAATACTAAAAATGACAAATTCAATCAAGATGGTGTCTTCAAATCTCTATGGGCTCCCACTCGCCATTGGAAAAGTTCACACATAAAAAAATAAGTATTGAAATAAAAAAACACAAATAAAATTGATGTTAGTAATAAAAATGAATTTAAACATATAACCTATGAAAATGAATTAAAATAAATAAAATAAAATGCATTATTAGTGACAAAACTAATTAAATGACATAATAAAATAAGTACTCAACATATTAACAATTCAACATGCATAAAAACATGAATAATAATAATAATAATAACAATGATAATAATAATAATAATAATAATAATAATAATAATAATAATAATAATAATAATAACAAATAAATAATAATAATGATAAACAACAACAACAACAACAACAACAACAACAACAACAACAACAATAATAATAATAATAATAATAATAATAATAATAATAATAATAATAATAATAATAATAATAATAAAGTAGATGAACAATCAAGTAAATTAAAAGGAAAAGAAACAAAGTAAATAAAACATGTTAGATCTATGAACAAACAAGTACACGAGAATAAGAAATAAAAGTATGTTAAGAAAAATATTGAATCTATGACTAAATTACATACAATACAAAAAATAATAGATCTAAAAAATCTACATGGTTGCTAATTAATTATAAACAACAAATGTAATAATAATAAAAAATACAAAATTAAACCCAAAATTCTTACCCTCAAAATTTGATTTGATGAATGAAGGTAAATGATCAATTTTCTTGTCTTGATTTGCCAAAATAAGATTAGAAAAATAAAACGTATAAGAAAATTTTTATCTCAATAAAAAAAAATTATTTTTTTGTCTCAAGAAGAAAATTGTTAAAAAAAGAAGAACAAAATTCCCAAAGATAAAAATTATTCTTTTTGCCTCGAGAATTAACTTAGAAAAATATTTAGAATATTAGGAGAATTTGTTCTTGAAGTTGAAGAAGAAGAAGAAGAAGAAAATATTTTTTAAGAAAATTCCCCCATTTTTTCCTCTCAAAGAACCCATTTTATACCAAAAAAAAAATAGATTTAATGAAGAAATTAAATTAATTTAATTCCCATTAAAAAAAAAAACTGAAGAATTTCAAAGGTTTTGAGAAAAATGATTTTAAAATTAAATTCTACCTAACAAATGAGAAAAAATGCCATAAATTGGCTAAAAAATGCCCAGAAGGGTTGGGGGGGGGGGGGGGGACACTGGTCGCGGAAGGGTGCCCAGGCAAGCGAAGAGGGCGAGCGATGCCCAGGGTGCGCGCTTGCTGCGCGTAGGTGACGGGCATTACTCGCGCGCAGCGACGGCCAGGGCGCGGGCACGTGCAACGCCCCACGTGTTGCCCAGCGATGCTCGAGGCACGCTGGGTGCTGCTGCGGGCGCGCCAACACACGCCGACACCAAAATTTTGTTTTTTTAAAAAATTTTGACAAAATATACTATCCTTTCAAAACTCCCTTTTTATTTTAAAATAATTTTTAAAAAATTTTTATTTATTATTTTTTCCAAAACCAAACTTGACTAGAAAACTATCACTTCCACCTTTCTTTTTGCCTATAAACAGGCATCTAGTTTCATCATTGGGTAATCCTGATCTAGGCTGCCTCAGGACCCGGTGTCTACAGTTACCCCCAATTTTGGAGAGACTAGTGCATAGGTGCCTAGGTGAGCCAAAATTCAGAAAAAGGGAAAGAAGCGCGTACCTGAGGCGGGCCTTCCTAAAGGAAATCGTCTCTTTAAGTCACCATCTAGACCATGGAGCGATTGTCATCCTTCTGGGTTGCACGGAGTCTTCTCAAGACTTCCAAAGTGCGGGTACCATCCTCAAATGGCGAGGCACCGAGTTTGCTCCAAACTTACAAAGTGCCGGGGTTGTTGTCCTGAACTACATCGAGTCTGCTCCAGACTTACAAAGTGCGGGTGCCATCCTCAAATGGCAATGTGCCGAGTCCGCTCCGGACTTACAAAATGCGGGGTTGTTCTTCTAATCTGCACCGAGTCTGCTCCAGACTTACAAAGTGCTTGGGCCATCCTCAGATGGTGATGCGTCCAGTCTGCTGTAGACTTACAAAACACGGGAATGTCCTCCTCAGAGGATTGCACCGAGTCTGCTCTAGACTTACAAAGTGCGAGTGCCATCCTCAAATGGCGATGCGCTGAGTTTGCTCCAAACTTACAAAACACAGGGTTATTCTTCTGAACTGCATCGAGTCTGCTCCAAACTTACAAAGTGCAGGTGCCATCCTCAAATGGCAATGTGCCAAGTCCACTTAGGACTTACAAAATGCGGGAGTTATTCTCCTCTTAGGTTACACCTTTTTACGTGTGAGGTTTTCATTTAGACATTTCCTGCAAAATTATATGCACAGGAATATATACAAGAAATTGTGTGTGTATGTGTAAAAAGCAAAATGCCGATGCTTGCAAAGGAATTGTATGACATGAAATGTAGATGCACGCAAAAATGGATAGACCATGTCCTGGGTGGTCAAGGGTCCATTAAGGATACGGCTTGGCTGATCGACCATGCCCCCAAGGATCCAGAAGAGTGTCATCTTGGCTTTAGGGACTCTGATCCAAAACCTTTTCTGAGAGACCAGTCAGGTGTGCATCTTTGCCCCCCGGTCAATGATCATACGCCCAGGATTCTAACTCATGTCCTTGCATCATACACTATCTACCTGAAGGGAGATCATCCAAAGTAATGCTGCCTTATCGCTTCAAGCATCGGAAGTCATTGTTTTAAAGGTAGTGCGCCCCTTGTGGATTTTCACACTATCTTTTCTTTGTGGGAAATGCATCCGTTTGGGGATTTTCACATAACCCTTTGCCTAATTTTTGCCTGGAATGGACCCAATCCAATCCAGCAGTTTTTTTTATTTTATTTTTTGTAGGTTAGACTGCCTGTTTCCACCCTGCCCTTTAGCCTAACTTTTGCTTAGAGAGCCAGTTACGGTTTTAATCTCTAACAGCCCTTTTTTTATTTTTTTATTTTTTAGGTGCGACTACAAGAGAAATGCAGGCTGTTATCAGAACCTCCCTTAACGATGATCAGCACAATTTGCTTAGACACTTTCAAGCGAAAACAATTAGAGAATAGTCATCAAATAAATAAATGAAATGTTTCTTTTTAAGACAGAACTAAAAACCAATGAAAATGCAGAGTAAATTCTTTTATTCATTGCAAAATTGTGTATATTTCTGTATTATTTTGCCATACATGATCCTCATTTGACCAGAATTCAAAAGCGCAAGACTACACCTAATCTCGGAATAGATCTTGTAAGCATCAAACTCCTGTTATCAATCGGCCCTCTCGAGTTTTCTCGATTGAACATTTTCGCCCAAGGTGCCTTTTTTCAGTTTTCACCCTGACAGGGCGCCCAATTTTAGCAAGGCTGCCTTTTTTTTTTTCAGTTTTCGACCCTCGGGGTATTTATTCTCTTCTTTTGATTTTTGGTTTTTAGCCATGGAATCTTTTTAGTTTGTCAATATTGACCGGGTCTTTAAACTCATTCCCATCGCTGTCTGCTAAAATCGCTGCTCCCTTTGTTAGCAACTTTTTTAGCACGAACGGGCCTTCCCAAGTTGGCCTGAATTTTCCCCGGATGTCTGGCACCCCTGGCCTCATCATCTTTAAGAAAAAATCCCCTTCTTTCAATGGGTGCTTCCGTACCTTCTTGCCAAATGACCGAGCTAACCTCTTCTGATAAACCTGATTGTGATAATAAGCTTACAACCTATCTTCATCCAACAGATTCCACTGCAGTAAATGCTGTTGTGCCCATTCTGCCTCTGGAATCTCGGCTTCCATTACTACCCTTAAAGATTTCATCTCGATTTCAACTGGTAAAACTACTTTAGTTCTATATACCAGAGAGAATGGCGTTGCTCCCGTAGAAGTTCTGACTGTAGTTTTATAACCCCAGAGTGCAAAAGGTAGGTTTTCTACTCAGTCTTTATGGCTCTGAACCATCTTGGCCAATATTCTTTTAACATTCTTGTTAGCTGCTTCAACCGCACCATTAGCTTGAGATCGGTAGGGAGAAGACTTGTGATGCTGGATTCCATATTTCTGAAGCATCTATTTAGTTTTTGCCAAGAATTGTACCCCATTATCAGACACAATGTGGTGCGGGAGCCCATATCTATAGATCAAATTCTGCTCGATGAACTTGGCCATGTCCCTGGCATTGACCTTCTTAAAGGATTCAACTTCAACCTATTTAGTGAAGTAATCAATAGCGATTATAATGAACCTATGCCCATTAGAAGTTGTAGGACGTATCTCACCTATGATATCTATTCCATAAGCTACAAATGGCCATGGAGATGTTAAGTTATGTAGCTCTGAAAATAGCACATGCCTCAAATTCGCATATTACTGGCATAACTAGAATTGCTTTACATATTTTGAACAATCCATATCCATCGTAAGCCAGCAAAATCCTTGGCGCATGATCTTCTTGGCTAAGGCTAAGCCATTCATGTGAGCACTGTAAACTCCAGCATGAACTTCTTCCATAACCCTTTCAGCTTCTTTCTCCGCCAAACATCTCAATTGGATACCATCAGCTTGCCTCTTATACAAAGTGCCATCTACACTGATGAATTGAGTGGATAACTTTTGAATCATTCTCTGGTCCTTCTCGGTGGCTTCTTCTGAAAAAACTAACCTTTCCAAGTAATTCTGAATATCGTAATACCACGGGTTTCCATTAGGAACTTCAACCTCCATCACCTACTCAGTTTCAAAACAAGGTCTTTCTGCACTAGATATCAGCACGGGTCTCATAGCAACCCCTGTTGGATTATCCCACATAGACACTAACGTCATGAGAGTATCAGCCAATTGATTTTCATCCCTGGGGACGAAGTGAAAAGTATAGGTCTCAAACTAGCTACTTAACATTCTCAAATACTTCACATAAGGCTACAACCTCTCTTCCTTAACTGACCACTCCCCTCTGATTTGATGAAATACTAAGGACGAATTTTCGAAGACTTCTATGGTCTTTGCCCCTAGAGCTAGCAGTGCTTCCAGTTCAAAGATGCAAGCTTCATATTCCACTTCATTATTGGTAGCTTCGTACCTCAACTTTTTAGCTAATGGCAGCTTCTCATCATCCGGGGTCGTAAGAATAATCCCTGCTCCTGCCCCTTTACTATTAACTGCCCCATCGAAAAACATCTGCCACCCTTTTACGGCTATGGTCATGACATCTTCATCTGGGAAATTGTATTCGAATTGATCTCCCTCAATATGGTGCTCAGCCAAGAACTCAGCTACAACTCTTCCCTTAATGGTTTTCCTAGTGACGTATTTGACATCGAACTCTTGCAATAATAACAACCATCTTCCATCTTTCCTAGTAGAGAGGGCGTTTCCTGAAGATACCTAAGCGGGTTATGCTTCGTGACTGCCTGCACACTGAAGGAGTGAAAGTAGTGTCGCAACTTTTTAGAGGCCCAAATTACTGCTAAGCAAATCTTTTCCACTTCAATATATTTAACCTCGTATGGCAGGAATTTCTTGCTAAGGTAATAAATAGCAAACTCCACCCCAAACTCATCCTCTTGAGCCATCATGGCACCCACTGAACTGTCTTCTATCGCTAGATATAGGATTAGTGGCTTGGCATGATGTGGTGGTCTTAAGACTGGCGGATTTAGGAGATAACCTTAATAGTATCAAAGGGCAGTTGACAATCACTATTCCACACCACCGGTTGATTCTTCCTGAGAAGCTTGAAGATTGGCTCACATACCGAAGCTAGCTTGGCAATAAACCGGTTAATGTACTGAAGTTTTCCTAGGAAACTTCTAACTTCCGTTTCTTTCTGAGACACTGGCATCTCTCTAAATGCTCTGACCTTATCAGGATCTACTTCAATTTCTCTTTGACTTACCACATGGCCCAATATCTTACCTGAGGTAACTCCAAAAATGCAGTTCTTGGGATTGAGTCACAGATTATACTTATTGATCCTTTGAATGAACTTTTCAAAAGCCTCAAAGTGACCTTCTCTGGTAGCTAACTTGATCATTATGTCGTCAATATACACCTCCACCTCCTTGTGGATCAAGTTATTGAGAACTCTGATGGCCATTCTTTGATACGTTGCTCCTGCATTCTTTAATCCAAAAGACATAAACCGATAAGCAAATGTACCCCATTCAGTGATGAAGGCCGTCTTAATTCGATCTACGATCTTGTTGAGGATTTGATTGTACCTTGCATACCCATCCACAAAACTGTACATCATGCAAGCAGCCGCACTATCTATCAGCACATCAATATGAGGGAGAGGGAAATCATCTTTCGGACAATCTTTGTTCACGCCCCGATAATCCACACATACCCGAACCTTTCCATCCTTTTTGGCCACAGGAACTACATTAGCCAACCAAGTCGGGTGTTGAACCTCTATTAGAAACTTAGCCTCAATTTGCTTATGGATCTCTTCTTTCACCTTTTGCGCCCATTCCGGTCTAAGTCTTCTGAGCTTTTGCTTGACTGGTTTAGACTCTAGGTAAGTTGGAATTGTATGTTCAACGATGTCTCGATCAATTCCCGGCATGTCCTCGTAGGTCCAGGCAAAGACTTTTTCATATTTTTTTAAAATTCTCTCAAATTTTAACCTCTCCTCAGGAGTTATGTCTGATGCTATATAAATTCCTTTGGGTTCTCCAAAGTTTCGAGATTAAATACAGTTGTACTAGTTGAGTTAATGTCAAAAATGAATGCATCATGTTTATAATCATGAGAAATGAAATCATCAGGAACATCACACAAGTAAGCAAAGTTGTTCATCTCATTAATATAATCATAGTCAACATTATCATTATTGCAAAGTTCTGGCATAAAAAGATTATCTAGATAACTATTGTCTTCGCTTTCTATCGACGCCGATGTTGCAGCCGACTGTGCTTTGGGTTCTTGGCTTTGTGGAGGCTTACTAACTTCCTTCGATGAAATCTTTTGATCTTGAATTTTCAAATTTGGCTCTGTTGCTTCAACCACCATCTTTTCTTTTCCCTTCAACCTAATGGCTAACAGCTTGTCAGTGATAATTTTCTCTGGCCCATCCTTGTCCCAGACACTATATTGAGTCATGATCTCCTCATCCCAGAAGTCCTCTACAGATTTTATAATTCCAATATCCTAGTCAAAGACATCATTGAAGATTTCGAACCCTGGTATGTTCTTTCCATCTGCCCACTGAGGCTCTTCCTCTCCAGTGTAAGCACAAACCAAGGATGCAGGAACAAAACTCTCTGAAATGTGAGGGATCTTCTTTGATATCTTCTTCCTACCAAGCTCACCTTTGTAGCCCAATCCTTTTCAATCCTTCTAGCCTTTTGTAGTGATAGCTGACTGTAGCCCCTATAAATTTTTGCCTAAACTAGCCCCTGGGAAGAAGTGGATCTTCTTCATCACGTTCATAACATAAGGGCTATCTGCTGAACTCTACTCTTCTCCAATCACCGATACATGAAAGCCACTGAATGGCTGATTAGAAATCCCCAAGGCAGACACTTGGTTTTCTTTTGCCGCTTTAATAGTCACCACCTCCCCTTCATGTGGTATCTTGATCATCTGGTGCAGGGGGTAGACGACACTCCTCCCAATTTATGGAACCATGGCCTTCCAAGTAGAGCTGAGAAGTTTGTTGGGATAAGCAAGACTACAAATTCTTCCTCCGCTTCAATAGGCCCAGTCTTGACCAGAGCTCTAAAAGTTCCCAACGCTTGTCTTTGAGAATTATCATAGGCTATAATGGTCAAATCAGACTTGCTCAGCATATTTTCATTTAGCCCGAAAGCCTGAAGTGCCACTAAAGGGTAGACATTTATGGACGAGCCATCATCAACCATGACACAAGCAGTGTGCTTGTTATTAATCTGTGCTTTGATATATAATGGCCGATTGTGATTGCGGCCTTCTGCTAGCAAGTCCGCATCAGAATATACCAATCTCTCTCCTGATCCCCCCTTAACAAGATCTAACAACTCGGTTAGAGAAATCGAGGTGGCCACGGTAGATTCACTCAAAACCTCAACCAACTTCTATCTATGGGAAGGGGACTATCTTAAACGGTCCTAAATAGATATCTGAGCCATGGTTTTTTTCAATTGCTTTACTACAAGATTCTCTTTTGGCTCTTTTCCCGCAGGTGTTTGCACTGGTCCTGTGATTTCTCAACTTCTAGGACCACTCTTCCACTTCTCATTACAGCCCCAACTTCCTCCCCTTCTCCATCTAAATCCCAAAGATCCACAAACTTTCCTCCTTCTTCCTCTTCTTCGTCTTCTTCTCCACTCTCACTAGTAGACCAACAATCTTTCACCGTCACGGGCATCCCTTCTTCACTTGCCTTAGGGTGAGTGATAGCGACGTATTCATTACCATACAAGTCCTATAAGACATACCACTCAGGTAGGCTTGACCCAATCATGAAGACAGGCGGTGGCACAGCATTGTAATGGGACTTCTTCTTACTCTCCCTCTTTTCAGGATCAGTGATCTGCTTACTATCGATCAAATCCTAAATCTGGTGCCTCAATCTCGCACAATAATCTTTCATATGCCCAGTGTGTTAGTGGAATACACAATATTCATTATCTTTATGCCCTAGCTGTCCTTCGGTTCTGGCTGGCCTGGGTGGCAGGGGTTGTAGCTTCCCCTCCTTTACTAGTCTCTTTAATACCCATGACAAAGGTCAATCAAGATTTGAGAAGTACCTCTGATTCACTCCTGTTGTCGAAACCTCAGCCATTTTTCCAACTCTGTTACCACTGCTGGAGCTTGCTAACTTTTTTGCCCCCTGGTTACTGTAACCCTTCTTAGCATAGGCCTCACTACTTGCCTTCCTGGCCATATACTCACTCTCTGCCTCTATGGCGATGTCCTTTAAAGACTCCTAATCCTTTAGCCCTTTCATTTTTAAACCATCCCTCAGGTATGGGCTGGCATTCCTAATAAACAGTCGGATCTAATCGGGAGTATCAGGTTCACACTTGAGATACTCATGAAAAGACTCTCCAGACTTCTGTTATAGCAACTCTAGATCCTTCAGCGTGATCTCTATTTTGGTACTACAATCGTACTGCCTTAGGAACTCTTTAGTCAGTAAGTCCCAATCTTCTTTGGACCTTCTGTCCAACCCGTGTTACCAGTCAATTGCAGCCCCTGTAAGACTCAAGCAGGAGTACTCTATCTTCTGCTTCCTGGTTAGAGTTATCCCCTTCATGACCAGTGAATACTGTTTAATATGCACAGCAGGGTCAGATGTGCTATCAAACTTAGGGATATCAGGCATTTTAAAGTTTTGGGGGATCAGATCATCACTGTCCAACTCCCGATCTTTAGGGTTCATTGCTTTTCCCACAGTCAACATTCTCGTCATGGCCTCAAATTTCTCCTCCATCTTTCTCCACATCGCCTCCTCCAGCTTGGCCGACTTCCCCTTTATTTCCACCGGCTTTTCTTGCTCTTCTTCTTCTCATAAGTTAACCTCAGATTTAGGGCCTTCTCTACGCTCAACAAGTGCTGGCACTCTGGGCTCAATTGCAGGTGGGTCAACTACTGCAGGGGGATCCTCTCTAACAGGCCCTTGTTCATCTTGCCCCCAAACTGGAGCAGTGGCCTATTGCTCAGCAAGTGGGGCTAGGGTAGTAGCTAGGTTTCCCATCATCGCCATCATTTTGGCCTCAAACTCTTTCATTCTCCTCCCCACTTCTTCGACAATCATTGCCTGGGTTACATCAGACCCACTTAATGGATTAGACATACTTGTCTCTACTGATGATTTCGCAGAAAATATCTCACTACCTTCTAAAAAAGAATATAAACTCCGATCTGACAATAGTTTTGGTAGTTCAAAAAGTGGAATTCTTCTTAGTCGACCGTCGGGACCTCTAAACCACCTGGATGAATCTATGATGGCTGTAGAATACACCTCGTTAGGATGATGCATGATTGAAATGTGATGCATGGCCGTGCTGATGTAGCATAGACAAACACATACAAGCATATAGATCCTTCAAACCTTATCTCTCCCCCACACAAGGTAGTTTGGTCTCTTTCCGAGGTAGGCTTTATCCATGGGCCGGAACCCATTGGATACATATAGTACATAGTGGAAAATCGGCAGCATAACATCTCTTGCCTAATGTACATACGTATGGGTTTTTGGCCATTATGTATTTAAACACCTCAGTTTAATTAAGATGGGCCCACCGGGGCATGAAAGCCTTTGATAGAAAGACCATTCAATTTAACTAATTTTGTCCAATAGATAACGGCATACATAGCAAGCACAGGATTACGGTACATTTCACCTAGTGGAAGTATCTATTGCCATTATACGATCTTTGGTCAAAGGTGGCGATACTTTAGGGCTACCCAAGCATGGTCCCTACCAATGGGTCTAGCTCATCATGAGTATAACGATCGATTGGGTCTCCATTTGATATACCATAAGGTACGAGGCTTGGGCTAGTGATTATCCTTAACACTTCCCTACATTGAGTGAACGTATGTTCGTGCTTCGGGAACGCACCGGGGTTAAGAAAGGGACCAAACTAGCATAATTCTAAGGCTTTAGCATGGATGCAATGCAATTTTTTGAAAAGAGATAGAATTTTAATTTAAAAAAAAAACTCCAATTATATTATTAACCAAGACAGTTTTGGAGCAAAGTTTCAAAATTCCTAGTGGAGTCTCCACTGTGACGCGCGCCGAACCCGAACAGTTCCTGAAAACCCGCTGTAGACACCGGGTCCTGAGTAAGCCTAGATCGAAGTTACCCAATGATGATAATTGCCTTCACAAGCTTAAAAGGTTAAAAGTGATGGTTTTCTCGTCAAATTTGCATTTTAGAGTGAAAAATTAGAAAATAATAAAACAATATTTAAAAAATTAATTTTGAAAAATGGGGGCTTAAAATTATAGTGTTTTTAGTCAATTTAAAAAAAAAAAAGAAAAAAAAAATGAAAAAATTTTTCGGACCGCGAGTGTCGGGCGCGACAGCGGGCTGGCGCCAGGCGCCCAGCGCGCTGGGCGCGATTTGGCGATGCGCTGCGCGCCGCACCGTGCGATTTCCATGCCTCTGGGCGCGGATTTCGCGCAGCTCGCTGCGTGAGGCCCCGTCGCTCTATAGCGACGGGCGGCGTCCCTCATCCTGGCCGTCGCTACAGGGTCTGATACCCTTTTCTAATTTTTCAGCCTTTTTTCCTATTTTTTCACCCAAAAATCCGTTTTTTATCCCATTTTTTTGGGGTTTTTGACTTCAAATTAAATTCTAAAATATTTTTTTAGATAATTAAATAATAAAACTTGATTTTATCATTAAAAATAAAGGAATTTTGTGTTAAAATAGGTTTTTTTCCTTAATTAAATGAGGGCAACCTATTTTATTCTATAAAGACTTTATGATGAAATCAAAAGGAGGCTCCTCCACACATTTTTTAGACCTAAAATTTTCAGAATTCTTCTTCTTCTTCCACTAAAATTCCAGATTTATTCCCCAACCAAAAATCAAAAAGAAAAATCAAATGTTTCATTCTTTTTCCAACATAATTTCTTCTAAACATATTTTTTAGAGGAAGTTTTGTTGTTTGATTTAATTTTTGAGACAAATAGAATAATTATTTGTTCTCAAAATTGTTTTTTAATCTTTTATTTTGTGTTCAATAAAACTTTTTCATTGATTTTGTTTTGAATCTCTTTTTGATAAAAAATTGATTTTGAGACAAATAAAATAATTGTTTGTCATCAAAATCTAATTTTTATTTGATTTTCTAAAATAAAACTTCAATCAATTTTTTATGAACAAAGTGATTGATTGTTCTTGAAATCATTTTTCTTTATTTTAATCAATAAAAAACTTTTTTTGATCAAAATCATTTCTTTAGGCAAAGGTATCAATTCTTTGTTCTTAAAGAATTTTGATCATTTTTTTCATGTTTCTTGGAATAAAATTCCAACATTTTCATCATATTTCACTCTAATATTGTGAATCATCAAACAAAGAAATCGATCATCTTTTACCTTCATCGAATCCGAAACTCTGAGGGTAAACATTCTGGGCTTGTTCTTATTATTTCTTTTGGTTCATATCTAATTTATTTATGTATATTTTATTTTATTGTTTTCATTTATTTTATTTATTTCAGATTTGTTTTATTTAATTTGTTTATATATGATTTTTATTCATAGAAATATTGATTTTTATTAATTTTAACATGTATTTAATTTATTTCACTTTAATTCATCATTATTTTTAACATGTAATTAATAAATTCATTTTAATTGATCTTTTTGCCATGTAAATGGTTTATATCATTTGTGAACATATTTAATTAATCATATTGTTCATTTGATTGTTTTCATCATTCTTTAATTGTTTTCATTTATTATTCTTTTCTTTATCATTTTATATATTCTTTGATTCGTTTATCTTCATCATCATTATTTTCATCATGTGTATATTTTCATGTACTAATTTATTAACATGTTTATTTTATTTTCATCACATCATTCAATCATTTGTCATACATAATGCATGTTTCTCATTTATTTTGGTTTGTTAACATTTTGATTCCATTATCATTTTTTTCATATCATCTTATTTTATTTTAATTCATTATTTTGTATGTTTAATTGATTTAATTGATTTAATCACTAACATTATTTTATTTGTATTTTGTTTTTATGTCTAAACTCATTTTTCGCTTGGGCGTTTTTGCGAGCACATCGGGAGGTCCAAAAAGGCTCGTTTGGTTCATATATTTATTTTCTTTATTTTATTTAATTTTGCCATATAATTTTCTTGTAAAATTCTTTATTTAGGCACGCTAAAAAGAAAATCACAAAAACGTTTCTATTAATTAACTTGACATTTTTTTCTAAATAAAAGGGGACCAATGTCCTAATTTTTCATACCCAAATAAATCATCACATCAAAACTGTTTCATAATAAATATGCATGCGAGGACCAATGTTCTCACTATTAATGAATAACCCGTTTTATGCATGTATTTCACTTTTATAAATGGGAGTTGTATTCCGCTCCTAGTGTTATTGTAATTTGTTTTTGAATGCTTTATTTTGGATTTTGCTTACATTTACCGCTTTTGATATGAATGATTGCGCCTTTAATTTAAATTGCATTGTGTGGAAAGTTGATGAAACAATGAATTCAAAACTTAATTATAATATTAATTAAGGTATAAATAAATGAGAAGTCCCGAATCAGCTCTGGTCTTTGGGCTCAAGAGGCTAGAGGTTTACCCTCCAAGACACCTCTTGTGTCACGAGGCTTTAGCGTTAATCCTAGGCTCCTTAGGGCGAGAGGTTTACCTTCCCCCTTTGGCTGGCCCAAAATGGATACTAAGCGCAGTCTTAGGCTCTCCGAGGCGAGAGAAACTTTCCCAATGTTCTATTGGGTGGCGACTCCATGAAACCTACTTGTTGCCCAACATAGACGCACTTGCGATTTATTGCAACCTATCAACGGACCCACAATTGCCCGATCGCCCACGTGCGGGCAGTCATAGGGGCGGCCGCGGGGATCCGGCGCGCGTCACAGTGGCGACTCCACTGGGGACATACTCGAGACTTCGATTCGAAAGTACCTTGATTAAAAATCATAATTGAGTTTTAATTTAAAAATTTCATCTTCTTTCAAAACTGCATTGCATCTCATTAGAGCCTTAGATCTACGCTAGTTTGGTCCCTCTTTTAGCCCCGGTGCGTTCCCAAAGCATGACCCTATTTTCACTCAATTTAGGGAAGTGTTAAGGATAATCACCAGCCCAAGCCTCGTACCATCAAGGTATATCAAATGGTGACCCGATCGGTCGTTACGCTCGTGATGAGCTAGACCCGTCGGCAGGGATCATGCTTGGGTAGCCCTAAAGTAACACCACCCATGACCAAAGCTCATGTAATGGAAATAGTCACTTCCCCTAGGTAATATGAACCGTAATACCTTGCTTGCTATGTGGATCATTATATATTCGACAAGCCCATATAATTTGATTGGTCACCTAATAAAAGGCTTTCATGCCCCGATAGGCCCATGTCAACTTGTTCGGGCTGCCTAAATACATAACGATCATAACCCATGTGCTTGCACATTAGATAAGAGATGTTATGATGCCGGTTTTCCACCGAGCACCATGCGCATCCATTGGGTTGCTCGCTAACCCATGGATCAAGCCCACCTAGGAAAGAGACCGCATTACCTCGTGTGTGGGAGTAATAAGGTTGGAAGGATTTACTTGCTTGCATGTGATTGTAAATGTTGCATAGCTCACTATCATGCATTGTATATGTCATTCATACATCATCCTAACAATCTAATTTTTTCAGCCATCATAGATTCATCTAAGTGGACTAGAGGTTCCGACGGTTGGCTAGTAAGGACAAATCTGCTCTTTGAGTTACCGGAACAAGTGTCTGACTGGGATTCTGAGTCATTCTCATCAATCAGTGAATCCTCTCTTGAATCATCAATGGCAGAAAAACCTGGAGTTTTGACCACTCAAGACCTAGCTAGGAGGCTAGAGGACTTCGAACGGAGAGTGCTAGACATGATGGGTGCCATGGCTGAAAGGATTGCCCATCCACCTGCTGCCCCACAGCCGCTTGCTACTCTACAGCCACAGGCAGCCCCTTCTCGGGGGTAAGCCAAACCACCTGCTGGTGGGGAGGCTCCCTTCGTTGGAGCTGCTGCTCGCCAACCCAATAATGAGTACAGAGTTGCCGCACCCATCGAGCCAAGAGGGGAAAGGATTCATAACCCCAACGATGATTTCCTGATGGAGGAAGAAGAAGAAGAGGTGCCAATAGTCCACCAAGCTGCGAGGCCTAGAGCACCCAGAGTAGAGGATGAAGCTTTAAGAGGTATGAGACAGCAGATTGAGGCAATCACCCGCATGCTCTCGACTGGAAAGGGGGTCAACCCAGAAGACAGAGATTTGGGGGATGAAGAGCTGCTGCCCCAAAGATTCAAGATGCCCGAGCTGCCGAAATTTGATGGCACCTCTGACCCATCCGCCCACATCAAACAGTACACCTTGGTCATGAAAGGCACAGGGCTGAGCAAGAAGCAGAAGGTGGAATATTTCTGCCTTAGTCTGGTGGGCCCGGCAGTTGACTGGTACCACGGGTTGGATAGGAGGTCCAAAGAGGACTGGGACCTTTTGACCGAAGAATTCATAAAGCAGTACAACTGCAGCACTAGGATGGAGGTCACCCTAAAAGACCTCGAGCTTCTACAGCAGAAGAATGATGAGTCATTCCATGAGTACCTTACAAGATGGAGAAACAGGGTTATGGAGATGAAGAGGAAGCCTGCCACTGCAGACCAGATTAGGCTGTTTATTAGAAACTCATGCCCTTACTTAAGGGACTTGCTCATTTTTAAGGGGCTCAAGGACTGGGAGTCGCTTAAGGATATCGCTATAGAAGCTGAGGCGGCTTACTTGGCAAAGAAAGAAAGCCAAAATAACTTTGCTGGGAAAGGCTATGGGAACCAGTCGGGATTCAAATCAGGAGGTGCCGGGAGCAGCAACAGCAGAAACGGTAGGACGGCAGAGGTCTCAGCTACTGGAGTTGGGCAGGGTCAGAGATACTACTCCAACTTAGGCCGCTCTCTATCCTGGGTGTTGGAGAGACTAACGAAGGAAGGCAAGTTGCAGCCATTGCCACCCAGACCAGCCTTGAGTCATGGACAGCCGGGACATAGAGGTGATCAGTACTGCGCTTACCACCAGCACACCGGCCATTTGACTGACCATTGCCAAATTTTGAGAAACAAAATCCAGGATCTCATTGACACCAATCAGATCGCAGATCCTGAGAAGAGAGAGAAAAAGAAGAAAGCAGGTTATAATGCAGTCCCTCCACCGTGAACATGATCGTGTCTTGTGGCCCACTAGTGATATTGCTTTTAGATGCTGAAATTCTTTTTATTTCTAGAACATTTTATGTTACAATTTTTGGTTTGTAATGAAGAGAACAATTTTTGCTTATTTGTATAATGTTTCTATCGACTTCATTTCGCATGATCATAACACATTTACTTTGGCATTAATTCAAATAATATGACTGCAGTTAATCTCAAAAACTTTGGGGAACCCAAAGAAAATTTTGATAGCATCTAACATAGCTCCTGTAGAGAGGGAAATTAAAAATAATAAAAAAAAACTAGTTGCAATTAGGAGATTGGATGAAAACTCACTAAGAGCACCAGAACCTTTCTGACTACCCGTCAAAGCGATCCCTGGATAAGACAGAACCTAGAAAATGATTTAGGCAACATTTTCTTTGTATAGTTCCCTAAATGACCATTTCCTACCCTTACTTCACAATCGCTTGCTAGCCCATTGAGCCTTTATGTGGGTATGCTAAATGCGTGCCAATTTTGTTGTTACACATGTTAAAACTATCCCCTCGCTTAAAATGATTTTGGCTTCCCCTTAGAAGAGTGGCCTCTCTAGCAGGGATGGATGAACGTTTTAACAATTAACAATTTCTTTGTGGGTTATCAAAATTGCCTTGGTAAGGATGAGTTTACAATTTGAGAAGAGGGTTTCAGTCATGCGCCAAAGACATGAGCTCCTTAAAAAAAAAGAGTAGAGCTCAAAATAATAACCACTTGACGAGTTTTGATGATTACCTTTTTAACTGTCAATCTGATCTTAAATGAGCTAAAATCCAAATTCAAGAATACCTTTGTATATACAACTGAGCTGAGAATGGTTCATCCACCAGTCGAGAAAATATTGCGGCCATTTTTCTCTAGCGACCTGATCCTCCTTTGATAGCCATCTACTTAAGCCTAACATTACAACTAAAGTAAGACCTTTTGATTCTTGGTTCAGTCTTATCCAATTAGCGAAGATGACCTTCTAATAAGGTTTGGTACGTAAGAAGAGGCATATGGTGTTTCTTGAGCTTAAAGCGAGGAGCCACGAGTGCATTCATGCATTCGAGTTAAGTCTCGTCCCTAAAGTTGCATCTAGAATTCGCATTCAAAGAAAAAGATTAAGAGATGAGAGAAATTCTTCAATCATAAAACCCGAGAGGGCTGATTGATAACAGGAGTTTGATGCTTTCAAGATCCATCCCGAGATTAGATGAGGTTTTGTATTTTGAAAATCAATGTCAAAATAATGATCATGTTTAATGAAATCAAATTGAAACACATGGATTCATGCAATGATGTGATTAGAGTATTGTACCCTGTGTGACCAAAGTCGCCTATTGTCAAGCGCTTCAGCCGATTCATCCTGTTATCAGATGTGCAAAATCAAGCTCATGCAACCATGTCCTAAGACTCCCTAAAGATTCTTGCCAATAACTTCAGCAATCTTAAAAAAAAAAGAGCCGTTAGAGTGAAAACCGTAACTGGCGCTCTAAGCAAAAACTAGGCAAAAGGATAGGGTGAAAACCTGAAAACAGGCAGTCTATCCTTCAAAAAAAAAAAGAAGAAAGAGAAAAGCCGCTGGATTGGGTTGGGTCCATTCCAGGCAAAAAAATAAGGCACAAGGTTATGTGAAAATCCGCAAAGGACGCATTTCCCACTAAGAAAAGCTAGTGTGAAAATCCACAAGGGATGCACTACCTTCAAATAATGACTACAGGTACCAGGTGAGAATCTCACAATCCCAAAAGGCATGAAATTCAAAAGTAGCTCAAAAGGCATCGATCCTATTGCAAATTGCAGCTAGCCCGGCTATCATCTCCAAGTCCACATAGATAAATTTTTATCCTGCATTCCTGCATGACTCATGCATTTCACTTGCATGCTCACTATTTTTCCTGCATATTTTAGTTTCCCTATTTTGCAGAAAAAGAGATTTAATACGGACACCGACCAAAGCCGAGTGATGACATCAGTCCAAGCAATCAACCAAAGACCTCTCCGGAGGCAGACCTCAATCGAAGACCTCTCAAGGGGCAATCAACTAAAGACTTCTCAGGGAGCAGCAAGCTGAAGACCTCTCAGGGGGCAATCAACAAAAGACTTCTCAGGGAGCAGCAAATTGAAGACCTCTCAGGGGGCAATCAACCAAAGACCTCTCAGGGAGCAATGAACTGAAGACCTCTCAGGGGGCAAACGATAAATGAACCGAAGACCTCTCAGGGGGCAAATGATCAATGAACTAAAGACTTCTCAGGGAGCAGCAAATCGAAGACCTCTCAGGGGGCAATGAACGGAAGACCTCTCAGGGGGCAAACAATCAATAAACCGAAGACTTCTCAGGGAGCAGCAAACTGAAGACCTCTCAGGGGGCAGACAAACGATCGATGAACCGAAGACCTCTCAGGGGGCAATCAACCAAAGGGCTCACAGATAGCACCACTTCAACAAATGAAAACACACCATGATAATAACCACCATCTCAGAATTCTCCAGTTCGGAAAGACGGCTGACTCAGGTACGCGTCTCTTTCCTTTTCTTCTTTGAGTTTAGGCTCACCTAGACACTAGTGTACTAGATTCCCCTAAACTTGGGGCAACTGTAGACACCGGGTCCTGAGTAAGCCTAGATCGAAGTTACCCAATGATGATAATTGCCTTCACAGGCTTAAAAGGTTAAAAGTGATGGTTTTCTCGTCAAATTTGCATTTTAGAGTGAAAAATTAGAAAATAATAAAAAAATATTTAAAAAATTAATTTTGAAAAATGGGGGCTTAAAATTATAGTGTTTTTAGTCAATTTAAAAAAAAAGAAAAAAAAAATTAAAAAATTTTTCGGAACGCGACTGTCGGGCGCGGCAGCGCGCAGGCGCGCTGGCGCCCAGCACGCTGGGCGCGATTTGGCGACGCGCAGCGTCGCCAATGCCGCGCGTCGCTAAAGAGCGATGCGCAGCATTGCGCGCTGCACCGTGCGCCTCTGCGCGCGGATTTCGCGCAGCTCGTTGCGTGAGGCCCCGTCGCTCTATAGCGACGGGCGGCGTCCCTCATCCTGGCCGTCACTACAGGGTCTGATACCCTTTTCCGATTTTTCAGCCTTTTTTCCGATTTTTTCACCCAAAAATCCGTTTTTTATCCCATTTTTTTGGGGTTTTTGACTTCAAATTAAATTCTAAAATATTTTTTTAGATAATTAAATAATAAAACTTGATTTTATCATTAAAAATAAAGGAATTTTGTGTTAAAATTGGTTTTTTTCCTTAATTAAATGAGGGCAACCTATTTTATTCTATAAAGACTTTATGATAAAATCAAAAGGAGGCTCCTCCACACATTTTTTAGACCGAAAATTTCCAGAATTCTTCTTCTTCTTCCACTAAAATTCCAGATTTATTCCCAACCAAAAATCAAAAAGAAATATCAATTGTTTCATTCTTTTTCCAACATAATTTCTTCTAAACATATTTTTTAGAGGAAGTTTTGTTGTTTGATTTAATTTTTGAGACAAATAGAATAATTATTTGTTCTCAAAATTGTTTTTTAATCTTTTATTTTGTGTTCAATAAAATTTTTTCATTGATTTTGTTTTGAATCTCTTTTTGATAAAAAATTGATTTTGAGACAAATAAAATAATTGTTTGTCATCAAAATCTAATTTTTATTTGATTTTCTAAAATAAAACTTCAATCAATTTTTTATGAACAAAGTGATTGATTGTTCTTGAAATCATTTTTCTTTATTTTAATCAATAAAAAACTTTTTTTGATCAAAATCATTTCTTTAGGCAAAGGTATCAATTCTTTGTTCTTAAAGAATTTTGATCATTTTTTTCATGTTTCTTGGAATAAAATTCCAACATTTTCATCATATTTCACTCTAATATTGTGAATCATCAAACAAAGAAATCGATCATCTTTTACCTTCATCGAATCCGAAACTCTGAGGGTAAACATTCTGGGCTTGTTCTTATTATTTCTTTTGGTTCATATCTAATTTATTTATGTATATTTTATTTTATTGTTTTCATTTATTTTATTTATTTCAGATTTGTTTTATTTAATTTGTTTATATATGATTTTTATTCATATAAATATTGATTGTTTATTAATTTTATCATGTATTTAATTTATTTCACTTTAATTCATCATTATTTTTAACATGTAATTAATAAATTCATTTTAATTGATCTTTTTGCCATGTAAATGGTTTATATCATTTGTGAACATATTTAATTAATCATATTGTTCATTTGATTGTTTTCATCATTCTTTAATTGTTTTCATTTATTATTCTTTTCTTTATCATTTTATATATTCTTTGATTCGTTTATCTTCATCATCATTATTTTCATCATGTGTATATTTTCATGTACTAATTTATTAACATGTTTATTTTATTTTCATCACATCATTCAATCATTTGTCATACATAATGCATGTTTCTCATTTATTTTGGTTTGTTAACATTTTGATTCCATTATCATTTTTTTCATATCATCTTATTTTATTTTAATTCATTATTTTGTATGTTTAATTGATTTAATTGATTTAATCACTAACATTATTTTATTTGTATTTTGTTTTTATGTCTAAACTCATTTTTCGCTTGGGCGTTTTTGCGAGCACATTGGGAGGTCCAAAAAGGCTCGTTTGGTTCATATATTTATTTTCTTTATTTTATTTAATTTTGCCATATAATTTTCTTGTAAAATTCTTTATTTAGGCACGCTAAAAAGAAAATCACAAAAACGTTTCTATTAATTAACTTGACATTTTTTTCTAAATAAAAGGGGACCAATGTCCTAATTTTTCATACCCAAATAAATCATCACATCAAAACTGTTTCATAATAAATATGCATGCGAGGACCAATGTTCTCACTATTAATGAATAACCCGTTTTATGCATGTATTTCACTTTTATAAATGGGAGTTGTATTCCGCTCCTAGTGTTATTGTAATTTGTTTTTGAATGCTTTATTTTGGATTTTGCTTACATTTACCGCTTTTGATATGAATGATTGCGCCTTTAATTTAAATTGCATTGTGTGGAAAGTTGATGAAACAATGAATTCAAAACTTAATTATAATATTAATTAAGGTATAAATAAATGCGAAGTCCCGAACCAGCTCTGGTCTTTGGGCTCAAGAGGCTAGAGGTTTACCCTCCAAGACACCTCTTGTGTCACGAGGCTTTAGCGTTAATCCTAGGCTCCTTAGGGCGAGAGGTTTACCTTCCCCCTTTGGCTGGCCCAAAATGGATACTAAGCGCAGTCTTAGGCTCTCCGAGGCGAGAGAAACTTTCCCAATGTTCTATTGGGTGGCGACTCCATGAAACCTCCTTGTTGCCCAACATAGACGCACTTGCGATTTATTGCAAGCTGTCAACGGACCCACAATTGCCCGATCGCCCACATGCGGGAGGTCATAGGGGCAGCCGCGGGGATCCGGCGCGCGTCACACCCGCCTTTAAGGCCTGAGAGAGGGTCCATGTCTTTTGATCTTGGGCAATTATGAGATATTTCGGACACCTCCTTCCAATAGATCACTGGAAAGATCATCTAATCCCATGAACCCTTTAGGCACCTTTGAGGTATTTTGGAGTCGCCACCCAATTTACAAGAAATTGGAAAAGTTCGTCTAATCTCGGGGGTCTAAACCAGAGAAAGTTTCGAAACTTTACTCTTATTAATACCTTGGTTAATTATAACTAGGTTTTTAATTTTAAATTTCTATCTCTCTTCTCACACGGTCATGCATTGAAAAATGAAGCACAAATCAAGCACAAAAGAAAGCAGTAAAAAAAGCGGTAAAATAAAACAAGCCACAAAAAATAACAGAAAGATAAAATTGTGACAAAATACAATCTCCCAAATAAAAAAGGTATTAAAATTTTGGACAAAAATACAATCCCCCAAATAAAATCAAGCAAAACATAAATAAATAGATAAATAAATCAAATGAATAAATAAACATTCATAAATCGGGACATTATTTAGGATAGGAACATTGGTTTCTTCATTTCACTTAGAAAGTCGAAGAGTTATTTTTTAGTATTTATCGATAAAATCGGGATGAGTGATCCCATTTTGAGAAAGTTAACTCTTCTTTTTAAAAGTGAGTTTTTATGGATTAAAATTAGAACATTGGTCCAATTTTATTAGAAAAAGATCCCAATTTATTAATATAAAACTTTTTGTGACTTTTAATTAACATGCATAAAAATAAGTAAATTTATTACAAATTACAAAATAAAAATAAATAATGAAAAATAATGAAAAATAATAAAAATATTAAAAATGACAAATTCAATCAAGATGGTGTCTTCAAATCTCCATGCGCTCCCACTCGCCATTGGAAAAAGTCACACATAAAAAATAAGTATTGAAATAAAAAATACAAATAAAATTGATGTTAGTAATAAAAATGAATTTAAACATATAACCTATGAAAATGGATTAAAATAAATAAAACAAAATGCATTATGAGTGACAAAACTAATTAAATGACATAATAAAATAAGTACTCAACATATTAACAATTCAACATTCATAAAAACATGAATGATAATAATAATAATAATAATAATAATAATAACAACAACAACAACAACAACAACAACAACAAATAATAATAATAATAATAATAATAATAATAATAATAATAATAATAATAATAATAATAATAATAATAATAATAATAATAATAAAGTAGATGAACAATCAAGTAAATTAAAAGGAAAAGAAACAAAATAAATAAAACATGTTAGATCTATGAACAATCAAAAAAATACACAAGAATAAGAAATAAAAGTATGTTAAGAAAAATATTGAATCTATGACTAAATCACATACAATACAAAAAATAATAGATATAAAAAATTTACATGGTTGCTAATTAATTATAAACAACAAATGTAATAATAATGAAAAATACAAAATTAAACCCAAAATGCTTACCCTCAAAATTTGATTTGATGAATGAAGGTAAATAATCAATTTATTTTTCTTAATTTGCCGAAATAAGATTAGAAAAATAAAATGTATAAGAAATTTTTTTATCTTAAAAACAAAAAATTATTTTTTTTTGTCTCAAGAAGAAAATTGTTAAAAAGAAGAAAAAAATTCTTAAAAATAAAAATTGTTCTCTTAGTCTCAAAATTAACTTAGAAAAATACTTAAAATATTAGGAAAATTTGTTCTTGAAGAAGAAGAAGGAGAAAATATTTTCTTAAGAAAATTTCCCCCTTTTTTCCTCTCAAAAGCCCATTTTGTACCAAAAAAAATAGTTTTAATGAAAAATTTCAATTAATTTAATTTACATTAAACGCAAAAAAAAACTGAAGAATTTCAAAGGTTTGGAGAAAAAATGATTTTAAAATTAAATTCAACCAAAAAAATGAGAAAAAAATGCCTTAAATTGGATAAAAAAAATTCCCAAAATGGTTGCTGGGGGGACACTGGGCGCGGAAGGGTGCCCAAGAACGCGAAGAGGGCGAGCAATACCCAGCGCGCGGGCGAGCAATGCCCGCGCACGCTGCCAAGGCGCACTGGGCTTCATTATGGGCACACCAACGAACGCCGACAGCTGATTTTTTTTTTTAAAAAAAATTTGAGAAAAAATACTATCCTTTCAAAAGGGTCAATTTCACTCATGGTCACTCAACTTATCATTTATCGCCAAAAGTAACCGACTTTTTTTTTCTTACTTGAATGTCACTGAACTTATAACATTTTTGCAAAAAAGTCATGTTGACCGGAATCCGGCGAGAACCCTTACCGGATTGATGACATGGCATATAACACGTGGCAACGAATAGTAAATATATGAGTTTTTTGAAAAAATGTTAGAAATTCAGTAACATTTAAGTTGAAAAAAATGAAAATTGATTACTTTTGCGCAATAAATGATAAGTTTAGTGACCGTGAGTGAAATTGATTTAGATGTAGCATTTGTTGTAGATATTGTTAAACGACATGTAGTTTCTGACATGGCATGCCATGTCATCAATCCGGCGAGGGTCCTCGCCGGATTCCGGTCAAAATGACTTTTTTGTAAAAATATTAAAAGTTCAGTGACATTTAAGTAAGAAAAAAAAAGTCGGTTACTTTTGCTCGATAAGTGATAAGTTGAGTGACGGTGAGTGAAATCAACCCCCTTTCAAAACTCCCTTTTTTATTTTAAAATATTTAAAATAATTTTTAAAATATTTTTATTTATTATTTTTTCCAAAAGCAAACTTGACAAGAAAACTATCACTTCTAACTTTCTTTTTGCCTATAAACAGGCATCTGATTTCATCATTGGGTAATTCTGATCTGGGCTGTCTCAGGACCCAGTGTCTATAGATATGTCTATAGAAGCCAAAGGAGAATATTTGGCAAAAAGGGCAAGCAATGAGGCCTTTGTCAGAAAGGGATATGGCAATTAGGGAGCTAGTAAATCGGCAAGCTCTAACAGTGGTAACAGAATGGGCAAGATAACTAAGGTTTCGGCCACAAAAGTAAGTCAAAGATACTTTTCAAACTTGGGTCAGCCTTTGTTGTGGGTATTAAGAAGATTGATTAAGGAAAGGAGGCTGCAACCCTTGCCACTAAAGCCAGCTAGAATCCAAGGGAATCTGGGGTACAAGGATGATGAATACTGTGCATACCACCAGCATACCGAACACACAATAGATTATTACAAGACATTAAGGCATAAGATCTAGGATCTAATTGACACAACAGATCATTAATCCACAGCAGAGAGAGAGTAAAAAGAAGTTCGGATATAACACCGTCCCCCCACTTGTTTTCATGATCGAGTCTAGTCTACCTAAATGGTATGTGTTAAAAGACTTATTTAGAAACCAGTATGTACCCCTCACTCGCCATCAGCAGAGGGAAAGTGAAGAGGAATTGCTCGTACCTGCAATTGATTATTGGGAATCCAGTAGTGAGAGTGTAGAAGAAGATGAGCCACTGACCTGTGGGGCTCGAAAGATGAAAGGAAGGAGAAGATCGGAGCCATCACCGAAAGTGGAAGGGTGATTTCAAAAGTAGAAAAATAGTAGGACCCAGTACTTGTACCTGTAGAGAAAGAGCCAGAGGAGAATCTAATAATAAAGAAATTACAAAAGACATCAGCTCAAATATCGATTTGGGACCTGATAAGACAATCATCATAACACAGACAAAAGCTAGTCAAAGCCCTGTGTGAGTCCACCGTTGCAACCACTATCTCCCCCACCAAATTGCTAGATATTGTGAAAGGAAGCTCTGGAGAGAACCTTATTTATTCAGAGGCAGATCTACGAGCAGAAGGCTGCAACCATAATTGCCCATTATACATAAGGGGGCAAATCAATGACAAGCACATTGCTTGTGTAATGGTAGATGATGGGTCATCTATCAATGTTTGTCCTCTAGTAGCGATACCTATATTTAGGCTGAACGAGAGTATATTGAGCAAGTTAGATCTTACAATCATAGCTTATGACAACTCCAGAAGACAAGCATCAGGAACTTTTAAGGCATTAGTGAAAACTAGGCCAGTTGAGATGAGGCAGAGTTCATAGTCCTCCCAATCCTCGCCAACTTCTTAGCATTGCTTGGGAGGCCATGGTTTCATAAACTATATGGAATGCCATCTACTTTGCACCAAATGATAAAAATCCCGCATGACAGGCAGGTCGTGACCATCCAATCTGCTAGGGAAAACTAGGTTTTGGTCTTGGAGATTTCAAAGCAACCCTTTAGTGGCTTTAATGTGGCCATGATCAATGAAGAAGGAGATACAGCAGGGAGCCCCCAGGTTATCAACATGATGAAGCGAATGTCTTTCCTCCCAAGGGTTAGTTTAGGAAAAAACTCTTAAGGACCACAATCAGCCTTCGCAAAAAGGGGTCAGAAAGACTGGGAGGGCCTGCATACAAAGGCGTAATAATGAAGAGTAGGAAGACATAGGGTTAGATCCCCCACATTAGGGAGAGTTTTGTGCCGGTAGCCTCAATTTGTGCCTATATTGGGGAGCCAAGCCTCAGTGGATTAATGGAAAGATCATACCCAAATTCGAAGTCTTTAATAACATTTTTGACTGGAATGTCGAGATTATCAAGCCCGTTGTGACACGCGTCGAACCTCAGAGGCCCCGAAAACCTGCTTTTAGGGTATTCGAGAGAGGTTCATAAAACTTGTAATACAAGGGCATCTATTTTGGGCAACAAGAGGTGTTTTGGGGTCGCCACCCAATAGAACATTGAAAAAGTTCATCTAGCCTCATTGAGCCTAAGATGATGAGTATATGTCTATTTTGGGCAACAAGATATATTTTGGAATTCCCATCCCAAAAGAACATTGAAAAGGTTCATCTAACCTCATGAAGCGTAAGACGATGTGCATATGTCTATTTTGGGTGATAAGAGATATTTTGGAATTTCCATTCTAATAAGACATTGGAAAAGTTCATCTAATCTTATAAATCCTAAGACGATGTGTGTGGACACCGGGTCCTGAGTCAGTTTAAATTAGAGTTATCCAATGATGATTAGATGCATGTTCACAGGCAAAAAAGTTAAAAATGATGATTTTCTTGTCAAATTTGCTTTTTAGAGTAAAAAATAAAAAAATATATTAAAAATTAAATTTAAAAAATGGAGTTTGAAAATTATAGTGTTTTTAGTTTGATTTAAATTTTTTTTTTTTAAAAAAAATCGGATATCGGCCGTGTTGGCGCGCTGCGGCGGCCTGCAGGCGCAGCGCCTGCGCGAGCGACGCGCGGGTGTCGCTCCGCGCGCTACTACGAGCGCACACGCTGCTAGCGCGCGCCTCTGACGCCCTTCGCGCGCACCTATGGGCGTCGGTCGCCCCCTAACTTGTCGAAACGTGATTTTCGTCCCTTTTTTCCGTTTTTCTTGATTTTCTTTGAATTTTGACCCTTTTCCGGAATTTTTAATGATTTTTTCCTTTTTCGAACCCAAATTAAGAGGATTTTAATAAAAATTCAATTTTCTTTCTTAATTAATGATTTTTTCCATTTTTATTCATTTAAATAGAAAGTTTTAGAAAGAAGTAAAGGGAAATTTTCTTTTGGATCAAAAAATTGTTCATTTTTTTTGTTCTTCTTCTCCAAGAATTCTCTCTACATTTGTTCTTGGGTTTTCTTCTCCAAAAAAATTGTTAAAGTTAAAAATTCAATTTTTAATCAAGAATTTTTCTTAAGATAAAGAAAATTAATTTTTTGTTCTTGAAAATTAATTTCTTTTCTTTCATTATTTTTTAAGCAATTTTCTTTTGGAATAAAATTCCAATTTTTATTATTTTTATTTCTACTTTATGAATCAAAATAAGGAAATCGATCATCTTTTCTCATTCCATTGAATCCGAAATCTGAGAGTAAACATTCTAGGTTCGATATCTTAATTTTATTTTATTTTATTTATTTTGTTCATATTTAATTAGAAATCATATAGATCTTTATATTTATTGTTTATTTTTTTTATTTTATGTTATCTTTGATATAGATCTAACTTTTTGATATTTTTCTGTTACTTTTTTATTTATTTGATTATTCATTTTCTTTTATTTATTATTATTATTATTATTATTATTTTTCATTATTTTTCATTATTTTTCATTATCATTATTATTATTGTTTTATTATTCCTATTATCATTAATATTGTTGTCATTATTATTATTATTATTATTATTATTATTATTATTATTATTATTATTATTATTATTATTATTATTATTATTATTATCATAATTTGTGTTTTTATTTGTGTTAATTTATTAATATGTTAATCTATTTGTTTTAATATGTCATTTAATTTATTTATCATCCATCATACAAATTTTATTTATTTTAATTTATTATTTATTGTTGTATGTGTTTAATCGATTTTCTTGATTTAATTACTAACATTATTTTATTTGTGTTTGTTTTTATTTTCAAATCTTTGTTTTTCCTTGTTTGAGCAGTCATGCGAACGAAGGAGGAGATTCGATGATTTATCCTTTTTATTGTATTCATTATTTTTTTCTTTATTTGTTTTTTTAATTTATTTGTCATGTAATTAATAATAAAATAATTTATTTTATGCACGTTTAATTAAAAATGACACAAAAATATTTTTATAAATGAGTTGGATTTTTCTAATAAAATGGGATCAATGTGTAACAACCCAAAACGGGCCTAGTCGGAATTTGTATGTTAAGTCGGAAAATTAAGGGTATTTTGGTAATTTTGGTATATGGATTTAATTAATAAAGCTTGAGTAAAGGAAATGATTTAGTGGAGTATGGGTATGGTGTCATGGATGTGGATATTTTTTTTGAGAGATTATAGTGTGTGAGTTGTGTTTGGTCTTGGGTTCAATGGGGGCATGACACCTAACATTGGGTAGATAGAAGGGCATTGAAGAAGAGAGAGGAAAGAGAAGCGGATTTTTTTTAGCTTTCCCTTCACGTTTTCTTCCTCCTCTTCTTCCCTCTCTTTACTTTTCTGCTCTCTCTACTCTCTTGTGGGTGTGCTCAATGTGGATCTTCAAGATTTCAAGTTGGATTTTCTGATTTGAGCTAAGTTTTTTGAAGGTAAGTGCTTGGATTTCTTGAGTTTTATCTTGGGTTCTTCTTCTTCTTCATCATTTCTGGTTTTTGGTTAAGTGTTTTGGATGGGTTGTCTAAGTGTGTTCTTGGCTGGGTTTTTGTGCAAGAATCTGAAGAGCGTAGAAAGAAGAAAGGGAAAGAGAAAGTGGGATCGTGAGAGGCCCGGCTTGAAGCTATAATTTCAGGTTTGGGAGTTTTGTTGGTTGTATTTGTTTATGAGTTGAAATTGCTTACCCTACTAAGTGATGGTTTTGCCCTATTTCTCATATGGATTACGTGTTTATTGTGTCTTTAATCCTTGAAATCTTGAGTGTTTTATTTGGGTAAAGGCATGTTTTGATTAAGTAGTGATTATGAGTTAAATTGTTAGTGATAAAGTGATGTTTGCATGTGTATTTGAAGAACATGAGCATTTAAGAAGAACGAATGTTTGATTTTGGTTTTGATTGAATCCATGATGAGTTATGGTTGATTATTATGTAATACATGTTTCTTTGGCTTTGGGAATGTTCTGGAGGTGGAATTGGGCTTTGAAGTAAGAATGTTTCATGTTTATGTGATGGGTGTTTGAGTGATTTTGATGAGCAGAGTGTTTGGGGCATTTCTGGGTTGGGAAAAATTGTTTCTGTCGTGAGCACGACTTTATCGCAATCGCGACAGAAGCAATTTCTCTTGCCCATCGAGTTTTCTTGCGTGATTGTGAGGGGGGGCGTCCGGCTCGTGCTGTTCAGCACGACTCGGAGGGCAAGTTTTGCTGAGCACGAGTCGTGCTCAGATGGTGTTGTGCACACTCGTGCACAAGGAGCACGAGACATGCTCCTTAAGCACGAGTCATGCTTATTGAGCACGAGTCGTGCTCCTCCCCTCTGTCTTCCCACAGTATCTTCCCCTCTATCGCGAGTGCGACTTCCAGTCGCGATCGCGATAGTAGGACTCTTCGTTTGCCCTATTTTGATTCTGAATTGTCCTCTTCTTGTCTTGTTCGGCATGTTTCCTTTCTAGTGCATGATTTAGACTTATTAATACTTCAATTAATACATGATTAGAGTTGTAATGGTAATTCTTGGGCATGTATATGTTTCAATTTGTTTTACCCAATTATGTCAAATGTTTTAACTTGAGTGAGTGGGGGTGGCCTGAAATGTCGTTGTAGTGGATAGATAAGCATGCTTATAAAGGGTTAGTGAGTGCAGCTGCAAATATTTACTTTCTGAAAGGGCGATGACCCCGCTTATAGGGTTTTAGTGATACCGTTGAGGCCTAGCCTCCGGTTTTAATCGATGACCCCGCTAATAGGGTCTTAGTGATGCTGTTGAGGCCTAGCCTCCAGTTTTAGTGTAGTGTTTTTCCCGTATCCACTGCAAGTGAAGTTTAGGCTGTTGTGTAGTGTTTTGTATATTTATATAAATGAAGTATATTGTTATTTGAATTAATTGTTTTACCTTAGTGAATCAGTTTTAGTTAGTGTAATTATGTTAGGTATGTTAGTGATTGGATATAGTGATTATATATGTTCTGTATTTCAAATTTTCCTACTTTTATAGTGAATACAGTAAGTGTATGTTTTGTTCTCTTGATACATGTTATTACTTGTATTTTTGTTAGTGCTTTCTTGTCTGTTTCTCCTCCCCACTAAGCGTTATCGCTTAGCACGGGTTCTTTTCCCGTGTAGGTGGCGGATTTTGGGAGTTTGCTCGCGTCGTGCATCTGCAGGTCGGCCACATAGGAGTAGAGTTGTTTTGTTATCTCCTCCTGTATCTCTTTTTGTAAATGTAATATTTTTTTTTGGTATAATGGCTCATGTATCTTTTTGTTAAGGCTTTTGATGTATATTTTGGATATTGTATATATATATAACTCTATATTTTAATTATATGAGAGACATAATTTGCCATTATTATTGTTTTGGTATGCTTCAGCTTAGTGAATGTGTCTATATTGTGAGTGAGTGTCGGGTAGCACGCCTGCCAATGCCTTTCCAACGGGGGCGAAAGTGGGGGTGTTACACAATGTCCTAATTTTTTTATCCAAATAAAATTGTCACTTTAAAATCTTTCTTTCTAAACATGCATGCGAGGACCAATGTCCTCAAACTTAATGAATATCCCGTTTTATGCATGATTCGCATTTACTTTACATTGGGGGTTGTATTCTGCCCCTAGTTTTATTGTAATCTATTGTATCTTTATTTACCCTTTTTTATCTTGTATTTATTTATCATTTTTATGTGATAAATATGTGCTCTAATTATTGCATTTAAATGTATGAGAAAAGGGGATGAAATCTTAAATTCAAAACTCAATTTAAATTTAATCAAGATATGAATAAATGGGAAGTCCCGAACCATCTTTGGTCTTAGGCTCAATGAGGTTAGATGATCTTTCCAGTATTTTATTGGAAAGAGGTGTCCAAAATATCTCTTGCTTGCCCAAAATAGACGTATATGCATCGTCCTAGGCTTCACGAGATTAGACGATCCTTCCAATGTTCTATTAGAAGGAGGTGTCCAAAATATCTCTGATTGCCCAAAATAGACACAAATGCATTGTCTTAGGGTCATTGATGCTAAACGACCTTTCCCAATGTTTTATTGGGTGGCGACTCCAAGAAATGTCCTTGTTGCCCAAAATAGACGCCCTTGCAGGTTTCATGAGCCTCTCTCGAACACCATAAAAGCGGGTTTTCGGGGCACCTGGGGTTCGGCGTGTGTCATAGTGGCAACTCAACTGGGGACATAAGAGACTTCACTTCAAAAGTACTTTGGTTAAAACTTGCTCTTTGAGTTATCGAAATTAGTGTCTGATTGGGATTCTGAGTCATTCTTGTCAATCATTGAATCATCCATAAAATCATCGATGGCAGAAGGAAACCGGAGCTTTGACCACTCAAGACTTTGCTAGGAGACTAGAGGACTTTGAACGGAGGATGTTAGATATGATGGGCGCCATGGCCGATAGGATTGCTCATCCTCCTGCTCTATAAGCACCTGTTGCTCCACAGCCACCTGTTGCTCCACAGCCACTAATAGTCCATACTGGGGGGCAAGTCCAACCACCTGCCGGCGGGGAGGCTCCTTTTATTGGTAATGCTGCCCGTTAACCTATTAATGAGTATAGAACTGCTGTGCCAATTGATCCAAGAAGGGAAAGGATCCCTAATTCCAATGAGTATTTCATGATGGAGGAGGAAGATGAAGAGGTAGTATCACCTCAAGTTGTGAGGGCCAGAGCACCCAAGGTAGAAGATGAGGTAATGAGGGGGATGAAACAGCAGATTGAGGCGATCACCCGTATGTTATCAGCTGGGAAGGGCATCAACCCTGAAGATAGAGATCTGGGGGATGAAGAGCTGCTGCCCTAAAGGTTCAAGATGCTTGAACTGCCAAAGTTCAATGGTATTTTGGACCCATCTGCACATGTTAAGCAATATACCCTGGTAATGAAAGGCATATGGTTGAGCAAGAAGCAGAAGGTAGAATATTTCTGCCTTAGTCTGGTGGGTCCGGCAGTAGACTGGTATCATGGATTGGACAGGAGGTTCAAGGAGGATTGGGACCTTTTGACTAAAGAATTAATGAAGCAGTACGACTGCAACACTAGAATGGAGGTCACCTTAAAGGACTTGGAACTAATACAGCAAAGGAGTGACGAGTTATTCCATGAATACCTCACTAGATGGAGGAATAGGGTCATGGAGATGAAGCGGAAGCCTGACACTGCTGACCAGATCAGAATATTTATCAAGAACTCCTGCCCTTACTTGAGGGACTTGCTCAGCTTTAAGGGGCTCAGAGATTGGGAGTCACTTAAAGACATTTCTGTAGAGGCTGAAGGGGCTTATCTAGCAAAGAAAGCAAGCCAAAATAACTTTGCTGGGAAAGGATTCGGGAACCAGTCAGGATACAAATTAGGCGGTGCTGGAAGCAATATAACAGAAATGGCAAGATGGCAGAGGTCTCAACTATTGAGGTTAGATGAGCCCAGAGGTACTATTCTAATTTGGGATGCTCTCTATCCTTGGTATTGGAGAGATTGATGAAAGAGGGCAAGCTGCGACCATTGATGTCTAGGCCAGCCATGAATCAGGGATAGCCAAGGCACAGAGATGACTAGTACTGTGCCTTCCATCAGCACACTGGGCACCTGATAGATTACTGCCAAAGTTTGAGGAATAAGATCCAAGATCTTATTGACACCAAACAGATCACAGATCCTTAGAAGAGAGAGAGGAAGAAGAAGGTAGGCTATAATACAGTCCCCCCACCATGAATATGATCGGGTCTGGTCTACTTGAGTGGTATATTTTGCAAAAGCTATATGGAGCTGAGTATGTCGCTATCACCAATCGAAAAACGAGTGAAGAAGGGATTCCTGTGGTGACGGTAGATTGATAATCCACTAGTGAAAGTGGGGATGAAAACGAGGAAGATTATGTTCTTTTTTTTCTTCAGTCTTTGTTATTATTGCAAGAACCATCCTTTTTATGACAATATTTGCAATGTTGATTAATTCAATAAGATGAACAATTTTGCTTATTTGTATGGTGTTTTTAGCGATTTCATTTCTCATGATCATGATTCATTCATTATTGACATTATTTCAACTAATACGACTGCATTTAATCTCGAAAGTTTGGAAAATCTTGATAGCATCTAATATAACTCCTGAAGAGAGGTAAATTCTGAGAGATAATGTAAAAAATAAAAAGGCAAAAAAAAAAAAAATGAAAGAGCCTTTCCCTGGACCTAGAATGACATGCTAGAAATTGACATTATTGGGACATCGCAGTTTTAATGTGCCAACATGACGACGAGCAGAATTTCAAAAGCCAATCCTTTTCCTCAACATCTAGGGTGCGTACAGTGCAGCTAAGAAAAATCATCAAAGTCCGTTCATTAAATGGCTATGTCAGAAGTTAGATAAATAAAACTCCGGGCCTTCATAAAAAGAATATACAGCCCATAGAACCAAGCCCTTAAGAGTCATTTCCTCCCAACCATTTGAGATGTTTATGCCAAAGCCAATCAAGATTGACCTTTAACCATCTGGGGCTAAGATAAGTAAAGCAGGGACCCTTATAACCAAACTTAGGATGACTGCTCATTACCTTTAAAAAAAATGAGCCGCTGGATTGGGTTGGGTCCATTCCAAGCAAAAATAAGGTATAGGGTTATGTAAAAATCCACAAAGGACTAATTTGCCACTAAGAAAAGCTAGTGTGAAAATCCACAAGGGACGCACTACCTTCAAAAAAATAACTACAGGTATCAGATGAGAACCTTACAATCCCAAAAGCACGAAATTCATAAGTAGCTTCAAAGGGCATTGATGCTATCCCAAATTGCAGCCAGCCTTGCTATCATCTCAAAGTCCACTTAGATGAATTCTTATCCTGCATTTCTGCATGACCCATGCATTTCACGTGCATGCTCACTATTTTTCCTGCATATTTGGTTTTCTAGTTTTGCAGTGAGAGAGATTTGATATGGACACCGATAAAAGGCGAGTGACGACATCAGTCAAAACACTAATCAAACAATCAACCAAGGACCTCTCACGAGGCAATCAACCAAAGGGCTCACAGAGGGCACTACTTCAAATCTTTGAGGGGTTAGCACGATGGCGGCACTACCATTCGATGGAAGGTTAGCATGACCACGGCACTACTACTTCAAATCTGAGAATGGTTAGCACGATGGTGGCACTACCATTCTAAAAAAGGGTAGCACGACCACTGCACTACCACTTCAGAAGGGTTAGCACGATGGAAGCACTACCATTGTATGAAAGGTTAGCACGACCACGGCATTACCAATTTAAATGTCAGAAGGGTTAGCACGATGGCGGCACTACCATTCTATAGAAGGTTAGCACAACAATAGCACTACCACTTTAGAAGGGTTAGCACGATGGCGGCACAACCATTCAATGGAAGGTTAGCACAACCACGGCACTACCACTGCAAATCTCTAAAGAATTAGCACGATGGCGGCACTACCATTCTACGGAAGGTTAGTACGACCACGGCACTATCGCTTCAAATCTCAGAAGGGTTAGCACGATGGTGGCACTACCATTCTACAGAAGGTTAGCACGACCACGCCACTGCCACTTCAAATGGCAAAAGGGTTAGCATGATGGCGGCACTACCATTCTATGGAAGGTTAGCATGACCACGGCACTACCACTTCAGAAGGGTTAGCACGATGGCGGCACTACCATTTTATGGAAGGTTAGCACGACCACGGCACTAAAACTTCAAATCTCAGAAGGGTTAGCACGATGGTGGTACTACCATTCTACTGAAAGTTAGCACGACCACGGCACTACCGCTTCAAATCTCAGAAGGATTAGCACGATGGCAGCACTACCATTCTATGGAAGGTTAGCACGACCACAACATTACCACTTCAAATCTAAGAAGGGTTAGCACGATAGCGGCACTACCATTCTACGGAAGCTTTGCACGACCACGGCACTACCAGTTCAGAAGGCTTAGAACGATGGCGGCACTACCATTCTACGTAAGGTTAGCACGATCGTGACACTACCACTTCAAATCTTAGAAGGGTTAGCACGATGGCGGCACTACCATTCTACGGAAGGTTAGCACGACCACGGCACTACCACTTCAGAAGGGTTAGCACGATGGCGGCACAACCATTCTACGGAAGGTTAGCATGACCATGGCACTATCTCAGAAGGGTTAGCACGATAGCGGCACTACCATTTTACGGAAGGTTAGCACGACCACGACACTACCACTTTAAATCTCAGAAGGGTTAACACGATGGCGGTACTACCATTCTACGGAAGGTTAGCACGACCACGACACTACCACTTTAGAAGGGTTAGCACGATGGTGGCACTACCATTCTATGGAAGGTTAGCATGACCACGACACTACCGCTTCAAATCTCAGAAGGGTTAACACGATGGCAGCACTACCATTCTACGGAGGGTTAGCATGACCACAACACTACCACTTCACATCTCAGAAGGGTTAGCACAATGGCGGCACTACCATTCTACAGAAGGTTAGTACGACCACGGTACTACCACTTTAGAACGGTTAGCACGATGATGGCACTACCACTCCACGGAGGGTTAGCACGATCACGACACTACCGCTTCAAATCTCACAAGGGTTAGCACGATGGCGGTACTACTATTCCATGGAAGGTTAGCACGACCACGGCACTATTAATTGAACAAAGATTTACACGTTGACGGTAAATACCACTTCAACAAGGATTTACACGATCACGGTAACTCACTTTAGGAAAAAATAAAATGCCAACAAGCAGGCAAATAATCACGTCAACAACACTGTCCAGTTCGGAAAGAAAGCTGCCTCAGGTACGCGTCTCTTTCCTTTTTTCTCTGAGTTTTGGCTCACCTAGGCACCTATGCACTAACTTCCCCAAAACTGAAGGTAATTGTAGACACGGGGTCCTGAGTCAACCTAGATCAGAGTTACCCAATGGTAATTAGATGCCTGTTCACAAGCAAAAAGGTTAAAAGTGATGATTTCCTTGTCAAATTTGCTTTTTAGAGTAAAAAATGAAAAAATAATAAAAAATATATTAAAAATTAAATTTGAAAAATGGATTTTGAGAATTATAGTGTTTTTAGTTAGATATAATTTTTTTTTTAAAAACAAAAATCGGATGTCGGCCGCATCGGCGCGCTGCAGCAGCTTGCAGGTGCACAGCGCGGGGCGCCGGTGCCGAGCGATACGCTGGGCGTCTTTCTCCACGCTGCTGTGGGCTGGGCGAGCACGTGTGCACCGACGGGCATCGGTCGCCCCCCAGCCTGCTGAAACGTGATTTTTGCCCCTTTTTTTCATTTTTCTTGATTTTCTTTGAATTTGGACCCTTTTTTCCGAAATTGTTAATGATTTTTCCTTTTTTGAACCCAAATTAAGGGGATTTTAATAAAAAATTCAATTTTCTTTCTTAATTAATGATTTTTTCCATTTTTATTCATTTAAATAGAAAATTTTAGAAAGAAGTAAAGGGAAATTTTCTTTTGGATGAAAAAAATCTTCATTTTCCTTGTTCTTCTTCTCCAAGAATTCTCTTACATCTTTTTTTGGGTTTCTTCTCCAAAAAAATTCTTAAGGTTAAAAATTCAATTTTTAATCAATAATTTTTTTAAGACAAAGAAAATCAATTCTTTGTCCTTGAGAATTAATTTATTTTCTTCTATTATTTTTTAAGCAATTTTCTTTTGGAATAAAATTCAAATTTTTATTATTTTTATTTCTATTTTGTGAATCAAAAGAAGGAAATCGATCATCTTTTCTCATTTCATTGAATTAGAAATCTGAGGGTAAACATTCTAGGCTCGATCTCTTAATTTTATTTTTTTTATTTATTTTGTTCATATTTAATTAGTAATCATGTAGATCTTTATATTTATTGTTTATTTTTTTTATTTTATGTTATCTTTGATATAGATCTAACTTTTTGACATTTTTCTTTGTTACTTTTTTTATTTATTTGATTATTTATTTTCTTTTATTTATTATTATTATTATTTTATCATTATTTTTTATTTTCATTATTATTATTGTTTCATTATTCCTATTATCATTAGTATTGTTGTCATTATTATTTTTATTATTATTATTATTATCATCATCGTCATAATTTGTTCTTTTATTTGTGTTAATTTATTAATATGTTAATCTATTTGTTTTAATATGTCATTTAATTTTTTTGTCATCCATAATACATATTTTTTTTATTTTAATTTATTATTTATTGTTTTATGTATTTATTCGATTTTCTTGATTTAATTACTAACATTATTTTATTTTTGTTTGTTTTTGTTTTCAAATCATTGTTTTTCCTTGTTTGAGCACCCATACGATCGAAGGAGGAGATCTGAGGATTTATCTTTTTATTGTATTCATTATTTTTTTCTTTATTTATATTTTTAATTTATTTGTCATGTAATTATTAATAAAATCATTTATTTTATACACGTTTAATTAAAAATCATACAAAAATATTTTTATAAATGAGTTGGATTTTTCTAATAAAATGGGATCAATGTCCAAAATTTTTTTATCCAAATAAAAAATTCACTTTAAAATCTTTCTTTCTAAACATGCATGCGAGGACTTATGTCCTCAAACTTAATGAATATCCCGTTTTATGCATGATTCGCATTTACTTTACATTGGGGGTTGTATTATGCGCCTAGTTTTTTTGTAATTTATTGTATTTTTATTTGCCCTTTTTTATCTTGTATTTATTTATCATTTTTATGTGATTAATATGCGCTCTAATTATTGCATTTAAATGTATGAGAAAAGGGGATGAAATCCTAAATTCAAAACTCAATTTAAATTTAATCAAGGTATGAATAAATGGAAAGTCCCGAACCATCTCTAGTCTTAGGCTCAACGATATTAGATGATCTTTTAAGTGTTTTATTGGAAAGAGATGTCCAAAATATCTCTAGCTTGCCCAAAATAGACATATATGCATCGTTTTAGGCTTCACGATATTAGACGATCGTTCCAATTTTCTATTAGAAGGAGGTCTCCAAAATATCTCTAATTGCCCAAAATAGACACAAATGCATTGTCTTAGGCTCATTGAGGCTAGTCGATGTTTCTCAATGTAACATCCCAAAAATGGCCTAGTTAAAATTACATGTTTAATTGGACATTTAAGGGTAATTTGGAAATTGTGTAAGTGAATTGGGGATTAATTAAGAACTTATAAGAGTTGTGATAAGGATTAAAGAAAAGAAAGAAAGTCAAGGTAGTGGAATTAGAGGTCTAATGAGAGTTAGACATGTGGATGGGTAGGTGAGTGCATTGAATGAGATTTAAAAGGGAGAAGAGAGAGGGAGAGAAGAAACTGGTTTGCTTCCCATGGAAGCCACCAGCTGCTCCTCTTCCTTGCTTTTCTGTTTTCTTACTCCCTCATTTCTCTCATTTTTCTGCTCTCTACTCTTTCCTACATTGTTCTTCACGTTTGAGCTAGGGTTTTGTGATCAAGAGTGGTTTTTCCAAGAGAATCTGAAGAGAGAAGAAAGAGTAAAGGAAAGGAAAAGATTGGGTCTTGAAGATAGTGATTGAAGCTCCAATTCCAGGTTTGGGAGTTTGTATTTGGTTTGAGAGTGTTTTTGCCCTTCTCCGTTTGGATTAGTGTTGAGTTTTGATTTTACTGATATTGGTGTGTTTTGATACATGTAAATGTATATGTTTAGTAGATTTGTGTATATGATTTGAGATGTTAGAACTATAATGGTTTGCATGTCAACTTAAAAGTGTATGAATATGCACATAAGATGGATTTTTGGGTTTTGCAACCTCTGTATATGTTGATTAGATGGTGTTAATATTGTGTAATTTGAGTTGTTATGATTATAAGCACGTTTAGTTTTACATGATTTTTGCATGATACATGATTATGGTAAGTTGGATATTGATTTTCCCAAGCTCTGTTTTCCTACATTTTGCTGAGGATAGGAAAACATGATCCTGTCACGAGGGTGACAGAATTGAGTCATCCTTTCTCTCATGATTGAGCGGATCGGCAGGGTACTCTTCATAACACGCAAAGTTCTTCACGAGTCATGAAGATTATCCCGTTCAGATGAGACTCTTCACGACACGTGAAGCTCTTCATGAGTCATGAAGAGTAGTCATTAGGCTTGGGATGCCATTCGGACAGAGGCCGCTCGACGTGAAAGCCCGTTCGGCTCTGGTGCTTTGCCCGGCTGATTGTGCACGACACGGAGGGAAGTGCACGACTCAACAGGATGTGCACGACTCGGATGTGAAGAGATTCCCTATCACGAGTCGTGCATAAGGACATGACTCATGACATCGAGTGCTTGGCCTGAGCACGAGTCGTGATACCATACACGACTCGTGTCGGCCCTCTCTTCCGCAGTGTTTCCTCGGCTACTGTCGCGAGCGCGACTTCTTATAGTGTGCGTGACAGTGATCCCTTTCCTGCCCTATTTTGAAAATGAATTTCACATTTCTTTTACATGGGTTTTACTGCATGGTACATGATTTGGCTTATGCATGTGTATTATTATGGGTCATTTAATTATAAGTTATATATTCATGATTAATAATATTGTATGCGATTTATATGTTCATGATTATATGTACATGGGTAATTTAATTAAGAGTTATATGTCCATAATAAAGCCAGTATATGATTTATGTGTCTTCGAAATTGGTCAATATACATGTATACATGAAATGATGTGATTATACTTGAATTATTCTCTATTATATGATAATTATACTAAAGCATAGCTGAGTTGGTATTTGAGCTTGATAGTCATAGTAGTGGATAGATAAGCGCCTATTAAAGGTTAGAGTGTGAGTGCAGCTGCTATATGTTACACGTTACATGCCATTTGGGTCTTTGATTCGACCCCGTTTAGGTCATATAAGATATTTGAGACCTATGTCTCTATATGCTTGGATGCTGTGTCGTATCAGTATCAACGATATAAGATGTTCGAGACCCATGTCTCTATATGCTTGGATACTGTGTCCTATCAGTAGCATTAGTACCAGTATCCACTAGTTAGTGAGTGATCAGGCTACTACATGAGGCTTGTATATGCGGCTATTATATATGACTATGATATATGTTTCCAATGATATAAAAATGGATATATGTTATATGTTTATGTACATGCGATATGACAAGATATGATACGATATATGTAGTTGGATATGAATGGCTAATTGTCTATATTGTGAGGATGCATATGAAGATTGATTACTTGGATATAAATGATTAATTACTTTATCTTGTGAATTCACATATGATGAATAAGTGATGGCTTCATACCCATATGCATGTGTGGATGAATACTTGTTATAAGCATGAGTAATATATATTTACATGCTTTGTTGCTTTGATAAGCTCATATATTGTTTTTGCAATTATATGTATATGCATGTTTTGTTCCTCCCCGCTAAGCGTTATCGCTTAGCATGGGTTGTTTTCCCGTGTAGGTGGCAGGTTTAGTTCGGAGTCGAACATCTGTAGGTCAGCCACTAAAAGTCTTTAGTTGGGGGTTCTTTTTATCTTTCGCTATATTTTGTATTGATATAAGTATTTGTATATGGATCATGATTTTGGAAATGTAATTTTGTAAAGGAACAATCATGTTTGTGTATATGTTAAATGTTTACAAATCCCTTTTGCAAAATGATATAATTATTTATTATGGTTTTAGCATCTTTTCGATTAAATGTATTTGCTTTTATATCAGCATTTGAGTTTTTATATGTATTTGTTTGCGTAGCGCTCCGGTATCCTTCCAAAGGGGGTATCGGGGTGTTATACTCAATGTTTTATTAGATGGTGACTCTAAGAAACCGCCTTATTGCCTAAAATAAATGCCCTTGCAATCCCTTGCAAGTTTCATGAACCTCTTTTGAATGCCCTAAAAGTGGGTTTTCGGGGCACCCGGGGTTCGGCGTGCGTCACAATGTGTATATGTCTATTTTGGGCAACAAAGAGATATTTTTGAATTCCCACCCCAATAAAATATTGGGAAGGTTCATATAATCTCATGAAACCTAAGACCAGAGAGAGCTCGGGACTTTACTTTTATTCATACCTTGGTCGAAGTTATAAGCGAGTTATTGAGATTAAAATTCCATTCCTTTTCTCATACAATTTAATGCAATTATTAAAGCGTAATTCAAGCATATAGCAAAAGCAATAAGTAATAGAATAATGATAAAACACATAAGAGTACATTAACTTACAATAAAATAGGGGTGGAATACAACCCCAATTTAAATAAATAGAAATAAGAACCATGCATAAAATGGGGCATTTATTTGAGATGAAGACATTGGTCCTCGCATAAATACTAAAATGATTTTTTCTGACATTTTGTTGAAGGAAAATCAGGAAATTAGTCCCATTTTATTAAAGAAAATCTTATTTTACTCGTAGAAACCTTTTGGTTTTTTTTATGTTAACAAACACACAAAAAAAGCTCATGATATTTAAAGCCAAATACATAAGGTCTAAGAAAAAAACCAAACTAAAATAAAGCTAAAATATGAGGATGGAAGAGAATGAATTTAAATGTAGCGCTTATTTAATTGGAGCCCCCCATTCTATCATTCGTATCTCGGTAGTGAAACTCATCAAACAAAATAACATGTTATAAAACATTAAGATAAAGAATTAAAACAAAGTAGATGATAAAAATGGTAGAAAAATATTAAATGAGAGAAGAGAAAGAGTTAAAATTGTTGAAAATGAAAGAAAGGGAAGGGACGGCTAGATAATCGAGGGACGACCGTCCTAGGGATGACGGATGGGAAGAAAAGGCGCCCTGTGACGTCCTATCGTTTGCTTGAGCGATGGCCGTCGGTGGGGCCTTCAGCCCGTCGGTCATCTCTAGACCTCAAAAAACAAAGAAAAAGATTATAATCCAAACTTTCACATTCTTAACCCATTATTTCGTGCAATAAATTAATGATGAGGCGAATAAAGTGGCGAGATACATTAATTTACATTTTTGAAATCAATTCGTATGTCTCATGTCAAGGTATTGAAACTAATACAAGAATAATTAATCCAGAATGTTTACCCTCCGAATGTTGATCTCTGAAAGGCAAAAGTTGTATAGATCTCCCTTGAATTCTACAAGAACTGGTTGACAATTTGAATACTATTGAAAATAATTTTTCCACCAAATATCGTTATTTTGAGATAATTTTAAGTCTTAGGAAGGTAAATCAAGAAAAGAGAATTAATTTCCCTTTCTCAAATCCACTTCTAGTTTTTAAAAGATGTGGAATTTCAGGGGGGGGGGGGGTAAATCAAGAAAAGAGAATTGATTTCCCTTTCCTGAGTTTACTTTTCAACTTTATTTTTCCATAGATTTCAAAAGAAAATCAAATATAAAGAGAAAACCTCTATCTATAAAAAATTGATTTCTTTATTTTCAAAAGGTTTTCCAAGAAACCAGCCTTCCCCCCCCCCCCCCCCCCCCCCCCCCCCCCCCCCCCCCCCCGCTTTTGGTTCATTAGCCTCCTATTTATTGGCTAATGCTCATGTAACACCCCTTACCCATACATAGTGAACCACCTCGTGAAGAGGGGACTTACCATGACCGGTAGGGGTCGCTACACACAGGAAAAACATGCACATAATAAAGCAGTAACTAAACAAATCTTATAACAAAAATTGAGGATATAAAAATTTTCCCTTCCAAAAAGATATATCATCCATATACAAAAAAATAAAAAATATGAACATCATTTTATATATATATGATATTACAAGACTTTACAGAAGTGTCTAAATTAAGATAATACATAATAGGCCTCACAATACGTTTCAAAATATTACAACAAAAAGATACAAAACCAAACTTAAGGACCTAAAGCAAGACTCGTCCTATTGTGTTGGCTCCTGAGGCTACAGATCCGTCCTTCCAAAAACTCTAGCTTCTGAACCTACACGGATAAAACACCATGCTAAGTGCAAAGGCTTAGTAGGGAAAAGATGCAATGAACAACCACTCACAGTGGTCATCTATACAATCTCGACTTCATCTACAAATATCACCTACATACTATGCCTACGAATTCATTCTTACTATCTATAACCATCTTTGAACATTACTGGAGTTTTGGCCACTTCTAAACTTCTCTCTTCCAAACTTGTGAGCATAAACAACTTATGTGCTGAGCATTAGAATGCCCAGTGGTGGATACATACCCCTAACTTTCCATTCTATGACTAGCATTCACACAAGCATATCTATCTTTCCTTTAAATGTAACTATTTATGTCATTATACTTAGTATTTTCGTTCTAATTGCTAGACTATGTATTATTTACATTATTACTTTAACATTTTACCTTAACATTATTAAAATCAATAAATTATATCATTTACTTTCTATTTCTTTATGTCATTAATACTTTTGTTACCATTCCTTAGTCATTACTAATCTTTTCTTATTGTTTACTTACATTACCGTCTCTAATTCTTAACCTTTAATCAGTTATGTTCATTTCATTTTAAGTCTTTATTAAAACTTTAGTTAATTGACCTATAACTATTTGAGTTACTATTCATTAGTTAAAATTTTGGCAGTATAACGGCTATATACCTTACCTACTTGTGATGCGTGCCGAACCCTGGGACGCCCCGAAGACCCACTTTTAGGGCTTTCGGGAGGAGGTTCGTAAAAAAACTTGTAAGAATGTACAAGTGCTTCCATTTTGGGTAACAAGGAGGTTTCTTGGAGTCGCCACCCAATAGAACAATGGGAAAGGTTGTCTAGCCTCAGTGAGCCTAAGATAGCGCTGCTATGTCCATTATAGGCAAGCCGGAGGTGTCTTGGAGGCTTCCACCCTAATGATAGGATGGTCCTCTAGCCTCACGCTTGGGCAAACCAGAGTTGTCTTGGAGGCATCCACCCTAATAGAACATTAGGATGGCCCTCTCGCCTCGTGGCGCCTAAAACTGTGCAATTTTGAGCCTTTTATGGGACACAAGAGGTGTCTTGGAAGCCCCATCCCAATATAATATTGAGATAGCCCTCTCGTCTCGTTGAGCCCAAGGACCAGAGAAGGTTCGAGACTTTCCATTTATTCATACCTTGGTTAAGTTTATAGTTGAGTTTTGAATTTATCGTTTCATCCCATTTCTCATTCAATTTAATGCAGTTAAATTAAAGCGCAGATTGTCCATTTAAGGAAAGCGATAAATAAATAAAGCATAATTAAAGTAAAGTGCATGAAAATAAATTACAATAAAACTAGGGGCAGAATACAACCCCCATTGTAAATAAAATACAAATCATACATAAAACGGGCTATTTGTTAAAGATGAGGACATTGGTCCTCGCATGCATATTTATTATAAAACAATTTTGATGTGATAATTTTTATTTTGGATGGAGAAAATTGGGACATTGGTCCCATTTTTATTAGGAAAGGTTTCAAGTTAATTAATAAAAATGTTTTTGTGATTTTCTTTTTAGCATGCCTAAATGTAGACACCGGGTCTCGAGGCGGTCCAAGATCAGAATTAGTCGATGATGGAAAGATACTTGCTACAAGTAGAGGTGTCAATAATGATGTTTTCCTTATCGAAATCCCCTTTGTTCTTCTAAAAATTTTAATTAAAAAATTTGCATATTTACTCTAATTTTTATTTTATTTTTATTTTTATTTTTATTTTTCCATTTATTTTATTTTTATTTTTTATTTGTGCGCCCTGCGTGCGAGTTGGGTCACACGTGTGTGGGCCGTGCCCACGCGGCGTGCGCCTGCCTAGCGACGCGCGCTCGCAGGGCCACACGTCTCTAGGGGTGACGCCCGCCCTGCCCCTCGCGCGCCCGCACGTCGCCAGGGGCGATGTGTGCCCTGCGCCCGCAAGTCGCCTGAGGCAACACACGCCCCTAGGCGACGCACGCCCCCCAGGCGCACGTCGCCCAGGGCGACCTGCGGGCATAGCCACAGGCAGCCCACGCCTGCCCCTGCCCCTTCTCATGCTGTCGTTTTCACCTGATTTCTTGGTCAATTTTTCAGGCTATAAAAATGGGTTTGATGTTTTTATGTTATTTTTGAACAAGGGAATTAAAAGGGCACTTGTCTTTTCCTATTTTCGGAAAAAGACAGAAAATTAAATAGGGTTTTTGGGATTCATTTCAGAGGAAGCTGTATTTTTGCAAAAAGAAAAAGGAGAGAGCTTTCTCTCAAGAACAAGAGCAGCCATAGGTTATTCGAAAAAAATCTTAAAAATTCAAAGTTTTCAAATTCTTTCTTCTTTTTTCTTCAAAAACATATTTCATTCTTGGATTGATTTTGATCAAGAAAAATTAATTTTCTTGGCTCAATCATCCACCAAAAATATTTTCATGAAAAATATTTTCTTGAGTTAACCTATTTTCAAACACATATTTTCATATTTTCTTCAAGTATTTATCACCCTAAATTTCGACAAGGAGAACAGATCAAAACATTCTATTTTTCGATATATAAATTCTGAGGGTAAATATCTTTGGACCCGTCCTCATTTGTTTTTTTGGTATATTATTTATTGTTGTTAATACTATTATTTTCTGTTATTATTACTATATTCACAATTCATTTATAGCATTTCTAATATGATTATTACTGTTGATATATTATTTATAGTTTTAATTTGATTTCTTTGTGACTCCAACTTGATTATTATTATTATTATTAGTTTTATTGTCTCGTGCCATGATTATTAGCACTATTATTATGCTGCTATTATTCTTGCTATTTGTGTTCACTGTTGATGTTTGCATGTTCATTTATTATTATTATTATTATGATTGCTCCCCTGTTGCTCCTCTTCCTACTATTATTATTATTATTATTATTATTATTATTATTATTATTATTATTATTATTATTATTATTATTATTATTATTATTATTATTATTATTATTATTATTATTATGTTCATTGTTGTTTCATTATTATTATTATTATTATTATTATGTTCACTGTTGTTTCATTATTATTATTATTATTATTATTATTATTATTATTATTTGATTGTTGCTATTATGCCATGATTATTTATTGTTATTGTCACCATAATTTTATTGTTGTCATTATTTAGTCTTCATTTGATTAATTTTATTGAGAATTATTACTAATATTTTTAATATTATTTTTTCTATCTGAGATTTAATTTGAGTCGTATTGTGCGAGCATTTTCATGACCTCCCGGATGGGTCACAACGCGTAGGAGACCGCATTGTTCGGTGAAACCTTTCTTATTCCCTCTCCTTGTGTTGTGTTTGTTTGCAAGTGAATATTTTATTTATGCACGAGTGAGATAAAAAATCATAAAAATACTTTTATAATTAAATTAAAATTTTTACTAATAAATTGGGACCAATGTCCCTCATTTTAGCCAATTAATATAAAATGCCACAATAAAACGAAGAGTTAAATTTTCTCCAAAAATGGGATCACTCATCCCTGTTTTTTCGAACTAGCAATCAAACAACTCATCGAGCCCTCTTTAAATAAACGCGAAGGAACCAACATTCCTAAACCAAATAAATGTCCGGATTTATGTATGTTTTTCTTATGTTTGATTTTATTTGTTTGTTTAAATTTATATTCATGTATTTCCCTTTGGGCCTTTGTAATTAATTTTGGGGCAACATTATTTAATTTTCATTTGGAATTGTATTTCGTCCAAATTTACATCTCCTTTCATTGGGGTTGTATTCCGCCCCAAATTCCCTTGTGATTGTGTGCTTGATGTGTTTACTGCTTTCTTTTATTGCTTTATTTATCGCTTTCTTTATTGCTTTCCTTTATTACTTTTGAGTGCTTGTACTGCGCTTTAATCAAATGCATAAATCGTGTGAGATAAGAGATATGATTTTAGGAAATTAAAAACTCATTTATAATTAACCAAAGCATAAATAAGAGTGAAGTTCCTGATTTATGTATGTTTTTCTTATGTTTGATTTTGTTTGTTTGTTTAAATTCATGTTCATATATTTCGGCCCTTATAATTAATTTTGGGGCAATATTATTTAGTTTTTATTTGGAATTGTATTTCGCCCCAAATTCTCTTGTAAGGAATTTATCGCTTTCCTTTATTGCTTTATTTATCACTTTCTCGCTTTCTTTATTGCCTTCCTTTATTCCTTTTGAATGATTGTAATGCGCTTTTAATTAAATGCATCAATCGTGTGAGAGAAGAGATAGAATTTTAGAAAGTTAAAGACTCATTTATAATTAACCAAAACATAAATAAGAGTGAAGTTCTGAACACCAATCTCTGGTCTAGACCAATAAGAGGTTAGAGACCTTTCCCAATTTCTTATAAATTGGGTGGCAAATCCAAAATACCTCAAAGGTGCCTAAAAGCGTTGTGAGGCTAGATGACTCTTCCCAATGTTTTATTAAGAATGAGGCATCCAAAATGTCTCATGGTACCCAAGATAAAAAGATGCGAATCAATCCCTCAAATCGTAAAAACGGGTTCAAAGAGGGCCTTTGCTGGGTTTGATGCGCGTCACACTAAAATAAACAATTTTATAAGAAAATTACATGGTAGAATAAATGGAAAAGCCAAATAAATGAAATATTACAAATAAAGAAAATAAATATTTAACCCAAACGATCCTTCTGGATCTCCTCATGTGCTCGCAAAAACACCCAAGTAAAGAAAATGAGTTTTTGGAACAAAGATAAATGCAAATGAAATAATGTTAGTAATTAAATCAATAAGATCAATTAAACGCATAAAATAATAAATAACAAATTAAAACAAATAAAATGAGATGACATCAAAAGAGTGATAAATGAATTAAAATGTTAATAAACCAAAATAAATGAGAATAATGCATTATGAATGACAAAGAAATTAAAGGATGTGATTGAAATAAAATAAAACATGTTAATGAATTAATACATAAAAATATGAACATGATAATAATAATAACGAATAATGAAAGTAAACAAATAAATGAATAAACAATAAATATATAACAATAACCATGAAAAAGAATGATAAAGAAATGAATAAAAGAATGATGAAAATATCCCAATTAACATGAAACATTTACATGGCAAAAGATCAATCAAAATGAATGAATTAATTACATGTTAAAATAATAGTGAGGAATCAAAGAAAAAATAATATATAAACGTATTAAATAAAGTGAATATAAAATAATAGAATAAATAAATAAATAAATGAAAATAGTAAAATATATACATGTTAATTAATTTAATATGAACAAAAATAAATAAAAGAGAATAAAAAAAAGATAAAGCCTAGAATGTTTACCCTCAGAGTTTCGGATTTGATGAAGGTAAAATGATGATTGATTTCCTTGTTTGTGATGTGCAAGATTAGAGTTGAATATGATAAAATGTTGGAATTTTATTCCGAAAAAAATATCTTTGAAAAATGATGAAAGGAAAATAAAAAATTCTTCAAGAACAAATAATTGATCTCTTTGCCTAAAAAATTATTTTTATTGATAAAAATGTTCTCACGAACAAACAACTATTTTGTTTGTCTCAAGAAAAAAATTATTTGTGACAAAACTTATTTTTTAGAAAATCAAATGAAAAATTAGATTTCAGGAACAAACGTTTATTTTGAATGTCTCAAAATCTATTTTTCATAAAAAAGGGATTCAAATAAAAATTTTTGAAAAAAGTTTAATTGAAAACTAAAAAAAATAATAAGTCAAAAATGAATTTTGAGAGCAAACAATTGTTATGTTTGTCTCAAAATCAATTCCCATCAACAAAATCTCTTCTAAAAACATGTATTAGAAGAAATTCCATTGGAAAAAGAAGAAGAATTGAACTATTTTTTTTTTTGTTGGGGAAAATTTCAGTCAAGTTAGAGAGAATTTGGAGAGGAAGGAGAAGAGAAAACTTTAAGAAAAAAACCCTAAAAAAATCCCCCTTTTCTCTTTCCATCATTTTCTTTTTATATGAAGAAAAAAATAGAAAATAAAATTAATTAAGGGAAAAACTAATTAATAATTAATAATATAACATCTAAGTTTAAAAATGGAAAAAAACCTGAAAATCCCTTAAAAAGGGATAAAAATAGAATTTTGTGAAAAAAAATAGAAAAAAATGATTTTGGGGCGATTTTGGGCGTCTGCCGCGGAAAAAGGGTGACCGACGCACGTCGGCGCACGCGACTGGCGTCAGTTGCACGCGCTCGCCCAGCGTACGGGACGGGCTGTGTAACGCCCCGTAAACACCCTAGTAGTATGAGCCGTCTGTGTGTGTGATTTTGTGTGTGTGTTCAAGTGTGGCATGTGTGATTATGTGTATGTGTATGATTTAAATTGAAGTATTAGGTGTTGTAGAGTTGTGCTTGGGTGAGAATAAGTGGTATGGGAGTAGGGTATGATTAGTGAGGTTAGGTTTGTGTGTTGGTGAGAGGACGAGTTTTGTGTTTATATTGGGGGTAGTCTTCCTATAGGGGGCTGCCATGTGGCAAGAGAGAAGATAAGTATTGAGAGAGAGGGAGAGTGGGTCAGCTGTTCTTCCTTTCCTCTTTCCTATTTTTTCTTCTTTCCCTTCACGCCATGCTTCTCTTCATCTTTCTTTTTCCATTTTGTTTCCCTTAATTTCCCTTTTTGGCTGGAAGGTTGGTGTGATTTTAGTAGTCTAAGTTGGGTTGGTAAGTGTTAATTAGGTTTCTTTTTCTTCTTTTTCTTCTCCTTTAGATTGGTTATATGTATTTTGGGCTAAGAGTTGAATTCTAGTTTTGCTGCATGTTTTGATTCAGAGAATCCTCCTAGAGAGTCAAAAGGCAAGGAAGTTGCGGGTGGAAGCGGAGCCCGAGATTAGAGTCAAAGGATTTGAGGTTTGGGAACATTTATGGTTTTTTGTGTGTTTGGGAATTTTGTGAATTTTTTTATGCTTTTGTTCTTCTTTGATCTTTTTCTGGAAAAGTTGGCATGTTGAGGAAGTTTTATGATGGTTAATTTGCTATGTGAATGTGGTATTGTGCTAGAAATGAGTAATTGGGATTTTGTTGGGTCAAATGCTATATGGGTTGAAATAAGATTCAAGATATTTGGGTTGATTTGAATTATTATTTATGTTTATAATATGTTCTTGGGTGTTAAGAGCTCTAAAAAGGTGAGTTTTAAGTTCGTGTTAATATTTTGAATGTTGGTTTTAAGTTGTGTGTTTTGGTGGGTTGAAGTTGGGTTCATTTCTGGTAGGTTTCTGGCGATCCACACGGCGGTATAGGTTTCCATACCCCCATTTGAATCGTGGGATTTTCCACGAAAGTGAAGGCTGTGATTTTACACGGCGGTATGGCTTTGCCATACCCCCGTGTAAAGGGTCTTACACGGCGGTAAGACAGTTCCATACCGCCTTGTAAACCCCTACTGCCCAACTTTTGAGTTTTTCCGATTTTTCTTCATTTCGTTCCTTTTTCCTTATTTATTGGTTTTAAATATTCTTTAGAGTCATTTCATGATCTAATATCAATAGATTGTATTTTGCTACATCAAATTATATTGAATGCTCTGGTTGGAATTGAGAGTGTGTTGTGCATATTTTTAACTCATGAATTCTTCACTTTGAACAATGTGTTATACTTTTTGTATGATTTGAGATTATGCATAACCTGCAAAAGTCAAATTAAGTGGATAATAGGCATACCTATAGAGTTTAGTTTGCTGCAGCCAAGGGTATGCATTTTGGACCCTGAACAAGTCCCTGAATTGGATCCGCGTGATCCCCATTTAACTTGAATCTTGTTTAAGATTCCATGCGAAAATGTTTTGTAAATAAAAGAAAAGGATGATTTTGATACCTTCGGGTATCCATGTGTTTCGAATGATTATGCATTACTCACTTTCAACTATATTTTGAGCAAGCAGGTATTCTCTTCTTATGTGATGATGGGTTTTGATTTGGCACTGAATGCTTGATTTATTAGTATAAGATATTTTTATCTTCAGTATGATGAGTTGTTTAAGTATGGATTTAAGTATGTTCCATGTGTATGTGACTTGTATCAGCGTCCATTGTGAGTGGTCATTTTTCATTGTACTTTTTCCCACTAAGCGTATTCGCTTAGCACGGGTGTTTCATTCTTGCAGGTGTGGAAGATGTTGGAGTCCGTGTGCAGGGTGATCCATTTTAGAAGGGCCGACACAACTACGAGAGAGATTTTGTAGTTCTAATTGTACTTCTTTTTGCATATGTAATAGTTTAGTGATTTTTGTAATGAAAACTATTAATGTAAGTTCTTCTTTTGTAAGTTGGTGTGATACCAAGTTTGTAAGCGATCTTTTGTGCTATGACACTTTAGTAATATGATATGTAAAGACTATTTTGTACATTAATAATATTATACCTTTTGTTTTCAGCATTGGTCTTGTGTTTGTGAAATTTTATTTTATTGCTTTGAGTGTATGGTTTGTTATTGTATGTTTGTGCTTGAGGTTTTGCGTGACAACCCTCATATATCGGGACCCTTCATCCTCCTCCAAGGATGAAGCTTCCTACGTATAGGTAAGCGGTGCTACATTTTGCGATATCAGAGCAATAAGTTTAGACATTTTTGGGCTAGTGTAAGATAAAGTGTACATCTAGTGTTGTGGTAGCCTGATGCTGATCATTGTGTATGTTTTGTAGTTTGATGGAGTTTACTCGTGAATAAGTTGAGGGGTTAGCTGAGAGTGCGAATCCCCGAGAGCAAGATCCATCTGTTTCGGGTCCGGCTCAGCCACCTAGGATGCAACCTGAGGCCCCTGTGGTCCCTTTTGAGGCTATGCTCAAGATATCCCAGGATATGGCCAGGGTTTTGGAAAGAGTTACTGCCCCTAGAGCTCCAATAGAGAATATGCGAAAGTATGGAGCGAAGGATTTCTTTGGAACTGGTTTGGATGAATTAGATAAAGCTGAAATGTGGATTGAGAAAGTTAGACGGGTGTTAAGGGAAATTCATTGTCCTCCACAGAGTGAGGTGGAGTGTGTGATATCTTTGTTGCAGGGCTCAGCGTTTGATTGGTGGACATTGGTGCTTAGACATCCGCAGCTTCCCGAGCCTGTGATGTGGGAGTTCTTTGAAAGGGAGTTTCGAAACAAATATGTGACTAAGGCATTTAAGGAGGCCAGATGGGCACGGTTTTTGAGTCTCCGTCAGAGAGTGTTGTCCATAGCGGATTATGAGAAGGAGTTTAATCGACTCAGCAAGTATGCACTGCTAGGAGTTCTCACTAAGGAATTTAGATGTCAACAGTTTGAGGCGATTTTAATGAGTCTCTGAAGGTGATGTTGGTTTCGTTGATGTTGGCACCGGATGTCAATTACTATCAGATTGTGCAGGCAGCTTTGAGAGCGGACCGCTCTGAGAATGTGCTAAGAGAAAAGGCGCAGAGGAAGAAGGCTTCTAGAGGAGGTTCTTCTTCAGGAAAGAGGTCACGGGAGTCTCAAGGGAACCCCTCTGGTGAGCCACATCCTAGTCCGGCTACTAGAGGGAGGAGGCAGGATTCTTTCAGAGGGTCTAGTGCGGGTCGAGGAGCTTTGGGTGGTTGAGGTGATGGTGTGCCCCAATGTCCTCATTGTAACAATCGACATTGGGGTGAGTGTCGGTGGTTGACTGGGGGATGTTTTAGATGTGGTAGCACCGATCATTTTCTTGCCAATTGCACGAATTTGTATGAGAATACCCAAGGTCAGCAAGAGGCAAGTCGAGCTAGGTCAAATGTTCCGCAAGGCAGTCATCCTAGAGGTAGAGGACGGGGTCGTGGTGGGCGGCCTCGAGAAAGAGACTCTTCTAAGACAGTTGACCGTCCAGTGCTTGCGGCTGTAAGAGCCTATGCGATGAGAGCCAATAACAACCAGGATGCTCCGAAAGTTATAGCTGGTAAGTTCTTACTTTTCAATACTGAGATGCATGCTTTGATAGATCCGGGTTCTACCCATTCCTATCAATGTTCTGATAAGTTGAGTGATGAATTGTCTAATGAGGACAAATTTGATTATGAGATTTGTCTTACTAGTCCGTTAGGGCAGAGTGTGAAAGTGAATAGGGTATGTCGAAATTGTCCTCTGATGGTGCAAGGTAAGGAATTTTTGGTTGATTTGATTAGGCTACCATTTTATGAGTTCGAACTTATTTTCAGTATGGATTGGTTGTGCAAGCATCAAGCTATAGTTGATTGTCAGAGGAAAACAGTTGTGCTCAAGGGTGAGGATCAGATGCCTGTAGTTGTTAGAGGTGTAGGAAGTGACTCGCTTCATAATGTGATCTTGGCTATGAAAGCCAAGCGATATATGAGGAAGGGATGTGAAGCGTATTTGGCGTTGATTTTGGATTCCCGACGAGAGCAAGTAAAGATACAAGAGATTCCAGTAGTAAGAGACTTTATAGATGTGTTTCTAGAGGAATTACCAGGTTTGCCACCAGAAAGAGAGGTAGAATTGTCTGTGGATATTGTGCTGGGTACAGCTCCGATTTCTAATGTTCCGTATAGGATGGCTCCGATGGAATTGAAAGAGTTGAAAAGTCAGTTGCAAGAGCTTCTAGATAAAAGTCAGTTGCAAATGCTATGTGGGTTGAAATAAGATTCAAGATATTTGGGTTGATTTGAATTATTATTTATTTTTATAATATGTTCTTGGGTGTTAAGAGCTCTAAAAAGGTGAGTTTTAAGTTGGTGTTAATATTTTGAATGTTGGTTTTAAGTTGTGTGTTTTAGTGGGTTGAAGTTGTGTTCATTTCTGGTGGGTTTCTGGTGATCCACACGGCGGTATAGGTTTTCATACCCCCATGTGAATCGTGGGATTTTCCACGGAAGTGAAGGCTGTGATTTTACACGGCGGTATGGCTTTGCCATACCCCCGTGTAAAGGGTCTTACACGGCGGTAAGACAGTTCCATACCGCCTTGTAATCCCCTACTACCCAACTTTTGAGTTTTTTCGATTTTTCTTTGTTTTGTTCCTTTTTTGTTATTTATTGGTTTTAAATATTTTTTAGTGTCATTTCATGTATCTAATATCATTAGATTCTATTTTGCTACATCAAATTATATTGAATGCTCTGGTTGGAATTGAGAGTGTGTTGTGCATATTTTTAACTCATGAATTCTTCACTTTGAACAATGTGTTATACTTTTTGTATGATTTGAGATTATGCATAACCTGCAAAAGTCAAATTAAGTGGATAATAGGCATACCTATAGAGTTTAGTTTGCTACAGCCATGGGTATGCATTTTGGACCCTGATCAGGTCCCTAAATTGGATCCACGTGATCCCCATTTAACTTGAATCTTGTCTAAGATTCCATGCGAAAATGTTTTGTAAATAAAAGAAAAGGATGATTTTGATACCTTCGGGTATCCATGTGTTTCGAATGATTATGGATTACTCACTATCAACTATAATTTGAGTAAGCAGGTATGCTCTTCTTATGTGATGATGGGTTTTGATTTGGCACTGTATGTTTGATTTATTAGTATAAGATATTTTTATCTTCAGTATGATGAATTGTTTAAGTATGGATTTAAGTATCTGCCATGTGTATGTGACTTGTATCAGCGTCCACTGTGAGTGGTCATTTTTTATTGTACTTTTTCCGACTAAGCGTATTCGCTTAGCACGGGTGTTTCATTCGTGCAGGTGTGGAAGACGTTGGAGTCCGTGTGCAGGGCGATCTGTTTTAGAAGGGCCGACACAACTATGAGAGAGATTTTGTAGTTCTTATTGTACTTCTTTTTGCATATGTAATAGTTTAGTGATTTTTGTAATGAAAACTATTGATGTAAGTTCTTCTTTTGTAAGTTGGTGTGATACCAAGTTTGTAAGCGATCTTTTGTGCTACGACACTTTAGTAATATGATATGTAAAGACTATTTTGTACATTAATAATATTATACCTTTTGTTTTCAGCCTTGGTCTTGTGTTTGTGAAATTTTATTTTATTGCTTTGAGTGTATGGTTTGTTATTGTATGTTTGTGCTTGAGGTTTTGCGTGACAACCCTCATATATCGGGACCCTTTATCCTCCTCCAAGGATGAAGCTTCCTACGTGTAGGTAAGGGGTGTTACATTTTGCGATATCAGAGCAATAAGTTTAGACATTTTTTGGCTAGTGTAAGATAAAGTGTACATCTAGTGTTGTGTTGGCCTGATGCTGATCATTGTGTATGTTTTGTAGTTTGATGGAGTCTGCTCGTGAATCACTTGAGGGGTCAGCCGAGAGTGCGAATCCCGAGAGCAAGATCCATCTATTTTGGGTCCGGTTTAGCCACCTAGGGTGCAACCTGAGGCACCTGCGGTCCCTTTTGAGGCTGTACTCAAGATATCCCAGGATATGGCCAGGGTTTTGGAAAGAGTTACTGCCCCTAGAGCTCCAATAGAGAATATGCGAAAGTATGGAGCGAAGGATTTCTTTGGAACTGGTTTGGATGAATCAGATAAAGCTGAAATGTGGATTGAGAAAGTTAGACGGGTGTTAAGGGAAATTCATTGTCCTCCACAGAGTGAGGTGGAGTGTGTGATATCTTTGTTGCAGGGCTCAGCGTTTGATTGGTGGACATTGGTGCTTAGACATCCGCAGCTTCTCGAGCCTGTGATGTGGGAGTTCTTTGAAAGGGAGTTTCGAAACAAATATGTGACTAAGGCGTTTAAGGAGGCTAGATGGGCGCGGTTTTTGAGTCTCCGTCAGAGAGTGTTGTCCATAGCGGATTATGAGAAGGAGTTCAATCGACTCAGCAAGTATGCATTGCCAGGAGTTCTCACTGAGGAATTTAGATGTCAACAGTTTGAGGCGATTTTAATGAGTCTCTGAAGGTGATGTTGGTTTCGTTGATGTTAGCACCGGATGTCAGTTACTATCAGATTATGCAGGCAGCTTTGAGAGCGGACCGCTCTGAGAATGTGCTAAGAGAAAAGGCACAGAGGAAGAAGGCTTCTAGAGGAGGTTCTTCTTCAGGAAAGAGGTCACGGGAGTCTCAAGGGAACCCCTCTGGTGAGCCACATCCTAGTCCGGCTACTAGAGGGAGGAGGCAGGATTCTTTCAGAGGGTCTAGTGCGGGTCGAGGAGCTTTGGGTGGTTGAGGTGATGGTGTGCCCCAATGTTCTCATTGTAACAATCGACATTGGGGTGAGTGTCGGTGGTTGACTGGGGGATGTTTTAGATGTGGTAGCCCCAATCATATTCTTGCCAATTGCCCGAATTTGTATGAGAATACCCAAGGTCAGTAAGAGGGAAGTCGAGCTGGGTCAAATGTTCCGCAAGGCAGTCGTCCTAAAGGTAGAGGACGGGGTCGTGGTGGGCGGCCTCGAGAAAGAGACTCTTCTAAGACAGTTGACCGTCCAGTGCCTGCGGCTGCAAGAGCCTATGCGATGAGAGCCAATAACAACCAGGATGCTCCGAAAGTTATAGCTGGTAAGTTCTTACTTTTCAATACTGAGATGCATGCTTTGATAGATCCGGGTTCTACCCATTCCTATCAGTGTTCTGATAAGTTGAGTGATGAATTGTCTAATGAGGACAAATTTGATTATGAGATTTGTCTTACTAGTCCGTTAGGGCAGAGTGTGAAAGTGAATAGGGTATGTTGAAATTGTCCTCTGATGGTGCAAGGTAAGGAATTTTTGGTTGATTTGATTAGGCTACCATTTTATGAGTTCGACCTTATTTTCAGTATGGATTGGTTGTCCAAGCATCGAGTTATAGTGGATTATCAGAGGAAAATAGTTGTGCTCAAGGGTGAGGATCAGATGCCTGTAGTTGTTAGAGGTGTAGGAAGTGACTCGCTTCATAATGTGATCTTGGCTATGAAAGCCAAGCGATATATGAGGAAGGGATGTGAAGTGTATTTGGCGTTGATTTTGGATTCCCGACGAGAGCAAGTAAAGATACAAGAGATTCCAGTAGTAAGAGACTTTATGGATGTGTTTCTAGAGGAATTACCAGGTTTGCCACCAGAAAGAGAGGTAGAATTGTCTGTGGATATTGTGCTGGGTGCAGCTCCGATTTCTAATGTTCCGTATAGGATGGCTCCGATGGAATTGAAAGAGTTGAAAAGTCAGTTGCAAGAGCTTCTCGATAAAAGTCATTTGCAAATGCTATGTGGGTTGAAATAAGATTCAAGATATTTGGGTTGATTTGAATTATTATTTATGTTTATAATATGTTCTTGGGTGTTAAAGGCTCTAAAAAGGTGAGTTTTAAGTTGGTGTTAATATTTTGAATGTTGGTTTTAAGTTGTGTGTTTTGGTGGGTTGAAGTTGTGTTCATTTCTGGTGGGTTTCTGGCGATCCACACGGCGGTATAGGTTTTCGTACCCCCGTGTGAATCGTGGGATTTTCCACGGAAGTGAAGGCTGTGATTTTACACGGCGGTATGGCTTTGCCATACCCCCGTGTAAAGGGTCTTACACGGCGGTAAGACAGTTCCATACCGCCTTGTAAACCCCTACTACCCAACTTTTGAGTTTTTTCGATTTTTCTTCGTTTTGTTCCTTTTTTGTTATTTATTGGTTTTAAATATTTTTTAGTGTCATTTCATGTATCTAATATCATTAGATTCTATTTTGCTACATCAAATTATATTGAATGCTCTGGTTGGAATTGAGAGTGTGTTGTGCATATTTTTAACTCATGAATTCTTCACTTTGAACAATGTGTTATACTTTTTGTATGATTTGAGATTATGCATAACCTGCAAAAGTCAAATTAAGTGGATAATAGGCATACCTATAGAGTTTAGTTTGCTGCAGCCATGGGTATGCATTTTGGACCCTGAACAAGTCCCTGAATTGGATCCGCGTGATCCCCATTTAACTTGAATCTTGTTTAAGATTCCATGCAAAAATGTTTTGTAAATAAAAGAAAAGGATGATTTTGATACCTTCGGGTATCCATGTGTTTCGAATGATTATGCATTACACACTATCAACTATATTTTGAGTAAGCAGGTATTCTCTTCTTATGTGATGATGGGTTTTGATTTGGCACTGTATGTTTGATTTATTAGTATAACATATTTTTATCTTCAGTATGATGAATTGTTTAAGTATAGATTTAAGTATGTGCCATGTGTATGTGACTTGTATCAGCGTCCACTGTGAGTGGTCATTTTTTATTGTACTTTTCCCCACTAAGCGTATTCGCTTAGCACTGGTGTTTCATTCGTGCAGGTGTGGAAGATGTTGGAGTCTGTGTGCAGGGTGATCCATTTCAGAAGGGCCGACACAGCTACGAGAGAGATTTTGTAGTTCTAATTGTACTTCTTTTTACATATGTAATAGTTTAGTGATTTTTGTAATGAAAACTATTGATGTAAGTTCTTCTTTTGTAAGTTGGTGTGATACCAAGTTTGTAAGAGATCTTTTGTGCTACGACACTTTTGTAATATGATATGTAAAGACTATTTTGTACATTAATAATATTATACCTTTTGTTTTTAGTCTTGGTCTTGTGTTTGTGAAATTTTATTTTATTGCTTTGAGTGTATGGTTTATTATTGTATGTTTGTGCTTGAGGTATTGCATGACAACCCTCATATATCAGGACCCTTCATCCTCCTCCAAGGATGAAGCTTCCTACGTATAGGTAAGGGGAGTTACATTTTGCGGTATCAGAGCAATAGGTTTAGACGTTTCTAGGCTAGTGTAAGATAAAGTGTACATCTAGTGTTGTGTTGGCCTGATGCTGATCATTGTGTATGTTTTGTAGTTTGATGGAGTCTGCTCGTGAATCACTTGAGGGGTCAGCCGAGAGTGCGAATCCCCGAGAGCAAGATCCATCTATTTTGGGTCCGGTTTAGCCACCTAGGGTGCAACCTGAGGCCCCTGCGGTCCCTTTTGAGGCTATACTCAAGATATCCCAGGATATGGCCAGGGTTTTGGAAAGAGTTACTACCCCTAGAGCTCCGATAGAGAATATGCGAAAGTATGGAGCAGAGGATTTCTTTCAAGCTGGTTTGGATGAATCAGATAAAGCTGAAATGTGGATTGAGAAAGTTAGACGGGTGTTAAGGGAAATTCATTGTCCTCCAGAGAGTGAGGTGGAGTGTGTGATATCTTTGTTGCAGGGCTCAGCATTTGATTGGTGGACATTGGTGCTTAGACATCCGCAGCTTCCCGAGCCTATGATGTGGGAGTTCTTTGAAAGGGAGTTTCGAAATAAATATGTGACTAAGGCGTTTAAGGAGGCTAGATGGGCACGGTTTTTGAGTCTCCGTCAGAGAGTGTTGTCCATAGAGGATTATAAGCAGTTCAATCGACTCAGCAAGTATGCACTGCCAGGAGTTCTCACTGAGGAATTTAGATGTCAACAGTTTGAGGCAGGTTTGAATGAGTCTCTGAAGGTGATGTTGGTTTCGTTGATGTTGGCACCGGATGTCAGTTACTATCAGATTGTGCAGGCAGCTTTGAGAGCGGAGCGCTCTGAGAATGTGGTAAGAGAAAAGGCTTAGAGGAAGAAGGCTGCTAGAGGAGGTTTTTCTTCAGGAAAGAGGTCACGGGAGTCTCAAGGGAACCCCTCTGGTGAGTCGCATCCTAGTCCGGCTACTAAAGGCAGGAGGAAGGATTCTTTCAGAGGGTCTAGTTGTTAGTGGTTATGCCTTAGGCCAAACATTTGGACCTTGATGTAATCATTACATTTTCATTTATATAATGGTTTTATTCGCATTGATATTATTGGAATGTTACATTATTGTAATGTTTATGAATAACAATGTTGTTCATGTTATCCCTAGTCATTTATCACTAAAGGGCATAAATATAAATTAAGACTAGTATAGATTTGAATTGATAATCATGGGATGATTATATATGATGATATAAATCAAATCTATAGGTACTTGCTAGAGAACAAAGTACTAGATAGACCCACTATAAGATCACTTCATGGGATAGTGTCATAAGTGATCTTATAATAGATATGTTATTGAATCTTTTGACCTGAGGTTATCATAGTTTCCTACATAAGGATCATTATGTTTTGACATAATCAAACGTTATCTTTAATCGTACAATTATAAAGTTTATGATCGGACATAGTGAGAATTATGCGGAGGAAAGTGAATAATCAAGATGGAATTTGTCCCTCTCTAATGAGAGAGATATATATTGGGCCCCTCAATAAGTAAAACTGTAAAATGCATGGCCGTGCTCGAATGAATTGATAGTGTCATCAATATCATTTGAATTTATCAGTCTGCTTAGTGATCGAGAAATTATATGTTTGAACAATTTAAGTTTGACATAAACCATGACTTATGTTCAAACAAGATATCGTGTGACAAAAGGATAATAACATGTTCTATTGTCAGGTTAAAATCGGACTAACGATATTTATATTATTTGGGTAGTCATAATGTCTTGCTAGAGACCAATTATGACTTGTGGGCTTATCATGGGATTAGGCCCACTGCCAACATAATATAAACCTATTGGGTCACACACCAAGAGCAGAATGAACAGAATGGATTTTATTAGGTTATTTCGGAATAAAATATAAATATAGGTATTTATATTTAATTTCGAAATTACATATTTATATATATATATTTATATACATATAGATATATCTCTTATTTTGAATATGAGATAATAATATGTATTAATATATTATTCCTTATTATTTTGAATAAATAAATAAATATATATAAATATATGTATATATATATATTATCTCTTAATTTTGAATTAAGAGAAAATATCCTCATTTATCTTTTCTTAAGAGGAAAAGGATTTGAAAATATACATACAGTTATATATGAGATATATATGTTAAGGAAAAGAGTTTTAACCCTTATCAAAAACCTTCAATCATGTTATTTTCATATAACAAGAGATTGAAAAGTGGCTGTAAGGGGGATACAGAGAATAAGAAAGAAAATATAACCCGAGCCTCCTTCTTCTTTGTGAAAAAAGAAATTCAAAATCCATTCGCATTCAAGGGAGCTAGCACCCCTGCGTCTTCTGATCATTTGTTCGTGCGTGTGGATACCGGTAGAGGGTGTTCGTGATCAAAGCAGCACCTAAAGTCCGAATTAAAGAGTTATTTTATTTAAAGGTCAGTTAATCTTTATCTCTTCCTTTTGAATCAATCGAAAATACTTGGATCCTGTTTCGAGTTTCAATTTTATTCCGTTGCGTTAATGTTGTATTAATCCGTTGAAACCCAACACTAGTGCGGGTCGAGGAGCTTCGGGTGGTCGAGGTGATGGTGTGCCCTAATGTTCTCATTGTAACAAGCGACATTGGGGTGAGTGTCGGTGGTTGACTGGGGGATGTTGATCATTTTCTTGCTAATTGCTCGAATTTGTATGAGAACACCCAAGGTCAGCAACAGGCAAGTCGAGCTGGGTCAAATGTTCCGCAAGGCAGTCGTCCTAGAGGTAGAGGACGGGGTCGTGGTGGACGGCCTCGAGAAAGAGACTCTTCTGAGATAGTTGACCGTCCAGTGCCTGCGACTACAAGAGCCTATGCGAATAGAGCCCGTAACAACTAGGATGCTCCGAAACTTATAGCTGGTAAGTTCTTACTGTTAAATACTGAGATGCATGCTTTGATAGATCCGGGATCTACCTATTCCTATCTGTGTTCTGATAAGTTGAGTGATGAATTGTCTAATGAGGATAAATTTGATTATGAGATTTGTGTTACTAGTCCGTTAGGGCAGAGTGTGAAAGTGAATAGGGTATGTCAAAATTGTCCTCTGATGGTGCAAGGTAAGGAATTTTTGGTTGATTTGATTAGGCTACCATTTCATGAGTTCGACCTTATTTTGGGTATGGATTGGTTGTCCAAGTATCGAGCTATAGTGGATTGTCAGAGGAAAACAGTTGTGCTCAAGGGTGAGGATCAAATGCCTGTAGTTGTTAGAGGTACAGGAAGTGACTGGCTTCATAATGTGATCTCGGCTATGAAAGCCAAGCGGCATATGAGGAAGGGATGTGAAGCGTATTTGGCCTTGATTTTGGATTCCCGACGAGAGCAAGTAAAGATACAAGAGATTCCAGTAGTAAGAAACTTTGTGGATGTGTTTCCAGAGGAATTACAAGGTTTGCCACCAGAAAGAGAGGTAGAATTGTCTGTGGATATTGTGCCGGGTGCAGCTCCAATTTCTAAGGTTCCGTATAGGATGGCTCCGATGGAATTGAAAGAGTTGAAAAGTCAATTGCAAGAGCTTCTAGATAAAGGTTTCATTCGACCGAGTGTGTTACCATCGGGTGCTCCGGTTCTGTTTGTTAAGAAAAAGGACGACACTTTGAGAATGTGTATTGATTACCGGCAGATCAACAAGGTTATGGTGAAGAATAAGTAGCTGTTGCCACGGATTGAGGATCTTTTTGATCAGCTTTGAGGAGCTGGAGTGTTTTCGAAGATAGACTTAGAATCCAATACTACAGCAAAGAATGCCTCATAACCCTTCCTCATAAACCTCTTAGCTTGCATGACAGAAATCACATTTCCCAAGGAACCTGAGCCTAAACCTTTAACCACAACTGGAGACTGATCTCTATCCCGCAACACAACCATCTTCCTATCACAGTGTACCACTGCTCGGTGCTTACTTAACCAATGCATCCCCAGAATCAGATCAAATTCTCGAAAAGGCAAATCTATCAAATTCGCTGTAAACTCTATGCCTTGAACCAATATGGGACCATTCCTAGACACCCTACTCACATTGACACTATGCCCTAAGGGACTGGTCACACAAATCTCATAATCTCACTGATTAACATCATGTAACTTATCCGTGCACAAATATGAGTGTGTGGAACAATGATCGATTAGAGCATACATCTCAATGTTAAAGAGTAGAAACTTACCTGCAATCACATCCGGCGCATCTTGCTCATCCCGAGTTCTCATAGTATACGCCCTTGCTGGCACCATCAGAGGATGATCAACAGACTCTGATGGAGCTCCCTCTCTAGGCCAACCACCTCGACCTCTACCTCTGCTCCTACCTCGGCTAGCTTGCGAGGCATTAGACCCCGCTCGACTAGTCTCACACTGATCTCTATTATTCTCACTTGACTTCGAACAGTTAGCCAAAAAATGCTTGATGCTCCCACATCAGAATCAACCACCTATAAGCCACCTACACTCACCCTTGTGATGCTTACTGCACTAAGAACACTCAGGCAACACTTTAGTCCTACCACTAGAACTGCATCTACTAGCACTCGAACCCATAGCACAACCTTGGCTCCTACCCCTCGAAGCAGGACCCGAAGAAGACTCATCCTGTGGATTCCTAGATCTCTTACTCGAGGATGAACCTCTACAAGGGGGATTCCTTCTCTGAGCTCTATCTCTCAAAACTGATTCAAACCTCTTTGCCATCACAGCTACTTGGACAATCTGGTAGTAACTGATAGCAGGGGTACTCATCAGAGAAATAAGCATAGCCCTCAAAGACTCATTCAACCCGGCCTCAAAGTGCTGGCACCGAAACTCTTATGTCAGAATACCCTTAGGAGCATACTTCCCAAGCCTATTGAACTCCTTTTCATATTCAGAAACAGACATAGCCCTCTGCTTCAGGCTTTGGAACTGCGCCCACTTTGCGTCCTTGTAAGCCCTGGTCACATACTTACTCGTGAACTCCCGCTCGAAGAACTCCCATGTGACCGGATAAGGCAACTGGGGATGCCTATGAACCAACTTCCACTAATCATAGGCTGACCCCTGAAGCAAAGCCACAACACATTCAACTTGCCTTTTAGGAGGGCAACGGATCTCTTCAAGCACACGCTCCATTTTCTCAATCCGTTTCTCAGTAAATTCAGATTCATCCAGACTTGTTCCATAGAAATCTTCTGCCCCAGCTTTCCTCATGTTCTCTATAGGGGTTCTCGGAGTAGTCACCCTTTCTAAGACACGATCCATATCCTAAGAGATCTTCAATATAGCCTCAAAAGGCATGGCTACGGCCTCAGACTACACCCTAGCTAGTTGAGCTGGACCAGACACTGAAAGATCTTGTGCTTGAGGATTAACACTCTCAGCTAACCCCTCAAGCGATCCGCGTGCCGAATCAGAACCCATCTATAATAAAAATAAAGATATCCACATTAGCCAACACAGTCTTGAACGTACGTCTATACATAACAGGCACCCAGAAAATGCCTAAATCGGAGCTCTGATACCAAAAACTATAACACCCCCACCCATACGTAGGAGAACCCGCACAAGTTGGGGTGTTACCAAGAAAAGCAAATACCAAACACATATACAATATACAGACATATAATGGAATTAAAATCTTGAAAACAAAATGATCATTCATTAATATAAAAGATTCATTACAATAATGTTCTGAACAAAAACTGATATTACAAAAAGAATCATCTTCCAGAGTTATATGGAGGAAGCGGTACAAAATAAAATGAGAGCCCAAATACTACAAAAGAATCTTAATACCAAAATCTAAGCCCTAACACTTCAATCCCTATGTGTTGGCTGAACCAGCGGAGACTCTCCCAAAAGCTTACCACCATCCCCACTTGCATGGATGAAACACCCGTGCTAAGCGATAATGCTTAGTGGGGAAAACAAACAACAATATGAATGGCCATTCACAATGGTCGTCAAGGCAAAACACATACAATATGGCACATGCTTATAATCACGTATGACCAAATCATAACTGAGTCATATACAATAACATTCGAAGACTCGAAATCAAATTCATATATATCAACTGATTCACATGCTCATACTCATTAACATTCATATCTCACATTCTCATAACACAACAAAACACCTGCTGACTCATAATAGTGGATAACGAGTGAACGCATTAGGGGGTACCCGAGGGTAACACTGAAAAGCAACATCATTATTTTCTCATTCAAAACATTTTCACATTGGGGATCTTAAACAAGATCCGTACACATTGAGGATTGCGAGGATCAAAACAAGGACCTGATCAGGGTCCAGAAAAGAACAAAGGGGCTACAGCTACTAAACTCTATTAGGCATGCCTAACTATCCACTAATTTGACTGTTGTAGGCCATGCATAATTCAATAATTCATATTCATATTGCTCATAAAATCATCCATGCAAGTCTAATAATATCATAAGTTCGGAAAATAAATATTGAAAGTACAAAAGAAAACTCATTTTGAAAACAGGAGATGTTGCGCTCACGACAGAGGCGAAGCTCACCCCACATTGTGGTCTTGACAGTCCTTACGCTCGCGCGAAGAGAGAAATCCATCTCCCTGTTAAGTTAGAGACAAGTGTCGCGATCGCGACAGTGAGCAGACTGCCAAAACCAATCGCACTCGAGCGTAGGTGCGCGCTCGCAACAGGGGACTGCCCAGCTCTAGCTCGGTAGCCTAGCGCTCTGTTGCAAGCGCTCTCGACAATATGCTCGTGCCACTATAGCTCAGCAAGTCGAAGCTCGGTCACATACGCGGCAGTGTTCTCGTGCCACTGTAGCTCGACCATAAGCGAGAGCTAGAATTACTCAGCTCTGTCGCACTCGCGACAGTGTCACACTCATGATAGAGTCACATTTTCCAATTCTGCAGAAATTCTGCAAAAAAACCTTCATCTCCAAAGCACACCCAAGCCTCCCAATTCAAACCACACTTCAACATAACTTAAATCAAACCTTCAAATCATCATAAATAATATAAAACCTAACTTTACTGTCAATAATTACAATTAAATCATGCCACAAACATAATCAAATTTTCTCATTTAGTAAAACTAGAATTTTGCTTCAAACTTTCAATCCAATGCACACTATGATCCCATATGCCTCATTCAAAGCATCACAACACACATGAGTTAAAACCCATAACATTTAAACCAATATAAACATCATAAACCCCTTAATTTCTAGAAAATCCAATTCAAACACAAAATCATAACATTGCATCAAAACCACAAAAATCCCAAACCTAGAAATCGTAATCTCCAAATCAATGAGCACCACTTCCACTATCCTTCTCTTTCCCCTTGGGATCTCGAGGAGGCACCTCTAAATAAAGATACCCAAAAATCACACAACCACAAAAACCCTAGATCAAAATAAATTCTAACAAAAATCAAAGGAAGAAGAAGAAAGAAGACGAGAAACCCAAAAAAACTTACCAATAAAAACTTGAGTTGATCAATTCCACCAAAAACTCAGCCAAAGAAGATGGATCAAGAGTGAACAAAGAGGAAAAGAAGAAGAGGAGGAGTAGAAGTAGCATGAGGAGGAGGAGAATGGGAGAGGGGCAAGACAGCTGCCTCCCTTTCTCTCTCTCCTTGCTATTTATACCCCTCCTAATTTCTTTATCACATGTCAACCTGAGATTGGAGGGATTGATCACTCACACCCTACAACCACACTCTACACCACACCCAAGCCTAATCTCACTAATACATACATTAACTCCCTACAAACATCCACATCCTAACAAAACCCAAACACACACACACACACTACCACTATACATCCAACCACATTCTACCACAACCCAAAACTCATGCATAAAACTTAATTTAAAATATAAAACATGCCAAAACATACACATGCAATGTGGCTCAAACTACTAGGGTGGAGAACAGGGTGTGACGCAATATGTTAATATATAGTACTTTTATTATTTCTTGATTTATCAATTTTTCATTTATAAAAATCAAAATATATTTGAAAAGTTATATAACATTAATATATTAACTAAAATTGTTAATAATTTAAAAAAAAAATTTATTATATGTGAAATAATGTGTATCAAGTTAAAAAAAATAAAAGAAAAGAGTTGTTAGTATTGGATGAAATTATTTTAATAATTTTGCATTTTATAAGTATTTTTGTTGCACCTTTTTTCCATTTTCCTAATTATTTTGAAGTTTTGAAGTCTTTCGTTTTTCAATTAGCAATTAGTAAGTGTAACGATTCATCTAATTAGAGGTGATCATGGACCTAGGGGTTTTCATGGACCAATTAACCAGTCCATGAGCTTAAAAAATCCAGTACATTAATATTAATTTTTTCAAAATTGTAACTATTAATCAGTCTATTACAATTGGCTAACTAGTCCATCGGTTTCGATATTTTGGATTGGTTACCCAATTCTTTTTCGATTAACCACTACAATTATAAAATATATTCATAAAAAAAATTAAAATGTTCAAGATACTTAAACATAAAAATTAAAAACCAAATATAATTCAACATAATATTCAAATTACAAACATAAACTAAAAATGTTCATATGATTCTCCCAATAGTCACATTACATTAACAAAATAATTAATAAAAAAAATTGGAATTTATCTTGTTTGAAATTTAGCTTGAATTAAAAATCTATGAAGTTGTTCTATACTTGAATACGTCCCATATGTTAATGAGATTTAGGCATCTTGTTATTTAGGTAATAAATAATAAGAATACTAAAGAATATTATACAATATTTTATTTTTTTGTAAGTAGTTAGCATAATTAGGACCAAAATATTAATGAATGTTATTATTATCCATGACATCTATATCAATGTAATTTATTTGAAAATGAAAGCTTTCTTCCCTTCATTTTTTTTATTCATTTATAATCTAATTATGTTTGGGAAAGAATTGGAGATGGATATTGGACCATAGGTGTGTGTGTGTGTGTTGTGTTTAAGTAATATATATAAAGTGAATAAGTGTTTAGAAGATAATTGACATAGTGAATTATTGTCGAATATTAAAAAAAAAATTGACCCATAACTTCATAAGTAAGTGACATCTAATTGATCATGATAATCGCACAGTATTGCCAAGTAGGCAGTATACGTATAGAGTATAAGGGTGGGGGTCATTTTTATCTAAAATGTTTTCACTAAATTAATCTCATTAAAAATAATTTATTTTCCTAATTACCCACTTCATCAACTCGATTTAGATGCATCTTAATATTATTTATCCGCCTTTTATACTAACAAATAATAATGCACTGATGATGAAAAAGGGGAGTATAACCATTTCTACTCTCTCTCACGCCGCTTCATCTTTCTCGCTCTCTCACGTTGCTTCGTTGCTCTGGCACTCTCTGTCCCTCACTCTGCTTCATCTGTCTCACTCTTTCTCTCTGCATCTCTCTCGCATAGTGGTGGAGTGTCATCGTTGGATCTATATCATCTTCAGGCATGATAACATCGTTGGATGGGGAAGAAGGCTGCTGGTGGAGTCACTGGTGGCATGATGGATCTAGTTTTTTTTTTTCTTTTTTGCGTAAAATTTTTGGTTTTTTACTTCTACTTTTTCCTTTCAGTTAGGTTTTGATTTGTTTAATTTTGATTTTTTTTCCATATCTTGTTAGGAATGCATGGCTTTTAATTAATATTATAATATTTTGACTATTGTTTATGAGCTAGGTTTGATATCTTTTCAGCTTAAATCTATTGAGATCTAGATTTCTCTTTGACAGAGAGAGGTGAGGGAAGGAGAGGTGTTTTTTAGTTTATATAGATATAGTTAAATCAGTTGGTTAACTGAAACCATAGGTTTTTTCAAACCGTGAACCAAAATGAAATATCAATATTTCAGTAACCTTAAACTGAAAATGATCGGCTCGGTTAACTGAAAAATTGATTTGGTTTCGGACCAATTTTTCGGTTAACTGAGTCCAATGGTTTTTTTTTCACCCCTAAATAGACCGATTAATTTATTTACTTATTAAGTCTTAATTCTTAAAAATAAAGTTGCTTATGTCCACCATAGACTTTTATTTTCATAACAATGATGTTGTAATAGCCCGAAATTGACCCTAGTAGTATCGAGCATAATTAGCGTAAGTGAGTGAGTGTAAATTAGGGTTTTCAATTTTGGACTAAATTGAAAATAAGAAGTTAAGGACCTAATTGCATGAAATAAAAGTAGTGTAGTGATCAAAATGTAAAAGTGCATGATTAATATTAAGTGAGGATTAATGAGTTTGAGTGGAGATTAATTAACCTAATTGAGAAGATAGTGGAAATCCATGTGTAGAGTCCTCATCTTACCACCTAGCCTTAAGAGTATTAGAATAGTGACACTTAGTGGATTGCATGGATATAAAGGTGTGTGAAGAGAGAGAGTAAGTGGAAAAACCTGTCGTTGTTCCCTTTGGTTCGGCTCTCTCTCATTTCTGCTTCCTTTCTTCTTTGTTCTTCAATCTCTCTTCATCCACCTCTCTTGCTTCTTCATCTATTTCATTGGTTTCTTAAGTCAAGATTTGTATTGCATTAAGAAGACTAAGTGTTCAGTAGAAAGGTAAGTTTGAGTCTAGTTTCCTTTTTTCTTTTAATTTGACTTAGATTTCTGTTAATAGAAGAAAACATGTTTTGAATGTGTGTATATGTTGTTTGTAAGCTAGGAAAAGCTAGTAGAAAGGCAAAGGGTAACGAGAAGGTCATCTAGCTTGAGAAAGTTGGAGGAGTATTTCAAGAGGTTTGGGATTGTTTTGTTAAGTTCTTTGTTTTGGTTATATGTTTAATGAGTTTGGGATTAGATTAGTGTTAACCTTTGATTAAATGTATGATTGATTAATTTAGGATTTATGTGTACTTATGTGATAATTGATAAGATGTTATAAATTGAGATGTGTGTTAAAATTGTTGATTGAATTGCCATGAGATTATGACCAAAGTATGAACCCTAGCTTTAGGGGAAAACTCTGCTCAGATTGTCCTAAACCTCTGTATGATGTTTTGGTCACAAATGGAGTTTGAGAACTCCAAATTAAGTGATTGTTGTGCCATTAGAACCATGATTCCATACCTTTAAAATTTCTAGAACTGTGAAGGAATTATAACTCTAAAACCCTTAAAAGTGGCCAAAACATAAGTGTCTCTATTCTAGTAGGTCCATTAGAACAATATAGATTATTTAGGTTATATCTCACGTTTTTTATTTCCAAATTACCTGAAATTTGTCCCATTGGAAACTTAACATCCTAGGGAACAATTTTTAAGCAGGATGTTTTGCCTAAAAATGAGGTTTAGTCATTGGTTTAAGCAGTACAAGTTTGAGGTAAAAAGCAGTCTCATAGGACACCTGATGGAACCTACTGTCGCGAGCACGACATAACAACTTAAAAGAGGGATTTTATTCTTTATTTAGAGCCCATGGTTGCCATGAATCATTGCCCACCTTTACCATCCTCTAGTTTGTGTATTTTTGTGTGTTTATCCTTCCCGAAATGCACCCGAACTTCATTGTAAGTTCCTATAGATTGACCAATTCATGTCTAACACTATGAAATGAGTATATGAATGTTTGTCAATTGAAATTATATGGAAATGATGCTATGGCTAGTAGTTTAATAAAGGAGTTAAATGTATACATGCTTTTAATTATCGAACATGACATGGCATACGATAATGATCATATATGAATAAATCATATTGTATTGAGTCTATAAATAAGCATAATGGAGTGTATACTTGGTAGATGAGTTTGTTAAATCTAACAACATTAAATTGAACCTATAGTGTGAATATATATAAGAAAATGTGAGCATGATGTAAACCTATTAGTACTAGAGTATGTTAACTTATATTATGGTATAAATCTATGAGATTAATAATACTTTATGATAATCATGATGTGTAAACTCTAGTGAATAAGTGTAGTACGAAAATGTATAATGGAATGTGAGTATGTTTATCAAGCCATATATGTATGCATTGATAATGTACTATGGATTAAATACATGGACTTTATTTTGGTATTGATCTATAAGATACATGTGTACATGGTGTGAATATGAGTAAGAATATGTACATGTTTTAACATGAAATATCTGTTAAGCTTGAGTGTCATAGAAGTGGATAGATAAGCATGCTTATAAAGGGCTAAAGTTTTGCAGCTGCTAAAGGGGCACCGACGGGTGTCTATATATTTGGCACCGACGGGTATCTATATGTTTGTACCGACGGGTGTCTATATGCTGGTACCTTTTTGGTATCTAGAGGAATTGAGACTCCAGTCTCTATATGTTTGATACTGTTTAACAGTATCTATATGTACCCGTATCTGCTTTTGTTATGAAGTTAGGTTTACATTTTTTATATGTTCATGATATGTAAAAGATGGCACTCTATGTTGTGACTTGTCAGAAATGCCATTATATATGCACATGATTACCGTATCAGCAATGCTAATATGAGCTTATAGTATATGAAAGCTATTATGTACATGTACATGAACATGCTAGAGATGTACCCTTGTGGTTATATGTATATGAACGTAAGTGAGAAGTAGCGACTTGGCTTTTCATGTTATATTGCTTGAAGTTAAAATTAGAGAATATGCACATGATATAGTCTACATGATAGATATAATTTCGATAAACACTTGTCATTGGGTTGTGTACCGTATTGAATAATGTTGTATGATTGGCATGCTAAATGTGTATTTGCACTATTGCTTGAGAGTACAAGTAAAGCTATTATTACATATGATCATACAAGAGATGTGTTATGTGCTTATAACTACATGTATGAACATGCGATGTATTGAGATGCTAATATGGTACAAGTAAAGTTAGAAAGTATATACATAAATAAAGTTATTAAATGTCAAAGCTAAATGTATAGCACATCATTTAAGTGTTTAACATGTTATTATATGTTTAATGCATGTTCCTATTATTATACTTGGAATGAATATTGTTATATGATTAACATGCCAGATATGTATATGCCATATTATTAATGCTTGCAACTTCGCAACAAGTCTATTATTTGAGTTATCCCCACTAAGCGTTATCGCTTAGCACGAGTATTTTTCCCATGTAGGTTTGAAGTGTAAAGCTCAAGTTGTGCGTGGAACATTTACAGGCTACTATGAGAGAGTTACAAGTCTTCTTGTAGGTTAACTTTTGTAATGTATATAATGTTCCGTAATTTTGTATATTGAGGCAGTGTATATGATAATGGTAATTTTGTATTTAAAGCATGTAATGGGGACTTGTATAGTTATGTTGTAAATCTTATAACTAAAACTAAAAGTACCTAGTAAAAGTAATGATTTGTGTCGTGTAGCACTCCCTTGTCCTCTCAAGGGGCATTGAGGCGTTACATATATTATATTATAATGGAGAAATTTTAATTTTTAAGTACCTTAAAGATTTTAATTTTATTTATAAATGCATCTTATAATTGTAGTGGTTAACCTAAAAAATATTGGATAATTGGTCCAAAAAATTGAAACCGATGGACTGGTTAACCGATTTAACGGATTAGTTAATGGTTAGTGTTTTGAAAAAATCGATATTAATGGACTGATTTTTTTGCTCATGGATCGATTAACCGATACATGATCACCCTTAGTTCTCGGTTCGATTCTAGATAGAATATCCAAATTTGTTTGAAATAAAGTCAACGGTATAATTTAGCCCAGTTCTAATGAAAAAGTTAACGGTAAAATTCGGTTCTGAATCTTTTTTCTCGATACTTCTGTTCGGTGTAGAAAAATTCAAACCCATATATATCCCTACCGGCTGCTATTAGTTCCACCATAGAGAATCTATTGCCCCTCTGTGATTTTTTCTTTCCCTCATTTTTTGTCCGCACAATCACACATACTATATATTGTGATTTGATGATTTATTCTTTATAGAACTTTTGGTAACTTTTTAAAGGCAAAATCATCATCAACTTTCCATCTTCATTCCCATACTATGGAATTTGTCTCCCTTAATGGATCTATTAATTTGCACCCAATTTCTTCCTTTAATTTCCTTTGAAAGGTTTGGTAAAGTTTTGATTAAGATGCTTAATTTTTTTGAGAGAATTTCGCTAAGATGAGCTGGAATATGGAATCTAGAATTTGAGGTGGGAATTAATTTAGGTTTTAAAATTGGGATTTTTTTCTCTTCAATTAATTCATTTACTTTACTATTTGCTTTTTTTTCCTTAAATTTTGCATTCAAGTTTGTGAAGAGAAATGTGTAAGACCATCTCCAACAGGAGAGACTCGTTCAAGTCTTTGATGTGAGCCCATATTTGTCACATAAGTGCCACATCATTAGAGATTAAAAAAGCAACTTCTCACTCTAATAGTTATCCCCCTTTTAAGTCTCTCATACTACTAAAAATAATTAAATAAATATTAATTAATTGTATATTTAATTGGTATAGATTAAAAAAATTAGCATTAATTAAATAAACCATAATTAAGAAAATAAATTATAAAATATGAAAAATTATTTAACTTAATGATAAAAAATTATTTAAACTAATGGATAAAAATAAAAATTACATGACATTGAAAAGAAAAAAAATATTACATGACAAATGATAATTTAGTGAGTATGATAAAATTGTTAGATATGTTCAACTAAGTCTGTCGTAGTTGTTGATGTTTTTCTTTATCTCAAAACTAGATATTATTCCAGATATATTCCTTATAAGGCGAAAAAATTTCTTCCTGAACTCTGCTTGCGGTACCCATTAGACAAATCGTCATAAGAGTTTATCAGATGATAGTTAACAATCATCCTCAACAATCATATTATGCAATCTAATGTAAGCTCTCACAATCATTCCAAGGTTATACTTGGACCATGATCGAGCAGGACCACGTGTAATTGCAAAGCGAGACTGCAACACTCCGAATGCAAGCTCCACGCCCTCTTTTTCCATTTTTTGATATTTTACGAATAATTATCTCTTCTCTCCCTACAATAGGGAAATTGTTTTGACGATGTTGCCCATTCAAGGTATATACAATTTATTAAATAATATCTCATGGTATAGATGTTGCCATTGACAGTGTAATTTATCTCAGGAGCACGAGCTTTTACCACATTATTAAATATCGATGATCAATCTAACAAGTTGATGTTATTGTTTGACCCAGCCACTTTAAAAAATGCATAGATATCCAGACATCAGTTGAAGCTACTGCTTCAAATACCAAAGTTAGAGACCCATAGTGACCACTCTTGTACATACATTCCAAGCTTTCTTGCAATTTTTTGACTTCCATTGCATGCAGTCAATGTTGCCCATCAAACCAAGATAGCTACGGCCCCCCTATCTGTACTAAGCGATTGAAATTGTAATGGCCTAAAATTTCGGTGGTCATGAATAGTATTTTTTGAGTGTAAACAGTGCACCCGGTATATTCGGGGGCAAAAAATATTTTATTAGATCATTTGAAAGAGCATGTTAGTAAGAGTTCAAAGATGGAATTTGAGGTGAAACGGAGGTCAAATGAGCCTTTAAAAATAATAAATAGTGATCCGAACTAGTTCAAATACTAGACCGAACTGATCTGAACAGACCGGGCCCTAAATGGTGCTACGGAACTCCAAAACATTATTCGAAAAGATGGACTCGCTCTAAATAATATGTGAAATCATATGATGATGAAAAATTAATTTTATAGTGACACTGAAAATTGGATTATCGAATAGGTAAATATTTATCGGACCGAGAAACGATCTCCAATTAACCCAAAAATATTTGTGGAGTCTAATAAATATTTTTTGAGAATTATGGATGCATTTATATAAGGAATTGAGCTTGGAAAGTGGTAGGAATTAATTGGGCCAAAATATACCTAATTAATTAATTTGGGCCTAATTGGGTTGGCCCAATTGGTTGCACTAAGAATTTGCCCATCAAGACACATTATATAAGGCTGAAAATCAGCAATTTTATGAAACTTCTTCATCCTTCTTCCACCTTCAGGGCCAACCACTCATTCTCCATAAATGTCTTGAATTTTCTTCCATCTTCTTAATTAATTCCACCCAATTAAAGCCCCTAAATAATTCTAATGCTCCAAAGCTACCTCTAGCAATCTCAAGGCCCCAAATTAAGTGAAGAAAGTGAAGGAAATCAAGAAGAGAAAGGTTATGGACAAAGATCAAGTGAAATTAGGTTTATGTAATCGATTTAATTGATTTTATGGGTTGATTTGAGGATGGTGATAATTATTATGTAACTTAATTGAATTATTGAAGGAAGAATTTAAAGTAAACTCCTTGCTCCACATTCAGCCATAATGATTTCAACGGAGGAGGATGTGATTTCAAGTGGAAAAGATAAAGAAAGTGAGAAGTTAATTTTGAAGAATAAGATTACAAGGTTAGTGGATACAATATCCCTCTTTTGCTATTAAGTTGTTTAGGTTTTAAGTGTATATATATTAAGTATGTGAGCTTTTCATGCATGCATAATTGAATTTAAGTTTATAAACATGATAATAGAACCTTAAACCGACGTTTAATGTGATTAGAATTGAAAGAATCAATTTGTGGTGGAAACCCTAGTTAGGGCTGCATAGGAATTTATGGTTTAACCTAGTTTAATTTAATGATTAAAGTGATATAATGCTAGATATATGTTAATTGACATGTTAGATAATGAAATGAATGATAAATGAAAGAAAAATAATTATGGAGAAAAAATTTGAGTGATGGCTGAATGTATTATTATAGGGTTTTAGGCGTGTAATTTGTTATTTAATAATTATAGTGCTTAAAAATGAATGTAGAGGTAAAATGGAGTGTACATTAATTTATTGGGAATTTTTAGAGTTTAGGTGTATTGTATTGTATTATGTTTTAGGTGAAAATAATGGAATATGTAACTTTTAAGTGAAATAATGGCATAAATTGAATTAGAAATAATTAATAAGTGGTATGGAATTGAAATTAGCGGAAAAAGGAATTGAGTGGAAGATGGGCAACATGATGGCTATGAAATGAAATAAATTGATAATTTAATGAATATAATGCCTTACAAGTAATATAGAATTGAAATTGATTATATATTAAATTATTGGGAGTTTTTAGAATTAAATTGAATAAATGTTAGTTTGGAAGTATGTTGTGACTAAAGTGAATAGTATGGAAAATGTGTACCTAAAGTGAAATAATAGTGCAAGGAATTTAGAAATATATAATTAGTAACACATAAATTAGAGATAGTGGAAAAGAAATTAAATATGGAATAAAAGTTAAATAGGCCGAATTGTATATAAGTATAGTATAAAGGATCTTTATCTAATTTATCAACCTAATTATGAATAAAGCTAATTAATATGGTAATGTGATATGGAGTGGTAGTAATGATAAGTGTACATGTATATAAAAGTGTATGTGCATGGATAAGAAAATAAATTTGTATTATGGTTGGCATCCAAATATATATGGATCATGGTTAAAAGTGTAAATATTAATGATATGTCATGGTATATGATATAATGTTATGATTATGATAAAAGAAAATGAATTGGAAATAAAGTATATGTATATGATCATGTGGACATAACATATGATTATTACCCTTAGTAGTCTGACAGTCAAATTGTGACGCCCTAAAAATTTTGACATTTCGAATAGTGGCTTAGTAGGTCAAAAATTTCATCGAAGGTTAATTTTTGACGTACAAGATGTGAAATTTTCTTTAAAAGCTAGATAATTGAATATTGGATAAATTATAGTCAAATAAATGCATATAAATAAGTAAATAGAAAAATAAAATTTTAAATAATAATGATACACAAAAATTTCCATAAGCCTAGAATTTTCTAGAGAAATTAAGAAATAAGGAGAAAATGAAAGAGGGGGACCAGAAAATTTGAGGGGAATAATAGGAAGAGTAGGGGAACGGGAGATCGATAGGAAGAGAGAAAGAGAGAGAGAGAGAGAGAGAGAGAGCATGGTGGAGTTCGGTAGAGATATAGGAGATCGGCGACAGCAATGGTCTACGTAGCGCCGTTGAACCCTGTCGATTTCTTCCTCTGTTCATGCCGTTTTTGCTTTATTTTTAGGAGAGAGAAATCGAATCCACTTTGCCCCGTTTCGGCCAACTCTAGCATTCATTGGCGACATAAACACCACCGCTACACTCCTAGCGACCAGGCGAACCTTGCGGTGCCGATCAGCCTTCCCAAGTTGCCAAAAAAAGAGAGATTGGAGATGGGGAGACCAGAGACTTCTGATGGCGATTGTGGCCAAACGACAGGGAGTTAGAGTGCGTGATAATAAAAAATGGAGTCTTGACGCCTTAAGCTATCCTCCGATGATAACAGTGTCTCTTCGGCGAGCTCCGGTAAAGGGACAGGCAGAAATAAAGCCTGGATTTATGTCAAAAATCACAATAATAAGGTAAGTGGCTACCAAATTTGCTTTTCCCTATGAATGATAAATAAAAATTAAGCCTTTTAGGGATAATTATTAAATACAGTTTGTGGGTTATTGTGGTTTGCTAAATTAATTGGTAAATTGGTTGTGTTACTTGATGAATTGGCTTGATTTAAATTGAATTAAATAAATTATTGTCATTTAAATGAGGGAGGTTATGTGAATCTATGTTTAGGTATATAAGAATTCATGAAAACAGTGCTATGAAATTGAAAAAAAATCAATAATAATGCAAATTAGTGATGAATTATGGATTAGGATGATTAATTGAATAATTTGATGCTTTATTTGAATTCTTTTCAGTTAGACTACATGTATATATATACATAGATAATAATATTATAAGTGTTAACCTGTGAGGAATTGGTGGACTATTGAATGTTAAATGGAAAAATTTAGTTATGCTAATTTAAGGTTTGAATTAATGATATTTAATTTATTTTGGATTGAAAGTATATGTTCTTTCTATATTAGGATTTAGTTAAATTAAGTTTTAAGTTAAAGGGTTTATTAGTAGATTTAGGTTTAGGTGACAAAACAATGGCTAATTAGAGTTTTAGAAACATAAATGCTTTTGATCTAATTTTTATGAATTTATTTAGTTGACAGATTAATATGGGTAAAATATAATAAATTGAAGAGAGTGCATTTATATGTATATTTGGATTTAATGAGTAAGTGTTGTTGGAACATTTTAAGTTAGTTATTCTAGGTGAGTTATATAAGTATGGAAAAAAAATTCATATATGTGTATGTATGAGTATTAGAAGTTAAGGGTAATTAAAATTAAGTTTGAAAGTTGAAAGTTTAAGATGGATAACATCTATGGAAGGTCAGGCGAATAACTAGATGGTTAGTCAAGGACTTATAATATATAAGTGCGTAAAATATATATAGTGAACATATGTTATTTTAATAAAACAAGGTTGAAGAAATGAAACTAAAAATATATAAATAAATAGAACAAGCTTAAGTAAAAGGAATAAACTTGATAGAAAAATAGTTGGTAACAAAGAGTGGTATACTAGGTATAAAACTAAAAAGTAAGAGCATAACATGATTAATTATGCTGTACATAAGGCATAATTGATGAGGCAATTAGAAATAAAACTTTAGGAATAGAAAGAGTATTCCAATATAATATATGTAATTAGTAATTAAAGGTTTTAATTGATTTAATGTCATAATAATATTAGTATAAAACAATATCATAGAACAAGAGTTAATTATGTGAATTTTGGCTATGTATACTATGTTTGAATAAAATTTATGCTTATATGTTGTTGTATTCCATGATATGTATGCATGAATGAGGCTTTCTTATAATGTTAGTACTTGTATAAATGTATATGTGGTTGTGAATAATATGGATTAAATGGAAGTAATTGTATTAAGGTGAACTTAAGTTATTATATTATTGTTTAGAGTATGAGATGATTTGGGTAACAAGTAGTGATAAAATCCACATTAGATGACTAATAGGTATAAGCGCAAATTAAGGAATTCTAGTGGCACACAAATTATAAGAAGAAAGAGTCTAGAATTTAATGACTGCACCAAAGTGGAATTGATGTAATAATAGTGTTTATAACCGAATGATGTAGCCTAATTGATATAAATGTAATGCAACTAAATTAGGCGATAAATACTGTTAAATAAATATGATAAGTGACAAAAATATGACATGTGTGTATTATGCAACATGGAAAAAAAAAGTTATATGTATAAATGTGTATTGGTATGAAATGATTATGAATGTGAACATATGGATATGAAGTGAAATGTGGAAATGTATAATGTATAGTGTAAAATAAATAGCTAATATTGGAAAAATTATGTAATGTAAAGGATATTATGAGTGTTACAGTGAAAGTGCAATGGATTGAAAGTACATTGCCCTTAGTAGTTTGGTAGTCAAATCTGGTTCAGGATATAGTTGGCTAGCCATAGGGACACTATACCGCGGTAGCGTGTAACACCCCAAAGTGGCCCTAGAAGAATTAAAGAGTTTTGTTCGAAAAAGGTAAGTTTATGCGCGAGAGTTCTGTCGTGAGCGCGAATAGTATCGCGGGCACGACAGAGCCCTCCAGCGGTTTCCTAACTTCAGCTGGTTGGTGCGGCCGTGAGCGTTCTGTCGCGAGCGCGACAGAACTCCCTCGCGAGATGTGTGCATAAGTGGGACTAAGAGACTTGGAGTTGTAGGGAGTTGACACATGGTATCATTGAAGAGTGACAAGTGTCATCGTAGAAGAGTGACAAGTGGCATTATAGGGTGTTGACACATGGCAACTTGAGAGAGTGACACGTGGCGGCGTAGGAGCATAACAAGTGGCTACAAGAGAGAGTGACATGTGGCAAGAGATGAATTTAATATGAATTGAATGGAAAAATAGTTAGTTTGGTTAAAAAGGAACAAGATGAACTAAGTGGACTAAAGGGGATAAACATGGTTGACTAAAGGTAAAGTTGTAATTAATTTAAAGTAGTTAACATTTAAGGAAGCAGTAATTTTGGGATGAGGATGAAGTTGGCTGCCTTTTTCTTCTTCTTATCACGTTGGATTTGCTTGGGACATTAGCTTTTCTTTTCTTTCTTTCTTATTTGGATTCTCTACCATTTCCTTACTTTGCTCTCTCCTTGTTCTTCTCCCTTAGATTGTTTTGAGTGATTCATTTGGGATAATTTGAAGAAAGTAAAGTGAAGAGTTGAGTTTGATCTTCCAAGAGGGTAAGTCATGTGTTTTAGATGGTCCTAATCTTTTGTTTTGCATATTCCTATTTTGGATTTGAAGTGAAAATAAAGAGTAACCCAAGTGTTTTGCTTGATTTTGTCAAGCTGCGAACAAGAAGGTGGACAAGGACAAAGAGAAAGTCGGATTTGAGTAAAAAGCGCGAGATCGAGGTTCTAAGAGGTAGGGATCGTGTGCGGTTTTCTTTTACTCTTTTTGATTGCTTGTTGTGATATATGATGTTTGAATATGCATATGTTGTGGTTATATGAGTGTTAGATGAGTTGTACATGTTTTATAGTTGTGAAGTGTGTTATGGGTAAAATTCTGTTTAGTTGTTCATAGACCTCTGTGTGTTGTTGTGACCATAGGTACCGTTTCAGAGCTCTAATTGAGTTTATTCCAGTCGTATCTGAACCTTAAAATCCTTGGCTAAATATGTCTAAGAGGGTACTCGAGCTAGTTTTGGCTATAAGTATCCCAAAAGTAGTTAAAACGTAGGTGACCCTGTTCTGGCGGGTTCACTGGAACAGCAGAGGTTATTTAGGTAATATCTTAAGTTGTAGATGTCCAAATGACCTGAAAATTGTCCCATTTGAAAGATAACATCCTAGGGAACAATTGTTTTGAAGACCATTTTACTTAAACATGTGGTATAGATGGTGGTTTTTGCAATTCAATTTTAGGGTAAAAAGTGGTGCCGTGAGCCACCATAGGCGAGTCTCTGTCGCGAGCGGGACACATGTCGCAACCTCGCGATAGAGCAACTCATTTTAAGCTTTTTCTCCTTCATATTGAGCTCCTAATTGCCATGGGTCAACCCCTCGCCTTTCCCCTCAACTAAATTGTATATTTTCTTGATGTTTTACTCCCCGGAATGAACCCGTATTATCCCGGAATGTTTCCGTGATTTATACCCTACATGTTTAGGGTTATCAAATGATTATAGGATTAGTTATCTATGTAACCAATGCTACGGCACAAGAGTTAGCGTTGACCATGAGATGCCATGTGATAGGAATAGTTATATAATGCATTTGGTATAGAGTATAGAACCCTTATGCAATCTGTCTTCTGTCGCGAGCGCGACCTCTCATCGCGATCGCGACAGAGAATCCCTTCTCATCTTGTTCTACTTGCTTTGAAGAGTGTTTCCTTTTGTCTTGCTTTGCATGAGGTATATGTAATGAAATTTGAATGTTACATGCTTTTAATTGTTGAATATGATTAATAAAGACTGTATATGAATTAAATGCCTCTGAAGTTGATGGGTGCACTTGAGTTATAATCTATGCTTTGGCATCAGAGTAGCGTATAATTGAGTTGTTATTGAGCCTGATTACCGTTATAGTGGATAGATAAGCATGCTTATAAAGGGCTAGAGTGCAGCTGCTACATGTTGGCCTTAATTGTGCCCAGAGTTCGGAATACCTCGTGTATTCTATAGAGTTTGAGTTAATTCTCCACATGTAAGATACTGTAAACAGTATCCAGAGTTACCTGTATCCACCATGAAAGGAATTCAGGCTTGTCTTTTTAGTGTGATGTAGTGCATTTGAGATGTTTAAAGAGTAGTGTTCTGAATAAATGCTATAGTACAAGAGAGTAATGTTTAAGTACATTACAGTTATGTATACAAGTACATGATTACATGAGTGTATTGACGTGAATGTGGTTACATGATAATGTATATTTGAATAAATGAGATGTACAAGATGTAGTGTACATGAATTAGTGAAAGAGTAGATGTTACTTATATGTGAGTTCAGAGTATTTGATATTTAAGCATGCAACCTATATACGCATAAGAGTTATATGCATGAGATATATGATTGTGTGATTTATCTGTGACTTCGTAAAGAAGTCCTTTGTAGTATTTTCATCCCCACTAAGCGTTATCGCTTAGCACGGATGTTTATTTCCGTGTAGGTTACAGGTTCGGAGCAGTGAGCGGGCATCTGCGGGTCAAGGCCACTAGGAGTTTTGTTATACCTTTTTGTATAAGTTAGAGATATAGTTTTTACATTTTGAGTAACATCATTATGTAATATAAGTAGAAAAATCACAAAGTAAAGGTTAATGTATATGTAAAGCTAAATGGAAACAAATGTAATATGAACATGTAAATGTATATGTAGTTAATATGAAATGCAAGTGGGCCCTAGTGTAGTATTTAATTACTTTTACATGGATGTGTTTATGCTATTGCTTCCGCTAATGCATGTACATGTATACGTAAGTGTCCTCGTAGCATCCCGATATTCCTTACCGGGGGTATGGGGGTGTTACATTTAGTGGTATCAGAGCATAGGTTAGAGGTTCTGGTCTATAAGATGTAGAGTATAGATTAATTGTCATAGTTTGTCTAGAGTGGTGGCCTAATGCAGATGTCGTTTGTGTAAAGTATAGATGGAGTCCGACTCGCGTGAGAGCATAGACGAGGCAGCGGCAGATGTGAATGGGTAAGAGTTTGAGATAAGAATCTGTATTCCTGTCAGCTATCTCCTTGAATCATGTGCACATAAGCATAGTGAAACATGGGGATGGGAAAAGTGCATTACAGTAGCTTACATTGCATTTTTGCATCATCTCGCATACATAAATCATTACATGACCATTTCATCCACATCCCTCATTTGTATGTGAAAAAGTATCATTGCATGCGTTTCATTGAGAAAAGCTGACAGGATATACATTCAGGGCTAGATGCGTAGAAGAAGTATATGGATTAGAGTGCAGTGCATTAAGGAAAGTGTAAAGTGTGTTCGATTTGATAGCTGTATGGTATAAGTGATAGCGATTCAGAGATTTGTTTAAAGATTTACCTACAAGTGATTAGCGGGGAAATTTCGAGGACGAAATTTCTTAAGGGGGAGAGATTTGCAACACCCCAAAGTGGCCCTAGAAGAATTACAGAGTTTTGTTCGAAAAAGGTAAGTTTATGTGCGAGAGTTCTGTCGCGAGCGCGAATAGTATCGCGGGCACGACAGAGCCCTCCAGTGGTTTCCGAACTTCAGCTGGTTGGTGCGGGCGTGAGCGTTCTGTCGTGAGCGCGACAGAACCCCCTCGCGAGATGTGTGCATAAGTGGGACTAAGAGACTTAGAGTTGTAGGGAGTTGACACATGGTATCATAAAAGAGTGACAAGTGTCATCGTAGAAGAGTGACAAGTGGCATCATAGGGTGTTGACACATGGCAACTTGAGAGAGTGACACGTGGCGGCGTAGGAGCATAACAAGTGGCTACAAGAGAGAGTGACATGTGGCAAGAGATGAATTTAATATGAATTGAATGGAAAAATAGTTAGTTTGGTTAAAAAGGAACAAGATGAACTAAGTGGACTAAAGGGGATAAACATGGTTGACTAAAGGTAAAGTTGTAATTAATTTAAAGTGGTTAACATTTAAGGAAGCAGTAATTTTGGGATGAGGATGAAGTTGGCTGCCTTTTTCTTCTTCTTATCACGTTGGATTTGCTTGGGACATTAGCTTTTCTTTTCTTTCTTTCTTATTTGGATTCTCTACCATTTCCTTACTTTGCTCTCTCCTTGTTCTTCTCCCTTAGATTGTTTTGAGTGATTCATTTGGGATAGTTTGAAGAAAGTAAAGTGAAGAGTTGAGTTTGATCTTCCAAGAGGGTAAGTCATGTGTTTTAGATGGTCCGAATCTTTTGTTTTGCATATTACTATTTTGGATTTGAAGTGAAAATAAAGAGTAACCCATGTGTTTTGCTTGATTTTGTCAAGCTCCAAACAAGAAGGTGGACAAAGGCAAAGAGAAAGTCGGATTTGAGTAAAAAGCGCGAGATCGAGGTTCTAAGAGGTAGGGATCGTGTGCGGTTTTCTTTTACTCGTTTTGATTGCTTGTTGTGATATATGATGTTTGAATATGCATATGTTGTGGTTATATGAGTGTTAGATGAGTTGTACATGTTTTATAGTTGTGAAGTGTGATATGGGTAAAATTCTGTTTAGTTGTTCATAGACCTCTGTGTGTTGTTGTGACCATAGGTAGCGTTTCAGAGCTCCAATTGAGTTTATTCTAGTCGCATCTGAACCTTAAAATCCGTGGCTAAATATGTCTAAGAGGGTACTCTAGCTATTTTTGGCTATAAGTATCCCAAAAGTAGTTAAAACGTAGGTGACCCTGTTCTGGCGGGTTCACTGGAATAGTAGAGGTTATTTAGGTCATATCTTAAGTTGTACATGTCCAAATGACCTAAAAATTATCCCATTTAAAATATAACATCCTAGGGAACAATTGTTATGAAGACCATTTTTCCTACAAATTTGGTATAGATGGTGGTTTTTGCGATTCAATTTTAGGGTAAAAAGTGGTGCCGTGAGCCATCATAGGCGAGTCTCTGTCGCGAGCGCGACACATGTCGCGACCTCGCGACAGAGCAACTCATATTAAGCTTTTTATCCTTCATTTTGAGCTCCTAGTTGGCATGGGTCAACCCCTCGCCTTTCCCCTCAACTAAATTGTATATTTTCTTGATGTTTTACTCCCCGGAATGAACCAGTATTATCCCGCAATGTTTCCGTGATTTATACCCTACATGTTTAGGGTTATCAAATGATTATAGGATTAGTTATCTATGTAACCAATGCTACGGCACAAGAGTTAGCGTTGACCATGAGATGCCATGTGATAGGAATAGTTATATAATGCATTTGGTATAGAGTATAGAACCCTTATGCAATCTGTCTTCTGTCGCGAGCGCGACCTCTCATCGCGATCGCGACAGAGAATCCCTTCTCATCTTGTTCTACTTGCTTTGAAGAGTGTTTCCTTTTATCTTGCTTTGCATGAGGTATATGTAATGAAATTTGAATGTTACATGCTTTTAATTGTTGAATATGATTAATAAAGACTGTATATGAATTAAATGCCTCTGAAGTTGATGGGTGCACTTGAGTTATAATCTATGCTTTGGCATCAGAGTAGCGTATAATTGAGTTGTTATTGAGCCTGATTACCGTTATAGTGGATAGATAAGCATGCTTATAAAGGGCTAGAGTGCAGCTGCTACATGTTGGCCTTAATTGTGCCCAGAGTTCGGAATACCTCGTGTATTCCATAGAGTTTGAGTTAATTCTCCACATGTAAGATACTGTAAACAGTATCCAGAGTTACCCGTATCCACCATGAAAGGAATTCAGGCTTGTCTTGTTAGTGTGATGTAGTGCATTTGAGATGTTTAAAGAGTAGTGTTCTGAATAAATGCTATAGTACAAGAGAGTAATGTTTAAGTACATTATAGTTTTGTATACAAGTACATGATTACATGAGTGTATTGACGTGAATGTGGTTACATGATAATGTATATTTGAATAAATGAGATGTACAAGATGTAGTGTACATGAATTAGTGAAAGAGTAGATGTTACTTATATGTGAGTTCAGAGTATTTGATATTTAAGCATGCAACCTATATACATATAAGAGTTATATGCATGAGATATATGATTGTGTGATTTATCTGTGACTTCGTAAAGAAGTCCTTTGTAGTATTTTCATCCCCACTAAGCATTATCGCTTAGCACGGATGTTTATTTCCGTGTAGGTTACAGGTTCGGAGAAGTGAGCGGGCATCTGCGGGTCAAGGCCACTAGGAGTTTTGTTATACCTTTTTGTATAAGTTAGAGATAGAGTTTTTACATTTTGAGTAACATCGTTATGTAATATAAGTAGAAAAATCACAAAGTAAAGGTACATGTAAATGTATATGTAAAGCTAAATGGAAACAAATGTAATATGAACATGTAAATGTATATGTAGTTAATATGAAATGCAAGTGGGCCCTAGTGTAGTATTTAATTACTTTTACATGGTTGTGTTTATGCTATTACTTCCACTAATGCATGTACATGTATACGTAAGTGTCCGCATAGCACCCTGATATTCCTTACCGGGGGTATGGGGGTGTTACATAGCGAGTCATGGCGACTCGCATCAGTAGGCCAATGACGGTTTACTAAAGTGTAAAAGTGATAAAGTTTATAATAAAATGCATTGAAAATATATGGGTGGTCCTTCGGGATCACTCTAAACTATTTTTGACCTATAGGGTCCGTGTCTTATGTATCCGGTTCTGAGATTTCTATCGGATATTGCTGGGGACAAAATAATAAATACTGAACATAAAATAATATATTTAAATGACAAAATAATAATTATAAATTAAATGTATAATTTTAAAGATGAAATAGTAATTTAACTATGAAATAGTAAATGAACTTCCTAATTAAAAATGTAATGAAAATGACTTTAAGTATACATAGGAACTAAATGTTCATAGCATGCATACCACATATGTTTATAGATTGATAATTGAATTATGGCTTAAGAATTATGATGAAATTGTATTTGGTATGAAACATAGAAGTTAAAAGTTATATTTTGTGTACATCAAATTCATTAAGAGTTTCATGGAATTAATAAGGTCATAATGGATAAATATCATTTAGGCATAGTCTACAAGTAATGAAGATTGATTTTTGATATAGGCACTTGATTATATATTTTGTAAAGTGCTAATTGTTTGCATGTGTTCGTTAAATTCATGTATGAAATGTTGCTCGATTACATGAAGTGAGTGCAATAGAAATGGCTTATGCACACGAAAAGAAGTGTAAAGTTGATAGATGAATGTAAAATTTATTATTATGTGCATGAATACTAAAAGGTAATATTTAATGATTTTTGGTATAAGATTTTAAACATTTAAATGTATGTTTAATTTGGAATATATTTTGTATTTCATGTTTTGGATAAGTAAATTTGGTAGGCACCACCAAGCATAAGGCTTAGAGCATGGTTTACCCCCACGTAGGTCAAGAGATAGAAATCAAGCGATAAACATGAGTGTTCCGAAGGATAAATGTTGGATGAGAGTCATGACAAGAATGCAATAATGATGGCACTTTTGGGAATGAATAACTTGGATTCCATTTCTAGTTGGCATGTACACTACATAGATAGTTAGAATACTATTGTAATGAAGAGTTTATGTTAGACAATTGTTTTAAAAGTTGATAGTTTTTGATATATTAATATTATTTCTTTGTATTTTGTATATTTGGAATAAGTACCGAGAGTTGATAATGTATGTAAATTATGTTATATAATGTGTGTGGTTGGATCTAAAATGGAAGACGGGAAAACTTGTGTTGGAGTTTAAATTGGAGTAGTGTGAATGAATGTATGATTTTTAGAAGTGTAAAGAATTTTTGTTTATAGGGGGATAGGCAATATTATAGAGGGAATTCTGCCGAAATTTCGGTAAAATTAAGTGGCACATTTGGAGTAGTTTATGATTTAGAGTAGGTGAGATTATGGTGATATTAATTATATTATATGTTAAATGTATTGTTGTGCCCATGATGGGCTGTGGAATTATTTGGTTTGCAGGAGGGTAGATGCTGCCAAAATTTCTACCAAATGAATAGTAAGATTGGACAGTTATAGGTCAATCATTAAAGAATTGTTGTGACGACCCGATTTGACCCTAGAAGAATTTCAGAATTTTTGTTTGGTAATTCAAGAGTTTGTGTGTATAAGAGAGTGTATTTGAATGAGTTTCTTAGTTGATTAAGGTTAAAAGTTTTTCTATAAGAAAATTGTTCTGAGAAGATAAATAAGTGGCTTGTGTGTGGGCTCTGTCGCGAGCGCAATAGTGTCGTGGGCACGACATAATGCTTCACGGGAAGCCTAACTGAGTTGTACGTTTGGGCACATTTGATTTGTATCGGACATGTGGCGGCGTAGGAGTTTGACAAGTGGCATTGTAGGGTTTGGACACATAGCATGAGTTAAGTTTATTTCATGTAAAGAAATGTATTTATTGAGGTAAGTGGACATTAAAGGAAGTGGTTTAGCACTTATTGTGTTTTGGTGGGCATTTATTGTGGGAGATTGGCTTTGGATGAGGGTTTGACCGACCACTCTTCTACTTTTGGTTTTTTTTTCTTCTTCATTTACTTTCTTTGTTCTTGGGTTTTGCCGTGCTCCCTTTTGCTCTTCCAATTGTTTTCTTTTCTTTCTTATTCTTTGCTCTTGGTTCTGCCGTGCCACTTCTCCTTCTCTCCTCTTTTTCATTTGTTCCTTAAGTGGATTACTTGGATTTGTTTAAAGAGTAAGAGAAAGGTTGAGTCGGGTGTTTGAGAAGGAAAGTTGGATTTGTTCCCCGATCTGACCTCTTTTTCTTTCCATATTCCTGTTTTTGATTTAAAGTTAGGAGTATGGATTAAGTGTTTTCTTGGTTGATTTGTGCATGAGAAGCTGTGGACAAGAAGAAAGACAAGGGTAAAGAGAAAATTGGAGCTGAATAGAGAGCAGTGTTTGAGCTACCTAGAGGTTGGGATCGAGTGTGATTTTATGATTTCTGCATGTGTTCTTGAGTTATATACTTGAATAGAGTATATTGGTTCGGATATTCATTTTGATTGCTTGGGGTGCTCGTATGATATATGTTTATGAGTATGTAATGTGATCATTTTCAGGCGGGTTGATGACATTAGATGATTGTCATACAGCTTTTGAGTGTAAGATATGATTTTGGGAAAACTCTATTCATTTTTCATCAGACCTCCATGTAATGTTTTTGTCATACATTGCATTTTATACCTCTAAATTGAGTGAGAATTGATTGTTTAGAATCATGACTTCCATTCCTATAAAAGCCTAAGAAATGACCTTGAGCAAATTCTTGCTCTAAGACCCTAAAAATTGGCCAAAATAGAGGTATCTCTACTTTGGCCGGTTCATTTGAGCAGTTCATATTTTGTAGATCATATCTGACGTTATAGATGTGCAATTGACCTGAAACTTGTCCCATTTTAAAGATAAAGTCCTAGGTAACAATTGTTAAGAAGGACATTTTGCTTAAAAATGATGTTTAAACTTTGGTTTAGGCGATACAATTTAAATGTGAAAAGTAGTCCTGTAGAGGGTAGCTACTGTCGCAAGCACGACAGTGGTCGCGAATGAGACCGAACCAGTCATAAGAGTGATTTTCTTCTTGAATTAGAGCCCATGGTTGGAATGAATCAATTCCCCACCTTTACCCTCAACTAATTTGTATATTTTTAGGTGTTTTCCTTCCCGAATTGAACCCGTATTACATCGAAACATTTTCGGGGTCTATACCATGCATGTTGAGAATTATCAAATGATTATAAGATTAGCTATCTGGGCAAATAATGCCACGGCATAAGAGTTAGTGTCTAACATGACATGCCATGTAATATGGATTGTTGTATAATGCTTGGGTTATTGTAATGTATTTGGGTATAGGATATATAGTCTTTATGCAATCTGGCTTCTATCGCGAGCACGTCTTCTTGTCATGATCGCGATAGTGAACCTGGCTTCTGTTGCGAGCGCGACTTCTTGTCGCTATCGCGACAGTGAATCCCTTCCCGCCCTGTTCTATTTCTGAAAAATATTTTCTTCCTTCTTGCTTTGCATGTTTTCTCCCTAGTGATTTTCTTCTTGAATTAGAGCCCATGGTTGGAATGAATCAATTCCCCAGCTTTACCCTCAACTAATTTGTATATTTTTAGGTGTTTTCCTTCCCGAATTGAACCCGTATTGCATCGAAACATTTTCGGGGTCTATACCATGCATGTTTAGAATTATCAAATGATTATAAGATTAGCTATCTGGGCAAATAATGCCACGGCATAAGAGTTAGTGTTGAACATGACATGCCATGTGATATGGATTGTTGTATAATGCTTGGGTTATTGTAATGTATTTGGGCATAGGATATATAGTCTTTATGCAATCTGGCTTCTATCGCGAGCACGACTTCTTGTCATGATCGCGATAGTGAACCTGGCTTCTGTTGCGAGCCCGACTTCTTGTCGCTATCGCGATAGTGAACCCCTTCCCGCCCTGTTCTGTTTCTGAAAAATATTTTCTTCTGTCTTGCTTTGCATGTTTTCTCCCTAGTGCATAGTGTATGCTTACTTGTTCCTCCTTTATATTATAATTAGAGTTTTGTACTGACAATTATTGACATGATAGTATTTTGAATTGTGATCCCGGTGGTATTAAGAATTCTATTTTGAGTCATTGAGTCAAGCTTGAAGTGTCATAGTAGTGGATAGATAAGCATGCTTATAAAGGGATATCGAGTGCAGCTGCCCATGACGGCCTCGTTTGGGCCAAGCGGCCGACCTCCGAGATGGTCATTCTAATAGAGATAGAGAGAATGTGTTGAGACTTCGGTCTTCCATTTTGTAATATGCCCGTATCCACCATTGTTGAGAGTTCAGGCTAATATATATATATTGTAGTGCATAAGAGATGAAATAGAAACTTGTATATGTATATGAATATAGTATAAATTGTTACCGATATCGAGTGCCATATTTGGATCTTTTGCATATGAATGGGTTGATTAGAGTGAATGTTATCTATTATAAGGTTGTGTATATGGTTATTTGTAAATGAGATGATTATTGATATGCATTTGATATATCTGTGACTTCGTTTAAAGTCTTTTGCTTTTGTTTATCCCCACTAAGCTTTATCGCTTAGCACGGGTATTTATCCGTGTAGGTTTTCAGGATTGGATCAGAGCGTGCACATCTGTAGGTTAAGGCCACTAAGAGCTTTTATAGAAATCCTTTTGTACTAGATAGAGTGTAACAACCCAAAAAGGCCCTAGTCGGAATTTGCACGATAAGTCGGGATTTTAAGAGTATTTCGGTAATTTGAGTAAGAGAAAATTGGACAATAAGGACTTAATTGCAAAGTAATTAATTAAATAAGTTAAGAGGAGGAATTATTCGATGTGCATGTGGTGTATGGATGTAGGGTATTTGTTGTGGTTTAATCTAGTGGATTGTGTGTGTGGTGCCTTGGAGGTAATTATGTTAAGAGATTATATTGTGTGTGTTGTGTATGGTGCCATGGAATGAAAGTCAAAGGTGGAATGTTTGGTCCAATGGGGGCATGACACATAGGATTGGGTAGATGGAAGAGCATTAAAGAAGAGAGAGGAAAGGAGAGCAGATTTCTTGGGCTTCTCCCTCACGTTTCCCACTTCTTCTTCTTCCCTCTCTTTACTTTTCTGCTCTCTCTACTCTCTTGTGTGTGTGCTCAACGTGGATCTTCAAGATTTATAGTTAGATTTCTTAGTTTTGAACTGGAATCAAGAGGTAAGAGCTTAAGTTATTTCTTGGGTTTTCATGGGTCTCTCCTTCTTCTTCTTTTTTGAATTTTTTGGGTTTAATTTCTAGGTTTTTGGATGAGGTTTGCATGGTTTGATTTATGTGTTGCTTTGGCTGAGTTTTGTGCAAGAATCGGAGGAGAGAAGGAAGTGTAAAGGGAAAGAGAAGGTGGGGCTTTGAAAGGGAAGTTTGAAGCTGCAAATTCCCAGGTTTGGGAGTTGATTTTGGCTACCCTATTAATTGATGGATTTTGCCCTAATCCTCATTTGGATTGAATGCGTATTTGTGTCCTTTAATTCTTGATATCTTGAGTGTTTTGTTTGGGTAAATGCATGTATTGATCATGTAGTGATTATGAGTTAAATGTTAGTGATATAGTGAGGATTGTATGTGTTTTTGAAGAACATGAACATGATATGTGAATGAAATTCTGGGTTTGGTTTTGATGGCATTCATGATGAATTAATGTTTGATTATTGTGTAAAATGTGTTTATTTGGCTTTGGAAATGTTCTTGAGGTGTAATAGTGGCATGAGGTAACATTTATGCATGTTTAATTGGAGTGTGTTTGAGTGGTTTTGAAAACAAAGTGTTACAGGGCCAATTTAGGGTTGAAGAAATCGTCTCTGTCGCGAGCGCGACTTTGTCCCGATAGCGACAGAGGCAATTTCTCCTGCCTTCGTGTTCGTGCACGAGTTATGCTCGAGGAGCACTAGTCATGCTCCCATAGCACTAGTCGTGCTCCAGGAGCACTAGTCGTGCTCCAGGAACACTAGTAGTGCTCCCATAGCACGAGTCGTGCTCCAGGAGCACTAGTCGTGCTCCTCACCTGTTCTCCGCAGCGCCTCTCGCCTCTGTCGTGAGCACGACTTTCAATCGCGATCGCGATAGTAGGTTCTCTCTTTGCCTTGTTTTGCTCTTGAAAATGATTTCTTCTTGTCCCATCTTGCTTGTTTTCATCCTAGTACATGATGCAAGCTTATTTATTCTACATTTACTATATGATTAGAGTTTTGAATTGGTAATTAATGACATGTTAATGTTTTGTTTTGTTTACTCGATAATGTTAAATTTTATGAGCTGAGTGAGTGAGGTTGGCCTGAAGTGTCAGTGTAGTGGATAGATAAGCATGCTTATAAAGGGATAGTGAGTGCATGTGACGCCCGTTCCCAACTGGTGGATTAGCTCAGCTAATCCAGCTAGGAACGACCGTACACAACAAAAGAACGCATACATATGCTCATACAAAACTCTATTAAACCTGCATAATAAAATTTCTCGCTCGCATACATACACCATTCGTTTTATGTCAATCATCACTAGGTCTTGTACTATATCCATTCACTTATCAAGCAAATTCACATAGTCGATAAGATAACCTACTTAGTTATTACAAGCCTTACAAACTTGAGTACCTTTTTAGTTACTCAAGCTATTACATAACTATACAAAATGAAGGCAAAGTTATACAAAATTTCCCCTTAACAAAACCCCATAACCTACATCCGTAGCACTTCTAATGTTGACCGTTGTTATGCGGGAATGTCCTTCCCAAGCCTCACGTCCGTACCTACACAGATTAGAGTAAACCCGTGCTAAGCGATAATGCTTAGTGGGGAACACGTATATAACAAGTAGCACATACAGTTAATAGCATTATACATTACATGCTAGAGGTCATGCTTAAACAACTAATATCACATCATTTACCATTTTAAGCATATCATTACTCATGACTAAATTCGATCATAATGCACTAAACAACATAACCATTTATGTATTCGCTCATCATACTTCATATACTCATATCACGATCATTTCCATTTGTTAATTAGTTTAGCCTGCAATTCAAAGATGCGGATACGGGTTTCGCATTGGTACCATCGAGGTACTAAATTCGCATTGAAATCTCATTTACGCATTGGTACCCTAAGGTACGAGCATATCATTCCACATATAATAAAATCCAGCAAGGATTATACGCATTGTGATTCCCAAGGAATCAGACATATTGAACGCATTGGGCTGCAACACTTTGACCCTATAGGCATGCCTACCTATCCACTACTTGACTCGCAGGCTTAAGTTATAATCATGTTATTAATTTCACTTTGATCAATCTTCACTTCACATTTATCATTCTCCAACATCGCATTCAGTTACACATACTCTTTAACACATAGCCATTCACTTTATTTGCATACACATAATATTTCCCAAGATCATTTATCCATGGTCATTAATCACATACTTGATTTGATTCAAGGATCATCATGTTCATATGCAAATGTACATTACTTAATACACACATAATGCTTACCCATAATGCCTTGCCTTTGAGCTTTAAGCCTTACCATTTGGATGTCCAAACACAATAGGGTTATATTGCCAAAACAGGGTAGGTCACGGTCACAACCTATTTTGTTGCCACCGTGACATGTTAAAGTCCCAAAACAGAATGCAAATTGGGGTCAGGTCACGGTCACAACCATTTTGGTTGCCACTATGACATGTTCCCAACTCTCGGCAGAATGCAACTTGGGGGTATGTCACGGTCAGAACCAAAATGGTTACCACCGTGATATATCCAAGCTCTGCAAAATAGAATGCTCACTTGAGTACCTCACGTTCACAACCATTTTGGTTGCCACTGTGACATACCAAATCCATTAGGCAGAATTGAACTCAAACATACCTCACGGTCACAACCAATTTGGTTGCCACTGTGACCTATGCAAAATCACTTCAATTCAGCCGTCAATTCTCCCTTCACTTTAAGGACTTCAAACTCATTTTTCCCTTTTAGCAATTAACCAACTCAACCACATACACAATTTAGCACATACCTGGTTTCTATCTTTTAATTACCACTCATTTGAGCACAAATTACATTCATTCTCAATACACACATAGTTCATACCAAGTCTCTAATCAACCCACACACGAATCACATAGTTTATGCAATTAGGGTTTGTTCCCAAACCTTGTCGCCTTAGCTCCTAGTTTCGTTGTACGCTCGGCTCTCCGATTACGGCTTTTCCTTTATCCCTCTTCAATTCTTCAGCTACCAATACAATACCAATGCACAGGCTTAAACTCAATCCAGTAATATCCCATCAAACCAATTAAAAACCAAGAAGAAAGAGTAGAAGATGAGTATAAGCATACATAATCACTTACCTTCCAAGTTTTGCACTTAACTCTTGAGCACTAATTTCTTGATCTTTTAACAACTTAACATGCAATTAGCTTAAAACTCTAAGAAGATATTCACACGGAAAAGCAAGGAAGAACAAAAGTGCAGAAATGGCTGAATATCCATTTAGTCGGTCCCTCTCTCCTCTTACCTACTGTAGACACCGGGTCCCGAGGCGGTCCAAGATCAGAATTACCCGATGATGAAAATGATACCGACTTACAGGCAGAGGTGTCAAAAATGATGTTTTCCTTGTCGCGACCCTCGTTATTTTAAATATATATAAAAATATATTATCATAAAAAATTTTATTAAATTAATTATAAAAATAATATTATTGGAAACTGTTATTTTTGATATTTAAAAAAAAGGGGGAATTAAATTAGTTGTTTAATTTAATTGAATTAAATTAATTAATTGATTTAATTGGAAAAGTGGAATTAAATTAGTTATTTATTTTAATTGAATTAAATTAGTCAATTAACTTAATTAGAAAAAAAAAGAAAAGAATTTAAAAGATTAAAAAAAAATTAAAATTAAAAACGTGGGAAAAGTGGCCATTGTGGCCACTTTTCATACAATTCATTTTGGTGGCCGCGTGATGGCAAAGTGGCCATCACGCGGCCACTCTTGCTTAGCGGCCAACATGGTCGAGTGGTGGCCAAGGCCACCATGCGGCTGCGCGCGCTGCCGAGGGCAGCACATATGCGGAGCTCTGCGCGCTGCAAGGGCAACGCGCGCAGTGTGCTACCTGGCGCGCGCGCCAGTGCTATCCCTTCACCACGCGGCCAAAAATGGCCTGACCCGTCGTTTTCGCTGGTTTTCTGCAATTTTCAGTCTATTTTTCAGTCTGTTTTTACCGGTCTTCTTTCACCATCTTTTGTCAATCTAGATTAACTAAAAATAAAGGATAGTCTATCTTTCTCTATTTTGTGCCAAGACAAAAAATAAAATGGAGATTCAATCTCCATTTTGGGAGGACGGCAACATTTTGATTTCAAGCAATTTTTTTGGCTTTTTTCTCTAGTTTCTTCTCTCCAAAAAATTGGTTTCTTCCTCAAAAAATTCTTCAAAAAATTCTTGAGTTTTATTTTCAAGCTTTAATCTTTTCTTCTCTAATAACATTTCATCTTGGGTTTGATTTGAACTAGAAAAATTAATTTTCTTTGCATATTCATCCCACAAAAAATATTTTCTTGAACTAATTTAATTAAAAACATAGATTTTTATTTTTTTCGGGTGGTTATCATTGTAAATTCGACAAGGGAGACAGATCAAGACACCGCTTTCTTCAATTTATAAAATTTCTGAGGGTAAACACTTGTATTATTTTTATTTATTTATTTATTTGTATATTATTTATGGTTGTGAATATTTTTCCCTTTTTGCTATTAATACCATGATTTTCGCCTAATATTTTCTTTGATCTAGTCACTGTTGGCATCTACCTGTGATTTTGATTTATTTTCTTGTGATTTCTGGAGCCATCCCATTATTATTAGTATTATTATTATTATTGTTATTACTATTATTATTATTGCGTTTTCTAAGTTTATATTCATTGTCATCCCCCTGTTTATGTTATTATTATAATTATTATTGCTATTTATTTGTTTGTCATTATTGTTATACTGTTTTCGTTGTTGATGATTTTATTTGTTTTATTCTTATTCTTATTCTTATTATTCTTATTCTTATTATTATTATTATTATTATTATTATTATTATTATTATTATTATCATCATCATTATTATTATATTGGCTGCCATTAACATCCTGTTATTATTATTATTATTATTATTATTATTATTATTATTATTATTATTATTATTATTATTATTATTATTATTGTTGTTGTTGTTGTTATTATTACTATTATTTCTATTATATTTGTGTTCACATGTACTGTCAATATTCTGCCACTATTATTGTCATCATCATTATATTTTGCATTGATTTCGTTAATTTACCTAGAGTCACTATTAATATTTTCGATATTATTTTTGTATGAGTTTAAATCGGGTCATTTGAGCATCCCCGCGACTGCCAGGATAGGTCGCGATGCGTGGAGGGTCACATCGGTCCGGTGAGATCTCTCTAGTTCCCAATCTTTTTGTTGTGTTTATTTGTAAATAATTATTTTATTTGTGCACGCGTGCGATAAAAATCACAAAAATATTTTTATGATTAAATTGGAATTTTTACTAATAAAATTGGGACCAATGTCTTTTGTCTTAGCCTAACAATAAAAATATCACAATTAAAACGAAGAGTCAATTTTCTCCAAAAATGGGATCACTCATCCCGATTTTTCAATTCAGACAATCAAAACGACTCTTCGAACCCTCTTTAAATTAATACGAAGGAACCAATGTTCCTAAATTTCAACCAAGTGCGAAGGAACCAATGTTCCCAAAATAATGCCCCGATTTATGTATGCCTTTTCTTATTTTGTGTGAGTGTTTTAAATTTAATCTCATTTCTTTTTGGGCCCTTGTAATTAATTTTGGGGCAACTTTATTTATTTTTGGGGATTGTATTCCGTCCCCGCCTATATTTTTAGTCCCCTTTTAGTGGGATTTTATTCCGCCCCTATTTCTCTTATAATTGTGTGCTTGTGTGTTTACCGCTTTCTTTATTTACCTCGTTTATCGCTTTTATCGCTTTCATTTATTTTTCTTTATGTGCTTTCATTGCGCCTTTAATTTTAAATGCATAGATCGCGTGAGATGAGAGATATAATTTTAAGAAGTTAAAAACTCATTTATAATTAACCAAAGCATAAATTAGAGGAAAGTTCCGAACACCGAATCTCTGGTTTAGACCGTTAGAGGTGAGAGACTTTTCCCAATTTCTTGTAAATTGGGTGGCGACTCCAAATACCTCAAAGGTGCCTTTAGGCATCATTAGATTAGGTGGTTCTCCCCAATGTTCTATTGGGAGGAATACACCGATGATGTCTCATGGCGCCCATGATCAAAAGACGCAAATCTCATACCTCGAATCCCAAAGGCGGATTGAAAGCGAGGGCCCTTGCTGGGTACTTCCGGCACGCGTCACAGTGGCGACTCCACTGGGGACTTTGTGTTTAAGACTTTGCTCCGAAAGTGCTTTGGTTAAAAATATAATTGGGCTTTTAAAACTTAAAATTCTATCTCTCTCCGAAAATTTGCATTGCATTTTAGAGTTGGTCCCTTCTTACCTCGGTGCGTTCCCAAAGCATGACCCTACTTTCACTTATTATAGGGAAGTGTTAGGGATAATCACTAGCCCAAGCCCTGTACCCTTCGGTATATCAAATGGAGGCCCGATCGGTCGTTATGCCCGTGATGAGTTAGATCCGTTGGCAGGGACCATGCTTGGGTAGCCCAAAAAAAAATACTTTGACCAAAACCCATGTAATGGCAAGTAGAAACTTCCCCTAGGTAGCATGCTCCTTAATACAATGCTTGTGGTGTGGGTCATTACGTATTAAGCGAAATCAAATGAATTAAGTGGTCTCTTATCAAAGGCTTTCATGCCCCGGTACGCCCATTGAGATAAGATTGAATTGTTCGAATATGCAATGATCGAAATTCATATGTGTGCTCATTAGATTAGGAGTGTTATGCTGCCGATTTTTCACCGTGCACGTCACGCGTTCATTGGGTCTCCTGTTGACCCATGAACTAAGCCCACCTAGGAAAGAGACCTCACGACCTCGTGTGTGGGGGTGATAAGGGTGGAAGGATCTTTTTACTTGCATGTGGTTGTGAATGCTGCACAACATATTCCTGCATCACGTGTCATTCATGCATGTCAATAAAATAAATACATGTATATATAAATAATAATAAATTTTCTCTCATGCTGTGTGTATATATCTTTTCATCTACATATTATTCTTCACATGTAAATATCATCATGCATGTAATTTCCTCCATGCATCCCATCGTATTGTGGTAGTCCATTGATCTCGCACTCATTAAAGACCATTTGCATGGCACAATCATGCATTGTATATGGCATCCGTGCATCATGATCATGCATCGTATATGTCATCCATGCATCATTCTAACAATCTTGACCTTTCAGCCATTATAGATTCATCTGAGTGGACTAGGGGTTCTGACGATCGGCTAGTGAGGACAAGACTCACCCTTTGGATTGCTAGGATTAGTGCCTACTTGGGATTCTGAATCGCTCTCTGCTACTAGTGAATCATCCTCAATGGCGGAAGAAACTGGAAACCCAACTACTCATGACCTCGCCAAGAGACTTGAGGAATTTGAACGGCGAATGCTAGACATGATGGGTGCCATCACCGAAAGATTTGCTCAGCCCCTTGCTCCTCAAGCACCAGCTGCTCCACAAACACTAGTAGCCCCTCCTCGGGGGCAAGCCGAACCACCTGCTGGTGGGGAGGCTCCTCTCGTTGGAGGTGCTGCCCACCAACCTGCAAATGAGCCTAAAGCTACAGCTGTGCTAGTTGAACCTGGAAGAGCAAGGATCCCAAACCTTGACAAGGATTTCATAATGGAAGAAGAGGTTGAGGAGATAGCAGCCCATCAAGCCGTGAGGGGTGGAGCACCCAGGGTAGAAGACGAGGCTATGAGGGGAATGAGGCAGCAAATTGAGGCAATCACTCGCATGTTGATAGCTGGCAAGGGAGTCAACCCTGAAGATGTGGATTTGGATGATGGAGAGCTGTTGCCCCAGAGGTTTAAGATGCCAGACCTGCCAAAATTCGATGGTACATCGGACCCTTTTGCACATGTTAAGCAATACACCCTGATCATGAAGGGCACAAGGTTGACTAAGAGGCAAAAAGTGGACTATTTCTATCTCAGTCTGGCGGGTCCAGCAGTGGACTGGTATCACGGGGTGGATCGAAGAACGAGGGAGGATTGGGACTTATTGACAGAAGAATTCCTTAGCCAGTATGATTGCAGTACCAGGATTGAGGTCACATTGAAAGATCTAGAACTGCTGTAGCAGAAGCCAGGGGAATCATTCCATGAATACCTGACCCGATGGAGAAACCAGGTCATGGAAATGAAGAGAAAACCTGATACTTCTGACCAGATAAGGTTGTTCATCAGGAATGCTAGCTCGTACCTAAGAGAGGCACTAAAGATGAAGGGACTCAAAGACTGGGAGTCACTTAAAGATATAGCCATCGAAGCTGAGGCCGAACATCTGGACAAGATGGCTAAGCTTGCAAACATGGCCTTGGGTAGAAGCAAAGGAAGCAGCAATGATAATGGGGGCAATGATAGAGTAGCAGAAGTCTCAGCCACCGGAATGGCTCCTAAACACTTCACAATCTCAGGCAGACCATTATCTTGGCACTTCACCCGTCTCATCAAGAAAGGAAAGTTACAACCCTTGCTAGCTGGGCCTGCCCCAAGTCAAGGACAGTCTAGACACAGAACAGACTGGTATTGTGCAAATCACCAGTACACAGGGCACAGAACAGACTATTGTCGTCCTTTGAGAGATCGTATTCAAGCATTAATGTCTGATCCAGAAGAGCAAAAGGAGCAGAGGAAGACAAATTGAGTGTCTAAGTGGAGGATGAAGGTGGTTCCCGCTGATGGTGATGAACCGTTGGCCGAAATAGCTCTGCTGATGGAAACCGGAAGAAGATAGCTATTCAGATGTTCTTCTTATCCCAAAACTATTAGACTATGACATTCTTAATTCTGGTTTTTGTTAAATGAAATGAATGCTTTTTGCTTATTTGTATGATGTTTCTAATAATTTCATTCCTTATGATCACTATGCATCCATTCATTTTGATATTAACCCAATTAATACCACTCCATCTAGTCTCAAAACTTTGGGGAATCCAAACAAAATCTTGATAGCATCTGATATAACTCTTGAAGAGAGGATAATTTTGAGAGATAACAGAAAAAAGAGCCTTCGCCTGGACATGGTGTGACATGCTGAAAATTGGCAAGGACGTTCTTGAGATCAGTACTACTTCCACGTGCCAACATGATGATGAGCTGAATTTTGAAAGCCATTTCTTTGCATCCACAACATTTGAGCTACATATGGTGTTGCCGAATAAAATCAAACTTCGAAAGCTACATCAGAGGTTAGGCGAATGAAACTCAAGACCTTCATGAGGAAAATATAACTGATCAGAACTGAACAACGTGAACCCTTTCCTCTCAACCATCTGGAATGTGTACCACAAAATCGATTATGACTGACCCTTGACCATCCAGAACCCTTATAGCCAAGTTTCATGCTAAAACCCAATGCCCGACCAGATTGAACCACAGCGGTCCCAGTGGTTAAGATGAAAAGTGCACGTATGTGTAACTTCATGACTTGAACGAAGCTTGTCAAAAGAAAAAAAATTGGGGTGAAAAAAAAAATAAAAGAAAAGAAAAGAAAAAATTTTTAGAAAAAAATAATTAAAAAAAAGAGAGAAGAAAAGAGAGAATTGATCAGGGGGCAAGGGAATGCTATTTGGGGGCAAGCTTTGTTCAAATCCCATTGATCTGCACATGCCCGCACCTTACTATTCTTCTCTTTAGCCATTGAAAAGGACCTAAAAGGCCAAACCACGAACCATTACCTAAAAGGCTAAACCACAAACCATCCATCCAATCCCAGCCATCGAAAGCCATTTCGGAGCTTAAACCACCAATACCGATAAATGCACCCCAGATCATCCAAGCCTAACCTGTCGCCCTATCCCAGCCATTGAAAGGACATTCCAAGGTTTGAACCGCCAGAGCCAATAAAGGCCAAGTGTGAGATTTCACATTCAAGCCCCAAATAAGGAACCCATCACCTCAGCCAGTTTGTACAAGGGCTAAGACCAAGACTTTGATACCAAGAAGAACCACTCTCAGAAGCAGCAGCCTCCCCCAGCTAACGAAGATGAAAGTAAATTCAACCAATACTGACGAACTAAAGGAGGGTCCATGGTAGAGGCTAAATAAAGAATTAAAAAAAAAAGAGAGAAAATATTCAATCAAGAAAACCCGCTAGGGCTGATTGATAACAGGAGTTTGATACTCTCAAGATCTATCCCGAGATTAGATGAGGTCTCATATTTGTCGAGTTAATGCCAAATAGTGATCATGTGTTATGAAATCAGATTGAAATATATGCATTTATGCAAAGATGTATTGGTGTACCCAGAACGGTTCATCTCTGGGTCCAGCATAAAACCAGCACATTGTTACCAACTACCCTCTGGTGCTCTGTCTGCTCGAGCACTTCAGTCAATTCATCTTGCTATCCACTATGAAGCCAAACCTACAGCACCTTCCCAATAAAGACCCAAGCTCATACAACCATAATTTGAGACATAAGCACATGCCAATTATACCCGAAAGACCTTTTGCAACAACTTCAACTTCTCTCTCTCTCAAAAAAAAAGGGCCGTTAGAGATGAAAACCGTGACTGGCGCTCTAAGCAAAAGTTAGGCCAAAGGGCAGGGTGAAAACCTGGCGATAGGCAGTCCGCCCTACAAAAAATGAAATAAATAAAAGCCGCTGGATTGGGTTGGTCCATTCCAGGCAAAAAATAAGGCACAGGGTTGTGTGAAAATCTGATAAGGATGCATCTCCCGCTAAGAAAAGCTAGTCTGAAAATCCTCGAGGGACGCACTACCTTCAAATAATGACTACAGGTATCAGAGGAGAGCCTCACAATCACCTGAAGGCATGAAACTCAAAAACAATTCCAGAGGGCACAAATCCAACTGCAACTGACAACTAAACCGGCCTTCGCCTCCCAGATCCACTCAGATGAATCCTTATCCTGCATTACTGCATACATATGCATCCCACGGGCATGGCATTTGACAATGCCCAATGTGCGTTCATGCATGCATGAACTTTATATCTTGCATATGCCATCCTTCGTACACATTTCGTGCACATAATCTCTGCGCACTTGCAACACATAATACTTTGCACATGCCTAGCACAAGCACTTATCACGTGCATTTGATCTTTTATCGTGTACACATAATTTTCACACATTTATCCTTAGCATGATTTGTGCACACAGCTTTGCACATACATCTCTTCAAAACGTTATCTTTAAGTCCTTTCTCAAGGCATTCTCAGTCTTTTCGGAGGATTGTCTTTAAGTCCTTTTTACAAGGCATTCTCAGTCTCTTAGGAGCATTATCTTTAAGTCCTTTTCTCAAGGCATTCTCAGTCTCTTCGGAGCATTATCTTTAAGTCCTTCTTCACAAGGCATTCTCAGTCTCTTCGGAGCATTATCTTTAAGTCCTTTCTCAAGGCATTCTCAGTCTCTTCGGAGTATTGTCTTTAAGTCCTTTTTACAAGGCATTCTCAGTCTCTTCGGAGCATTATCTTTAAGTCCTTTTCTCAAGGCATTCCCAGTCTCTTCGGAGCATTATCTTTAAGTCCTTTCTCAAGGCATTCTCAGTCTCTTCGGAGCATTGTCTTTAAGTCCTTTTTGCAAGGCATTCTCAGTCTCTTTGGAGCATTATCTTTAAGTCCTTTCTCAAGGCATTCTCAGTCTCTTCGGAGCATTGTCTCTAAGTCCTTTTTACAAGGCATTCTCAATCTCTTCGGAGCATTATCTTGATGTCCTTTTTCAAGGCATTCTCAGTCTCTTTGGAGCATCATCTTTAAGTCCTTTTCTCAAGACGTTCTTAGTCTCTTCGGAGCATTATCTTGAAGTCTTTTTTCGAGGCATTCCCAGTATTTTCGGAGCATTATCTTTAAGTCCTTTTTTTTCTCAAGACATTCTCAGTCTCTTCGGAGCATTGAGCTTTTTTTCCAATATATCCCAAATCCTTTCAATCCATGAAAATATCTGCATCAATAGATTAGACACCAACACGGCTGGGGCTATACACCGCATAGGTTAGATGCCAAAGCAATAGGGGTTAGCACGTTGACGAACAGACAGTAACTACCCACAGCAACTTCAGCCAGTCCAAGAAGACAGCCGCCTCAGGTACGTGCTTCTTTTCTTTCTTTTCTGAATTTTGGCTCACTTAGGCACCTAAGTCTTAGAGTTCCCCAAAATTGGGGGCAACTGTAGACACCGGGTCCCGAGGCGGTCCAAGATCAGAATTACCAGATGATGAAAATGATATTAGCTTACAGGCAGAGGTGTCAAAAATGATGTTTTCCTTGTCGTGACCCTCGTTATTTTAAATATATATAAAAATATATTATCATAAAAAATTTTATTAAATTAATTATAAAAATAATATTATTGAAAAGTGTTATTTTTGATATTTTTAAAAAAAAGGGGGAATTAAATTAGTTGTTTAATTTAATTGGAAAAGAGGAATTAAATTAGTTATTTATTTTAATTGAATTAAATTAGTCAATTAATTTAATTAGAAAAAAAAAGAAAAGAATTTAAAAGATAAAAAAAATTAAAATTAAAAACGTGGTAAAAGTTGCCATTATGGCCAATTTTCATACAATTCAATTTGGTGGCCGCGTGATGGCAAAGTGGCCATCACGCGACCACTCTTGCTTAGCGGCCAACATGGCCGCGTGGTGGCAAAGGCCACCACGCGGCTGCGCTCGTCTCCGTGCGCTGCCGGGGCAACGCGCGCAGTGTGCTCCCTGGCGCACCCACGTTCTCCCTTCACCACGCGGCCAAAAATGGCCTGACCTGTCGTTTTTGCTGGTTTTCTGCAATTTTCAGTCTGTTTTCCAGTCCATTTTTACCGGTCTTCTTTCACCATTTTTTGTCAATCTAGATTAACTAAAAATAAAGGATAGTCTGTCATTCTCTATTTTGAGCCAAGACCAAAAATAAAATGGGGATTCAATCTCCATTTTGGGAGGACGGCAACATTTTGATTTCAAGCAATTTTTTTTGCTTTTCTCTCTAGCTTCTTCTCTCCAAAAAACTGGTTTCTTCCTCAAAAAATTCTTGAAAAAATTCTTGAGTTTTATTTTCAAGCTTTAATCTTTTCTTCTCTAATAACATTTCATCTTGGGTTTGATTTGAGCTAGAAAAATTAATTTTCTTTGCTTATTCATCCCACAAAAAATATTTTCTTGAACTAATTTAATTAAAAACATAGATTTTTATTTTTTTCGGGTGGTTATCACTGTAAATTCGACAAGTGAGATGGATCAAGACACCGCTTTCTTTAATTTATAAAATTTCTGAGGGTAAACACTTGGATTATTTTTATTTATTTATTTGTATATTATTTATGGTTGTGAATATTTTTCCCTTTTTGCTGTTAATACCATGATTTTCGCCTAATATTTTCTTTGATCTAGTCACTGTTGGCATCTACCTGTGATTTTGATTTATTTTCTTGTGATTTCTGGCACCATCCCATTATTATTAGTATTATTATTATTATTGTTATTATTATTATTATTATTATTGCATTTTCTAAGTTTATATTCATTGTCATCCCCTTGTTTATGTTATAATTATAATTATTATTGCTATTTATTTGTTTTGTCATTATTGTTATACTATTTTCGTTGTTGATGATTTTATTTGTTTTATTCTTATTCTTATTCTTATTCTTATTCTTATTATTATTATTATATTGGCTGCCATTAACATCCTGTTAACATTATTATTATTATTATTATTACTATTATTTCTATTATATTTGTGTTCACATGTACTATTAATATTCTGTCACTATTATTGTCATCATCATTATATTTTGCATTCATTTCATTAATTTACCTAGAGTCATTATTAATATTTTCGATATTATTTTTTTATGAGTTTGAATCGGGTCATTTGAGCATCCCCGCGACTCCCCGGATGGGTCGCAACGCGTGGAGGGTCATATCGGTTCGGTGAGATCTCTTTAGTTCCCCATCTTTTTGTTGTGTTTATTTGCAAATAATTATTTTATTTGTGCACGCGTGCGATAAAAATCACAAAAATATTTTTATAATTAAATTGGAATTTTTACTAATAAAATTCGGACCAATGTCTTTTGTTTTAGCCTAACAATAAAAATATCACAATTAAAACAAAGAGTCAATATTCTCAAAAAATGGGATCACTCATCCGGTTTTTCAATTCAGACAATCAAAACGACTTTTCGAACCCTCTTTAAATTAATACGAAGGAACCAATGTTCCTAAATTTCGACCAAGTGCGAAGGAACCAATGTTCCCAAAATAATGCCCCGATTTATGTATGCCTTTTCTTATTTTGTGTGAGTGTTTTAAATTTAATCTCATTTCTTTTTGGGCCCTTGTAATTAATTTAGGGGCAACTTTATTTATTTTTGGGGATTGTATTCCGTCCCCGCCTATATTTTTAGTCCCCTTTTAGCGGGGTTGTATTCTGCCCCTATTTCTCTTGTAATTGTGTGCTTGCGTGTTTACCGCTTTCCTTATTTACCTCGTATATCGCTTTTAATGCTTTCATTTATTTTTCTTTATGTGCTTTCATTGCACCTTTAATTTTAAATGCATCGATCGCGTGAGATGAGAGATATAATTTTAAGAAGTTAAAAACTCATTTATAATTAACCAAAGCATAAATAAGAGGAAAGTTCTGAACACCGAATCTCTGGTTTAGACCGTTAGAGGTGAGAGACTTTTTCAAATTTCTTGTAAATTGGGTGGCGACTCCAAATACCTCAAAGGTGCCTTTAGGCGTCATTAGATTAGGTGGTTCTCCCCAAAGTTCTATTGGGAGGAATACACCGATGATGTCTCATGGCGCCCATGATCAAAAGACGCAAACCTCATACCTCGTATCCCAAAGGCGGATTCAAAGCGAGGGCCCTTGCTGGGTACTTCCGGCGCGCGTCACACCTACATTTGCATGAAAGGGTAGAGGTGGCAATTTCTTAGAATGCCTCACGGATTCCACTAGAAAAATCTGTCTCTTATTTAACTTTAATTAATCCTTTATTTCCTTAATTAATTAGCCACTAACCCACCATTAACTTAATCTTGTATAATCACCAATTAACCACTTAACTATCATTTATATTTCAATTAGATCCTTCTAACCTTTCAATTGAGTCCCAACTGCACATTCAATTCACACACATGCCAAATTAGGTCAATACTATTAGGGTACATTTCCGGCCATGACAGTGCAGCTGCCTATGTTTACTTTCAAAGTGGCGATGACCCCGCTTATAGGGTTTAGTGACACCGTTGAGGCCTAGCCTCCGATTTTGAGCGATGACCCCGCTTATAGGGTTTAGTGATGCTGTTGAGGCCTAGCCTCCAGTTTTACTGAAGTGTTCCCGTATCCACCACAAGTGAAGTTCAGGCTATTGTGTAGTGTTTTGATTTATCTTAATGAAGTATAGTGCTATGTTTATTATTTGAGATAATTGTATTGTAATACCCCCTTCGTCCCCGTTGGAAGGATGCCGGAGAGCGCTACCGACGCTCACTCTCATACATGCGTAAATACGGGATAATTAAAAACTTACCTTGCAGGGCGAAAGCTGGTCATGTATTAACTCACACACACGCTGGCATTAAGCGAAAGCATATATACACACGTACACACAGTCACTCATTTGGTAAGTGGAAGCATAAGACGAACGATAAAATCGAGGAACATCTTTAAACATAAATATAATAACATTTACATAGCCCAGTATTACATCCAGCTCCTTACATATAATTACATATACATAAGTCTACGAAGATACAAAATCCAAAATACAGAAGCTGAATAAAATACAAAACTTCTAACTCCTATGTGGCCGACCTTGTAGATGCTCGACTCGAACAGGACCAAACCTACCACTTGCACGGGAAAAGAACCCATGCTAAGCGATAACGCTTAGTGGGGAGAACACACAAGCAATATGGACGACCATTCACAATAGTCATCAAGGCAAAACACATGCAAATGGCATATGCAGATATTCATATTACATATATAATCACGCTTGCATATTAAAGGCATTCATTCGGACACTCATATCCATATCCATATACGTATGTCGAAAACAAACTAAGGCAGACTGAGTACTATACAGGATACAAGTATTACTATGCTGAACTACATACAATCTCACACGCATATACTTACCGAGGTATCGGATATCAGTACCTTATCGTGCATAGTCACATGAGATTTACACATGCAATTATCATATCTAAGTACCCATATCTTAATTGAAAACTCATTCGCATGCTACACGATTACCGTTCAATAACGCACTCAATTATCATGCCAAGGACACTAGCTATCTAAACCTACTTTTGTCATGTCAAAGTACACACACACACTAGCCGAAGCCCAAGGGAAGACGTCAAAGCACCACACTTCCACTGCACAAATCTATCACATAAAATATCATGCCATGAAACGTAGACAAATGACAACATGCCGAAGATACTACGATAGCTGAGACCAAAGGAACATATAGCATAATATTACATTCAGAGCATACACTAGTTCAAGATCAGATTCTTATACACTTTAACTTGCCTCATCATCATACATTACCGCATATGCACTTACCGAAGCCGATCCATATGCATTGCACCCCAATAATACATATGTAATCATTCAATAGTCCAGATTGCCTTCTTATGCATACTAATTCACATGCTAAACCATAATAGTTAACAGTACAAAATCACATTCATATACATACCAATTAACCATAACAGTCCATAATTCAAGCTCCCATTTATGTACCTATTGATTCATATGCTTAAAACATATCTGGTCGGATTCACATTCTCATAAGCATAACATAATAAACTATACTCATGGCATTCGAGAGATCATAATCACAGTCGTGCACGTCTTAATTCCCGCACTTATACCCATAACTGATTGTATACCAACACATTCACCATAATATATATATATATATATATATATATATATATATATATACAGATAATTATATCCAATTCACATGTTTGAGTTACACTCAATCCATTCGGAGATTCATAATCACATTCGGATACATAACTGAGTCACAAGTCTCAAATCATGCTCATTCAGATATCACATTCTCTTGTTCATATCAGACAAAACAAACAGAATACCTGCTGACTCACAATAGTGGATAACGAGTAAACGCATAGCGTACATTACGGGCACGAATCGAACGCATAGCGTACCTTACGGGTACGAATCGAATCCATAGCGTACCTTACGGGTACGAATCAAAAACCATTTTATTTTTATCGCATTCAAAATATTTTACAAAGGGGGATCTTAAACAAGATCGAAAACGCATAAGGGTTCGCGAGGAACCAAACAGGGACCTGGTCAGGGTCCAAATGTCCAGAGGGCTACAGCTAAAAAACTCTATTAGGCATGCCTAACTATCCACTAGACTGACTCTCGCAGGTCATGCATAAACGAAAGCATATTTCAAGTCACATGACATAGTTCATCATGCACAATACTGAGTATAATAGACATATAAATAAGTTCACACTATCCACGTGCATCATCCAAATCATGTGTCGATTCACAATATATATATATATATATATATATATATACACACACACACACACACATATAGGTCATCATACATAATCCAGAGTCTAATAGACAAATACATATTTTCATAATATCAATCATACCTCATACAATTCATATTATGAAGCATGCAATATAATTCAATCAACACACTTTAGCACTATTCAATATTCTAAAACATATCAGAATTAAATGTGGAACCATAATATGCCAATGATTAACGACGCATAATCTTAATCATGGAATGATACAATATACACTTAAGTATAGCATGTTATTCTTAGAGAAGGATTTGATTAAAGATATGCATAACATATTTTACATTTTAATATAACATGTTCGGGACTAAACCATCATGAACTTGGCATTCATAATTCCTTCGCATTCGAAATACGACATGCAATACAAATCACAACAATTAACATATCTAAATCCAAACTATACAGTTTAAATTCAACAATCATTTAACAGGATCACTATAATCCAAAACTTATTCCAAAATACCACATATAACTTATCATGGATAACATATTATTAATCGCAAATAAATTAAGATAATCATTCATATAAGCAAGGTAATATAGCACACAGTAGAGGAAAAAGCTATAAAAAACGTTTGAAAATCATTTTATAAAAACTAGTCACATGGGGAATAGGGTAAAATAGAAAAGCCGAAAAGCCGTGGGAGTCCTGAACAACCTTCACGAGTCGTGAAGGTTGCTCATGAGTCATGAGCATGCCTCACGACTTGTGAGCATTGCTCACGACTGGTGAGCTTTGCTCACATCTAAAGCTCACGTATCGTGAGCATTGCTCACGTCTCATGAGCTGCTCACGTTGCCCTTCCTTCTTTTTCGAAATCACGATGAACAGTAAAAGTAAAATGCAGAATCTTCATCGTTTTCCAGAAATCCTTTTTAAAACCTCTTAGAATCCATTCAATCATGCACAAACTCTTACCTTATCACTCAAATGCATAACACAACATACTCATGATCAAAATAAACTCAAAATTCCAGAAATTAAACAAAATAAACACAAATACCATCCAAAAGAGAATTAGGGCAGAGACAACTCAAAAACTCCCAAACCTGGAAATTGAAGATCCAAAATCACTCTTCAAGCTTCAATCTTCAATCTTCAATCTTCAATCTTCAATCTTCAATCTTCAATCTTCAATCTTCAATCCTTTACTTGTCCTTAAGCTTCCTCTTGCAACCCAAAGCTTGCACAAACCAAAACCCACAAATTACTCTTCCAAACCCTAACTTAAACAAAATCCAGAAGAAGAAGAAGAACAGGAAAAACCTAAAATGCAGGAACCCTAACCCTAACTTACCTCTCAATCTTGCCTTCAAATCTTTATCAAAATAACTTCTAAGCATGTACAAACTCCAGTCAAAAGAGAAGCAAGAAGGAGGAACAGAGAAGGAAGAAAAGAAGAAGAAGGCAATCGTGAGAGGGAGGAGAACGTAAATGCAGATTTTGTGTTCTCTATCTCTTTCTCTTTTCTTCTTTTCTCATTCACTGCCCACCAACCAAGTCCACTTGGCAAGCTCTCATTAGACTAATAATTCCACTTTTGACTTAATTCCTCTTTTGGTCCCTACAAATCCCACTTAAATCCTTGGCAACTTACACTCCACTCACTAACAGAATTATTTCCCCACTTGAACTTTAATTATCTTTTCAATTAGGTCCTTAGTTACTCAAATTCCACATGCACAATTTACCAAAATACCCATCACTTATCCAACTTAACTTGCCAATTTCGACTAGGCCCGATTTGGGGTGTGACATGTATTGTCTTAGTGAATCAGTTTTCGGTTAGTGCATTTATACCATGTATGCTAGTTGAATGGATGTAGTGAATATATATATAATGTATTTCTGATTTCCTGCTTTTATAGTGAACTCGGTAAGTGTATGCTTTATCCATTTTATGCATGTTATTACTTGTACTTGTTCAGTGTTCTTTTGTTGTCTGTTTCCTCCCCACTAAGCATTATCGCTTAGCATGGGTTCCTTTCCCATGTAGGTGGCAGGATTTTGAGAGTTCGTTCGAGTCGCGCATCTTCAGGCTGGCCACATAGGAGTAGAGTTATTTTGTTGTCTCCTCATGTATTCTTTTGTATATCATTTTGGGCATGTAATTATGTAATTCCTTTTTGGTATACGTATTCTTTTTGAAAAGTGGCACATGTAACTTTTTGTAAAGAATTATGATGGAATATCTTGGTTAATGTATATAAGTATGCTTAATTATTTATGATGTATGATTTTATGTTATTATTGTTAGACAATGCTTCCGCTTAGTGAATGTGTGTATGTTGTGAGTGAGCATTGGGTAGCGCGCCCGCCGGTGCCCTTCCAACGGGGGTGGCGGAGGGGGTGTTACAGTTTGTGGTATCAGAGCACCGGTTTGGCGGTTCTGGTTGCCTTTGTTTGTTATGTGTCGAGTCTTTGCATGTTAGTCGGTTTTGTGTCGTGGCCTAATGCAGATGTGTCATGTATAGTGTCTAGATGGAGTCCGATCCAAGTGAGAACGTGGGCGAGACGACGGGTAGTGCGAGTGTAGTAAGAGGTGAGCAACCCGCTCCTCAGCGTCAGCATGATGAGGTTCCGGTTATGGGTGTTGGGTTTGACCCAGCATTAGTACAAGGTTTGCTGCAAGTGGTAGATAGATTGACTGCTTCGAAGGCTCCGACTGAGTTGCTATGAAAAAGAGGAGTAGAGGATTTTCATGAGACTTCCTTGGATCAATCAGATGTGGCCGAGTTTTGGATCCAGAGGGTAGCCCGAATTTTGACAGAGATTAATTATCCGGCAAATCAGAGAGTATTATGTGCAGTGTCGTTGCTTCAAGGGTCAGCGTATGATTGGTGGGAGCTTGTCTTGCGAAATACTCAACGACCAGCTGAAGTGACATGGGAGTTCTTTAAGCAAGAGTTTGTACAGAAGTATGTGACTAAGGCATACCAGGAAGCCAAGTGGAGAGAGTTTATCAGTCTGAAGCAGTGGGGTATAACAGTGAGTGAGTATGAGAAGGAGTTTAGCCGATTGAGCAAGTATGTGCCCGAGCCATTGCTGACGGAAGAGTTTAGGTGTAGGCACTTTCAAGAGGGATTACGGGAGGTGATTAGAGGTCCATTATCGACGATGGCGGTTATGCAACCGGTGGGGTACTATCAGCTAGTGGCAGCGGCAATCAAGTTGGAGGAGTCCGAGTTGATCAAACAGAGGATCGAGAATAAGAGGAAAGCACTGGATAGTGGGATTGGTAGTGGCAAGAAAGCAAGAGGAGTTCCGAGTGGCAACGGTGTGAAGAGTTCAGTTCCTGTGCGATCAAAAGTTGGTAGTGTAGCGCCACCTTTTAGTAAGGGAAACGCTATCCCAGAATGTGAGTATTGTCAAAAGCACCATTGCGGCGAGTGTAGAAGGATTTCTGGAGCCTATTTCAAGTGTGGAAGTAAGGACCACTTCCTAGCCAATTGTCCGGAAAAGCAAGAGCTTAAGGATTAACCCGAGAGTAGGGCTAGCGGAAATCGTAGCGGAAGGGGTAGTGGAAGAACCGCACAGGCACCATCGGACACTGTGTAAAAGCCAGCTGAAGTAGAGTATGTTCGTCCACGAGTGTATGCGATGATCGGTGAAGGTGCAACTGAAGCCGTAGGTCCTTTTGGTAAGTGTTTATTAAGTTTTGTTTCTTTTCAGTTTTGGGTTGTATGAATAAGTGGTTAGCGGGGAAATTTTGAGGACGAAATTTCTTTAAGGGGGAGTGATTGTAACAACCCAAAAAGGCCCTAGTCGGAATTTGCACGATAAGTCGGGATTTTAAGAGTATTTCGGTAATTTGAGTAAGAGAAAATTGGACAATAAGGACTTAATTGCGAAGTAATTAATTAAATAAGTTAAGAGGAGGAATTATTTGGTGTGCATGTGGTATATGGATGTAGGGTATTTGTTGTGGTTTAATCTAGTGGATTGTGTGTGTGGTGCCTTTGAAGTAATTATGTTAAGAGATTATATTGTGTGTGTTGTGTATGGTGCCATGGAATGAAATTCAAAAGTGGAATGTTTGGTCCAATGGGGGCATGACACATTGGATTGGGTAGATGGAAGAGCATTAAAGAAGAGAGAGGAAAGGAGAGCAGATTTCTTGGGCTTCTCCCTCACGTTTCCCACTTCTCCTTCTTCCCTCTCTTTACTTTTCTGCTCTCTATACTCTCTAGTGTGTGTGCTCAACGCGGATCTTCAATATTTGAAGTTAGATTTCTGAGTTTTGAGCTGGAATCAAGAGGTAAGAGCTTAAGTTATTTCTTGGGTTTTCATAGGTCTCTCCTTCTTCTTCTTCTTTGAATTTTCTGGGTTTGATTTCTGGGTTTTTGGATGAGGTTTGCATAGTTTGATTTATGTGTTGCTTTGGCTGGGTTTTGTACAAGAATCGGAGGAGAGAAGGAAGTGTAAAGGGAAAGAGAAGGTGGGGCTTTGAAAGGGAAGTTTGAAGCTGCAAATTTCCAGGTTTGGGAGTTGATTTTGGCTACCCTGTTAATTGATGGATTTTGCCTTAATCGTCATTTGGATTGAATGCATATTTGTGTCCTTTAATTCTTGATAACTTGAGTGTTTTGTTTGGATAAATGCATGTATTGATCATGTAGTGATTATGAGTTAAATGTTAGTGATATAGTGAGGATTGTATGTGTTTTTGAAGAACATGAACACGATACGTGAATGAAATTTTGGGTTTGGTTTTGATGGCATTCATGATGAATTAATATTTGATTATTGTGTAAAGTGTGTTTATTTGGCTTTGGAAATGTTCTGGAGGTGTAATAGTGGCATGAGGTAACATTTATGCATGTTTAATTGGAGTGTGTTTGAGTGGTTTTAAAAACAGAGTGTTACAGGGCCAATTTCGGGTTGAAGAAATCGTCTGTATCGCGAACGAGACTTTGTCCCGATCGCGACAGAGGCAATTTCTCCTGCCTTCGTGTTCGTGCACGAGTCGTGCTCGAGGAGCACAAGTAGTGCTCCCATAGCACGAGTCGTGCTCCAGGAGCACTAGTAGTGCTCCCATAGCACGAGTCATGCTCGAAAAGCACTAGTAGTGCTCCCATAGCACGAGTCGTGCTCCAGGAGCACTAGTCGTGCTCCCATAGCAGCACTGGTCGTGCTCCTCACCTATTCTCCACAACGCCTCTCACCTCTATCGCGATCGTGATAGTAGGTTCTCTCCTTTGCCTTGTTTTGCTCTTGAAAATGATTTCTTCTTGTCCCATCTTGCTTGTTTTCATCCTAGTACATGATGTATGCTTATTTATTCTACAGTTACTATATGATTAGAGTTTTAAATTGGTAATTAATGACTTGTTATTGTTTTGTTTTGTTTACCCAATAATGTTAAATGTTATGAGCTGAGTGAGTGAGGTTGGCCTGAAGTCTCAGTGTAGTGGATAGATAAGCATGCTTATAAAGAGATAGTGAGTGCAGCTGCCTATGTTTACTTTCAGAGTGGCGATGAACCCGCTTATAGGGTTTAATGATACCGTTGAGGCCTAGCCTCCGGTTTTGAGCGATGACCCCGCTTATAGGGTTTAGTGATGCTGTTGAGGCCTAACCTCCAGTTTTAGTGTAGTGTTCCCGTATCCACCACAAGTGAAGTTCCGGCTATTGTGTAGTGTTTTGATTTATCTTAATGAAGTATATTGTTATGTTTATTATTTGAGATAATTATATTGTCTTAGTGAATTAGTTTTCGGTTAGTGCATTTATACCATGTATGCTAGTTGAATGGATGTAGTGAATATATATATAATGTATTTCTGATTTCTTGCTTTTATAGTGAACTCGGTAAGTGTATGCTTTATTCATTTTATGCATGTTATTACTTGTACTTATTTAGTGTTCTTTTGTTGTCTGTTTCCTCCCCACTAAGCGTTATCGCTTAGAACGGGTTCCTTTCTCGTGTAGGTGGCAGGATTTTGAGAGTTCGTTCGAGTCGCGCATCTGCAGGCTGGCCACATAGTAGTAGAGTTATTTTGTTTTCTCCTCCTATATTCTTTTGTATATCATTTTGGGCATATAATTATGTAATTCCTTTTTGGTATACGTATTCTTTTTGAAAAGTGGCACATGTAACTTTTTGTAAAGAATTATGATGGAATATCTTGGTTAATGTATATAAGTATGTTTAATTATTTATGATGTATGATTTTCTGTTATTATTATTAGTGAATGCTTTCGCTTAGCGAATGTGTGTATGTTGTGAGTGAGCATCGGGTAGCGCGCCCGTCGGCACCCTTCCAACAGGGGTGGCGGAGGGGGTGTTATATAGAGTTCCTTACATTTTGAGTAACATAATTTTGTATATAAGAAGTATAGTATCGACATGTAAATGTTAACTATTTTATATATGTGTACCGAAACTGAATATGTAATAATTATAAAACTTTTGTAATATGTACAATACATATTATTAATAGTATGTGTTTGGCCCAAAAGAATGTTCTTATATTTATTTATTGATATTGCTTCCGCTATAATACATCTATGTGTGTGAGTGTAATGCGTTTGTGTGTTTGCATGTAGCAACCCGATATTCCTTCCCGGGGGTATTGGGGCGTTACATTTGGTGGTATCAGAGCATAGGTTAGAGGTTCTGCTCTATAAGATGTAGTGTATAGATTGAATGTCAGAGTCTGTCTAGAGTTGTGGCCTAATGCAGATGTTGTTTTTGTTTTGTAGATTATAGATGGAGTCTGACCCGAGTGAGAACGTAGGAGAGACAACTGATAGTGTGATTCCAGTTAGAGTTGATCAGCCTATTCCGCAGCATCAGCAAGATGATGGTCCCGGTATAGGGAATGTGAATTCAAAAATTGTGCAAGGGTTGATTCAGATCTTGTACAGAGTGACTGCTTCTCAGGATCTTGCTAGGAAGAGAAAGATATCAGCTAGAGAAGTGACAGCAGGCAAGAGAATTTGGGAGATACCGAAATGTCAACATTGCTAGAGGCACCATTGGGGTGATTGTAGGAAACTCACCGGAGCCTACTTTAGTGTGGTAGAAAGGATCATCTGCTTTCCAAGTGTCCTAAATCAAGAGAGAATGTAGTACTGCAAGCAAGCAAGGATATGAATGAGGCCGCAGGTCCTTCCGGTAAGTTTTTGAATTGTTAAGTTTTCGTATGAGTTCAATTTTGATTGTTGGAAAGTAAATAATTAGCGGGGAAATTTTGAGGACGAAATTTCTTAAGGGGGAGAAACTTGTAAGGACCCAATTTGACCCTAGAAGAATTTCAAAATTTTTGTTCTGTAATTTAAGAGTTTGTGTGTATAAGAGAGTGTATTTGAATGAGTTTCTTAGTTGATTAAGGTTAAAAGTTTTGCTATAAGAAAATTGTTTTGAGAAGATAAATAAGTGGCTTGTGTGCGGGTTCTGTCGTGAGTCCGACAGTGTCGCGGGCGCGATAGAATGTTTCACAGGAAGCCTAGCTGAGTTAGATGTTTGGGCACATTTGATGTGTATCGGACACGTGGTGGCGTACAAGTTTGACAAGTGGCATTGCAGGGTTTGGACACATGGCATGAGTTAAGTTTATTTCATGTAAAGAAATGTATTTATTGAGGTAAGTGGACATTAAAGGAAGTGGTTTAGCACTTATTGTGTTTTGGTGGGCATTTATTGTGGGAGATTGGCTTTGGATGAGGGTTTGACCGGCCACTCTTATGCTTTTCGTTTCATTTTTCTTCTTCATTTAGTTTCTTTGTTCTTGGGTTTTGGAGTGCTCCCTTTTGCTCTTCCAATTGTTTTCTTTTCTTTTCTTTCTTATTCTTTGCTCTTGGTTCTGCCGTGTCCCTTCTCCTTCTCTCCTATTTCTCATTTTTTCCTTAAGTGGATTACTTGGATTTGTTTGAAGAGTAAGATAAAGGTTGAGTCGGGTTTTTGAGAAGGTAAGTTGGATTTGTTCTCTGATCTGACCTCCTTCTTCTTTCCATATTTCTATTTTTAATTTAAAGTTAGGAGTATGGATTAAGTGTTTTCTTGGTTGATTTGTGCATGAGAAGTTGTGGACAAGAAGAAAGACAAGGGTAAAGAGAAAATTGGAGCTAAATAGAGAGCAGTGTTTGAGCTACCTAGAGGTTGGGATAGAGTGTGATTTTATGATTTCTGCATGTGCTCTTGAGTTATATGCTTGAATAGAGTATATTTTTTCGGATATTCATTTTGATTACTTGGGGTGCTCCTATGATATATGTTTATGAGTATGTAATGTGATCATTTGTAGGCGGGTTGATGACATTAGATGATTGTCATATGGCTTTTGAGTGTAAGATATGATTTTGGGGAAACTCTGTTCATTTTTCATCAGACCTCCGTGTAATTTTTTTTGTCATAAGTTGAGTTTTATACCTCTAAATTGAGTGAGCATTGATCCTTTAGAATCATGACTTCCATTCCTATAAAAGTATCAGAAATGACCTTGAGCAAATTCTGGCTCTAAGACCCTGAAAATTTGCCAAAACAGAGGTGTCTCTACTTTGGTCGGTTCATTTGAACAGTTCAGATTGTGTAGACCATATCTGACATTATAGATGTCCCATTGACCTGAAACTTATCCCACTTGAAAGATAACTTCCTAGGGAACAACTTTTAAGACTTTTTTCCTAAACATGATGTTTAGATGTCGGTTTAGGCATTACAAGTTTAATGTGAAAAGCTGTCCTCTAGAGGGTAGCTACTATCGCTAGCGCGACAGTGGTCACGACCGCAATAAAACCAGTCATAAGAGTGATTTTCTTCTTGAATTAGAGCCCAGGGTTGGAATGAATCAATTCCCCACCTTTAACCTCAACTAATTTGTATATGTTTTGGTGTTTTCCTTCCCGAATTGAACCCGTATTGCACCAAAACATTTTCGGGGTCAATACCATGCATGTTTAGAATTATCAAATGATTATAAGATTAGCTATCTAGGTTAATAATGCCACGGAATAAGAGTTAGTGTTGAACATGACATGCCATGTGATATGGATTGTTCTATAATGCTCGGGTTATTGTAATGTATTTTAGTATAGTATATAGAATCTTTATGCGATCTGGCTTCTGTTGCGAGCATAACTTCTTATTGCGATCGTGATAGTGAACCTGGCTTCTGTTGCGAGCGCGGCTTCTATCGCGAGTGCGACAGTGAACCCCTTCCTGCCCTATTCTGTTTTTGAAAAATATTTTCTTCTGTCTTGCTTTGCATATTTTCTCCCTAGTGTATAGTGTATGCTTACTTGTTCCTTCTTTATATTATAATTAGAGTTTTGTACTGATAATTATTGACATGATAGTATTTTGAATTGTGATCCTGGTGGTATTAAGCATTCTGTTTTGAGTCATGGAGTCAAGCCTGAAGTGTCATAGTAGTGGATAGATAAGCATGCTTATAAAGGGATATCGAGTGCAGCTGCCCATGACGGCCCCGTTTGGGCTAAGCGGCCGACCTCCGAGATGGTCATTCTAATAGAAATAGAAAAAATGTGTTGAGACTTCGGTCTTCCGTTTTGTAATATGCCCGTATCCACCATTATTGAGAGTTCAGGCTAATATATATATATTGTAGTGCACAAGAGATGAAATAGAAACTTGTATATGTATATGAATAAGATATCGGGTACCATATTTGGATCTTTTGTAGATGAATGGGTTGATTAGAGTGAATGTTATCTATTATAAGGTTGTGTATATGGTTATTTGTAAATGACATGATTATTGATATGCATGTGATATATCTGTGACTTCGTTCGAAGTCTTTTGCTCCTGTTTATCCCCACTAAGCGTTATCGCTTAGTACGGGTGTTTATCCATTTAGGTTTTCAGGATTGGATCAGAGGATGCACATCTGCAGGTCAAGACCACTACGAGCTTTTATAGAAATCCTTTTGTACTAGATAGAGTTTCTTACATTTTGAGTAACATCATTATATATATAGGAAGTATAGTATCGACATGTAAATGTTAACTATTTTATATATGTGTACCGAAACTGAATATGTAATAATTATAAAACTTTTGTAATATGTACAATATATATTACTAATAGTATGTGTTTGGCCCAAAAGAATGTTCTTATATTTATTTATTGATATTGCTTCCGCTATAATACATGTATGTGTGTGTGTGTAATGCGTTTGTGTGTTTGCGCGTAGCAACCCGATATTCCTTCCCGGGGGTATTGGGGCGTTACAATTGTTATGATCATTAAGTTGTTAGCTTAAATATAACTATTAAGGATATACATTGGGTAGGATGAAATGATGTTGAAAAAAAAAATTACCTGCTTTTGCAATGATCGAATATTTATCAGTATCCAAACAATCTTGGTAGTTGCAAGAGTTAACGTACATTCGGTATAGCAAGTGTAAGGGTGTTACACAAATCTTGCTAAGGATATAGTTGGCTAGCCATAGGGACACCATACCGCGGTGCGGGTTATGTCAACTCGCTTAGGTAGGCTAATGACGGTCTACCACACTGATACTATTACTTTTATTGATACTAGTACTGTAGTGGACCTATGGGCTCCACGTCCCATGTATTCAGTTCGGAGTTATCTGCTAGATTGAAACTAGGGGTAAAATAAAGAAAATGAATTTAACAAGGAGTGAAAAGAATTAATAAGAGAAATTGAAGTAGAAAGGGACCGAGCTGTAAGGATTTAAAAGAATTAAAGGAAGAATTAAAGGTGAAATGGTAATTGTGTGAAATATTGAGATTAAAGGATAAATATGGACAAATGAGTAGTTAAATAATAAAGTAAGTGAGAAGTAACAAATAAAGGTTTTAAATATGCAAGTAGGCATAAAAATGTGATTTAGGGACTAAATGGTAATTGTAAATGCCCTATAATAAATTAAGAGTAAAAGATAGTAGAGTAGTGGCATAATTGTAATTAATGGAAAATAGAGGGCAAAATTATAAATTTATGGAACTTTAGGGACTAAATTGTAATTCGACGATAATAATGTTAATGGAAAGACTAAAATGTAAATTGAGTGAAAGTATGACTAATAAGTGTAATTTTAAGAATAGTATGGACACAATAATTTAAATAAATATAATAAGATGAATAATAATGTTATTAATAACGATAATGTGAACAATATTAATGTAGATTGATTGAGTGTAATTGATTGAGTGGGATTGCAGGATGATTAATTATCAAGTTAAGACAAATATTGGAACCATTTATGATTAATGCATAGACATATAAATATATGTGCATGTGTGCATGTGTTAATTAGTGGAAAAATTATAGATATTTTACATGTAGATTTATAAGGCCAAAATGGACATAATTAAGAAATGGCAAAATGGTAATTATTGGAAAATGAATGGCAAAATTGTGAATTAGTGGAATTTGAGGGACTTTATTGTAGATTAACCCTATGAGATTTAAATGTAAAATTAGAATGTAAATTGATTAAAAGAATGGATAAAAATTGGAATTTAAAGGAATTGTATAGGCTTAATAAGGAAATGAACATAATGGAAACGAAAATAATATTTAAGAGAATAATGTTAATAAATTTGAAGGCTAATGATAATAAAAATTACCAAAGTAGTGTTAATGTTCACAGTGACAAAATAAAGAAAATATAGTGATAAGTTGACAAATTAATGAAAGCTGACATGAAAAACAAAGATGACAGTACCATGCAAACCAACCTTTACGTGAACCAATTGGATGTATCAATGGGAAATATAATTCGAGACTAATACTAGAAATGGAAGGTGGAAAAAAAGATTAATAATATTAGTAACAACAAGACCAAGTATGGTTATTAGAGTAATAAGGTTAAGAATAATAATTATTATAATAGGATAAGAATACTAATAAAACGGATTGGTAATAAGAGCAAGGACAATAGTGCTAATGCTAGTGAAATTAAATATGATAAATATGGATAAATGGATTAACAGTAAAATAAAAGTCAATTATGGGTCATATCACATTATGTAAGTGACATTGTTAAAAGAATAAAGAGTGACAATATAGTCAAAATATAAACTAGTGCATGTGCATTAATATGTTAAATATTAAGATCTCTAAATGTATATAATTTTTTAGGATGTTAATGACAATAATAATATTATTAGCATTATTAAGATTAAGCATAATGCAAGTTAAAGGTAGAATACAAAAAGGGACACAACTCTATTATATATATATATATATATATTGTTGGCTCAAAGGGCTAATTTATAGGTTTTGATATATTAACAAAACATTTGCACTTAATTAAATTGGATTTTTTTTTTAACTTGAATGATGCAGGTCCAAGTTTTAGGTTTTGATGTAAAGTACTAGATAGAGTTTGGGTACGGCCATGACTGTATAATGGATTGAGTTCCAATTCAGATTAAATTGAGTTATTTAATCTGATTAAAATTATCAAATCTTATCTCAGAAAGAGTATGAGTTAAACTAGAGTTAGGTATCTAGCTTTTAGGATTTCTATAAATAGAGGGGAGGTCCTCATTATTTGGTAACGAGAAAACGTACACGCCGCAAGGCTGCTCGTTCCCACTCACGCTTGTTTTCTGTCTTAATTTTTTAGGGGCTTTTAGATTGTGGAATAGTTGCTATTATCCCACACGTGGATAAAAGCCGGACCAGTAACAAAAAACAAACGGGATCTTGGTAGACGCTTCCGCAACGAGTTTCTACGCTATAAGAGGTAAGTATCATTTATTAATGTTACCTCCATTAAATTATATTCGTTATAATTTTCCTTCATTGGTATCAGAGCCTGGTTGTTTTTGCATCCTCGTATATGGCTAAATAGATCTAAAATTTTATGTGTAAAATTATTAGATCTGGGATGCAATAAACACTACAAAAATTTATTTTTTGTGTGAAAAATATATATGCGTGTATATTTCGGCTCAATTTTGTGTATGTGTACACCGAAACCCGAGGGGACGAACATGAGTGTTCAAAACGGCTAACTAGAAGTCGAAATTTTTAATTTTTGACCTCACCATTAGATTCACAGACCCTGAAAACCCCCACCAGCCGGAACCGGAGCGCCAGAAGCGGTCGGCAAGGCGGCGCGTGGACTACACGCGCCGCAATACGTTCGGCGCGTGCGTGTGGGCGGTGGCCCACACGCGCGTCGCCACGTGTCAGCAGTATTGCGTCACTACTGACATGTGGCCCAATGGCCGAGCGCCACGTGGAAGGCTAAGGCCAAGCCACGTGGCAATTGAGGGGGTGGACACGTGGACCAACCGCAGTGTGACACGTGGAAGATTGTGGTCATGCCACGTGTCCCAATCAGATGGTGCCACGTGGCCCAATCAGGGACCGCCACGTATCAGACCAAGGTCTGCCGCATGGCAATGCTGATGTGTCACACGTAACAAGTGGTCCAATGAGACACCGCCACGTGGATGACACATGTCATGCCACGTAGCGGTGACGTGTACAAGGGTGCCACGTGGACGCCAGGTGGACCAGTAGGAATCGGACACGTGGCGCACTGTGGTGTTGACACGTGTCTAGTTTAGTGGGAGGTGGCACGTGAGCGCGTCTACTTCCCTCTTGTCGGCGCGTGGTGGCGCGTACGACGTCCTCCGACCACCATTTTAGCTCCGATTTTTGTCAAATAATTTTTCCAAATTATTTTTGATTTTTTGGTCATATTTTCAAAATTTTTTAATGACCAGAAAATAAATTGTGTAATTTTTGATATTTAAATGTGTTTAATTTCAAAATAAAATATTAAAAATTTGTAGAAAATATGTTTTCTACTTTCGAAAATTTTTAAAAATATTTTAAAAATTTTTGAGGTTCTGTCCTTACTTATTGATTGAAATGTGTTTCAATCATTTGTATTTATACATGAGTGTATAAATATTTTCTGTATTATGTTACAGAAATATTAAATAAGGGCATCGATTCTTCCTTAAGAAATGCATAGGTTCAATAAGTAACATAGAATGCGAAGGAAGATTTGAGCTGATAACATTGATGCAATAGTGCATCATAAAATAAATGTGTGAGAAAAAATGCAAGAGTGCATTTGGATTGGTGGTCTGAGTATGGAAATGAAACTTTGGTTAGCGTTGCCAAAAAGTCAAGTGTTGAGAAGCAACACTAAAAATCTGTGATAGTATTGAGAAATGGACGGAGCGTGCATTGTCCATGGCTTCATCAATTAACTTATGAGTCGCTTGATGAATTGATTAAATCGGTCAAAGATATTATCCTAATAACTAAAAAGATTTTATAAAATCTGGACTTCAGTAATGGTTGACATAAGTGTCAATTTGAGTTGGCGTTTGTTGTTATTAAAATATGATTTACATTTCCTATTAATATTTGACATGAGTGTCTTATTTTTGGGATTATTGGATTTTTGGTTAAATGAATGTGTTTATTTACTTATTATGATGGCATTTAACTTTATAATAAATGAGTTTATTTTAATCGTTAATTGCCTTTGCGATATTTTATGAGTAAAATGGTTCCATGCTTTTTAAATAAAGGCTTAATAAAGATCCTCTCATAAGTTTGAGAACTTGATAATCCAATAATTCAGATTTATTATGCATGAAATTTTAACTTGTAGGGTTGGACATTAGGACTTAGAGGGTAATTGGATACTATAAGTAGCCTTTTCAAATTTGAGCCTAAGAGAAATTTTACTAGGTTATTATTTCAGGTGTATAATAAATTGCATGTGTTGCCTTATCTCCCATAAAAATGTGCAATATTGTTCCATTTGAGATCAGAGGATCCTAATGGATGTTGCTTCCAAGTGGCAATTATGAAATCTAGAATACAAAGATCCAGTATGTGCTTGAAGAGCAAGAGGCTCTTAAATCCTAAAGTTCGGTTATGGCTGAACATAAGGATGGTACCATAGCCCAGCATAGGCGGGACCGAGATGCCTGTGTGGCATGGAAAAGCAGAATTTTACTGCTCGAATCATCTTGCTATGTGCAAAAGGATGATGATATCACTAAGCCATTTCGCAAGTATCAAAATGCAATGGATCTGTGGATCGCTTTGCAGGAGAAATTCAGAGATGTGACTCTGAATAAGCTCTGATCATTAAAGATCAAATTTGATACATATCAGAAAAAGTCTGATTATTCGATGCAAAAACATCTAAGAGAGATGAAAAAGGAAAAGTGAGCTTAGTGAACTTAGTCATAAGTGACTGATGAGCAGAAGGTCCAAACTGTTATCCGTTCTTTACCCAAGAGTTGGTAGCATGTGAAGATGCAACTAACTCATATGGATAAGCATAAAGACATTTGAGGATGTCGCTTGTCATTTGAGGCTTAAAAAGGGACTGTTTGGCAGCGACTAAGGTCAATGTTATAGTGCGTATGGCATAGTTCTGTTCTAATAGAATGAGTTCTCATTAGAACAAGACAATAAGCTTCATCAATAGGGATAAAGAAAAGGCTTGAGAGCCTGAAAAGCAAAAGGAATAGAATCATGAAAGGCCCAAAGGCAAAAAGGAGATAAACTTTTCAAGAGTGAAATGTTTCAATTGCCTAAAGAAATGACATTATTGAAGAGATGCATTGTGCCTTAAAAAAAATACACTATTCTGACTCAAGAGTGAGTGGAATTTATGTATCCAGTTCTGAATTTCATTCTTTGTGGGTGATAAATTTAGAATCAATGGACCGAGTAACAAGGGATCAAGATACCTTTGTTATGAAATTTAGGTTCTATTCTTACCTTATTGAAATTTGTTTTCAATTTATATTTTGAGGATAACAGTGTATGCTTATGCTTGAATGATTTCTATTATGGTTCTGGTTATGGATGTGGACCATGACTATTTTCCTTTAATTTATTATTTTTCACATTGTTATGAGAATAATGTGAAATTAAGGCATGCTATATTAAATCATATTGGACAAAACTAAATGAGTCGGTTAGTCAAAGAAGGTTTAATAGGCGATTTAAATAAGGTTTAATTGCCTACGTGTGAGCATTGCCTAAAAGGAAAAATAAGTTAGAAAATCATTCGAATAAGGAACTAAAGCGAAATTTCCATTGCAGTTAGTCCATTTTAACAAATGTGGTCAAATGAATGTGAGGGTAAGGCATGGGGCCTGATATTTCATCACATTTATATATGACTATATTAGTTATGGCCATGTCTATTTGATTTCTCACAAGTCAGAAGCATTGAGTTGCTTCACGACTTATATGAGTATAGCTGAGAATCAATTAGATAAAAAGATCAAAGCTTTAAGAACTGACAAAGGTCGGTAATATCTTATAGATAAACTTAAAGCTTTATGTGATGAAAAATGATTGAATATCAGTTGTTCATTCCTTGAAATCCACAACAAAATGGTGTTGAGGAAAGGAGAAATAGGACTCTCCTATATACGGTTAGATTTATGATAGCAGAGTCAAATTTTCCTATCTCCTATTGGGGAGATGTTTTATTGACTGCCACATATTTTCTGAACTGTATGCCCTCTAAATCTGTCATTACCACAACTTATGAGTTGTGAACTAGTCGACAAGCTGACTTAAACCATTTACAACTTTTGGGTTGTAATGCTTGCATCCATGAAAACTCAATTTGGTAAATTTGAGACCAAGAGGTAAAAAGAGTATCTATGTGAGATATTCTAAAGTATCAAAAGGATACATTTTCATGGATAAGTAAGAAAATGGCTGTAGACACCGGATCCCGAGGCAGCTCAGACCGAGGTTACCCAATGATGAAAAATGGCAACCGCTCTCGAGCAAAAAAATTAAAAATGATGAATCGCTTGTCGAAAGCCTCCCTATCCGGTTTTGTTTATTTTTATTTTATTTTATTTTATTTTATTTTTATTTTTATTTCTATTATCTTTTTTTTGGGTCCCGTGCTGCGGGTCCGCGCGCCGCGTGCGGAGCGACACGTGTCGCCGCGCCTGCGTGAGCATCGCGCGAGGCTCCCCGCACGCGTGCGAAGCCTCGCGCGAGGCTCCCTGCTCGCGCGTGGGAGCACCACGCGTGGTGCTCCCCTGCGTGCGCGAGGGGCACCTCGCGTGGTGCCCCTCCTTTCGCGCGAGGGGCACCTCGCGTGGTGCCCCCCCTTTCGCGCGAGGGGCACCTCGCGTGGTGCTCCCCTTTCGCGCGAGGGGAGCACCGCGCGTGCCTCCCTCTCACGCGCAGGGGCAGCACGCGCGCGCAGGGGAGCACTGCGCGTGCTTCCCCTCGCGTGTTGCCCTTTGGTGCGCGCAGGGCAGTGCGCGCCTTGCCCTTTCTGCAAGGGCTTGCGCGCGTTGTGCCCCCCCAACACGCGACTGCCTCCTGGGCGTGTCGCGTGCTGAAGGGCGCGACACACGGTCTCGTACTGGGTTACTGTAGCCCGTCTCCTTCCTCCAGCTGATTTTTTGGTCGGATGTTTAACCGTTTTCAGTCGTTTTGAGGGGCATTTTGAGAATTTTAAAAACCCAAAAAAAAAATGCCCTGAAAAACCTAAGTATAAAAAGAAATCAAAAGGATTTTGAGGGGGGGGGGGGGGGTTTCGGTGAACACAAAGAAAAAAAACCCAGGAAAATTTTGGAGAGAAAAAAAAAAGCTTTTCTAAAAAGTCATCCGAAAGCTTGAATCCAAGAAATTAATTCTTGAGATTTGAGTTTCCGTTTTCTTTAAACAGAGTTATTCAAATCTTTTAAGCCAATTTTTCATCTGAGGCAAATCGACAGGAGATCATCAATTCCTCACTTTTGCTGCAAATATAATATTTCCGAGGGTAAATATCTGAGCTAAATTTCATTTTCTATTTCTCTTTTATTCGCATTTGTTTACCTTTCCATTGTATATATTTCACCTCTACTTGATTCTTTTCTTGTGCTATTCCCACTGTATCATCATCTGTTTATTGTCCCATATTGTATATTTTGATTGTTATTTTTTTTTGGTTGTTTGTTCGTATTCTTGTTGTTAATAATCCGCTTGTTTATCCTTAATATTTCTTATCCATGTTTGTTTATATTGTTGTTGTATTATTATTATTATTATTATTATTTTAAATTAACATAATATATATTACCATTGTCATTTCATATTAATGTATTTATTATTACTATTATCATTGTAGTCTGTTAACTTCATTTTTGCATGGAGTTTTCATGGCTTTGGGCATTAGTACTGTATCCTCTTTCCTTTTCTTTTTCATGTATACTGTTCATGTGTGGGCCAACATTCACATTTCATGCGGTTCTCTTATCCTTTTATTTTCTTTAGTTCACATACAACATTTCCTCATCTGATCTCTCGTATTCATAGTAATTTAATAAATTTATTTGTTAGTCATGTATTTAATTGCTTAACTTATTTATTCATCTCTAATTAATTGATTACTTACATTTAACTGATTTAATTGGATATTCATATTTAAGTGACATAATTGATTATACGTGTTCAATTAATTTGATTGGCTGTTATATAATTTAAGATATTGTTTAATTGATTGTAACATTTGCTGAAATAATTATTTATTTGATTGATGTATTCAACTAGTTACTTGTGTATATCATTTACTATTGATTATCTATTTAATTAACTTATAATCATTATTTTGTTTATATTTTATTATTGATTTGATTTAACTTACTAATGTTTTATTTGTTCTTTTTTTATTCGCATCCAAAACTTGTTTGTTTTCACTTTGAGTGATATTTCCGAGCGGGCATGAGGATCGAAGGGACCGAGGGAATTAAGACCTTCAAAAAAACTTGGGTTTGCATTTTTAAATTACCGCATTTATTTTGTTGTATTATTTTTATATGTTGTATGTAAAAATGCATTTTAAATTCGTCCATTGCATAGAAAATTATATTTTTTACAATAATTAAAATTGGGATTTTTTTATTAATAAAATGGACCAATGTCCTATTTCTTATCCAATAAAATCTCACTATCAAATGGAGAGCTAATTTTTATAAGATTGGATCACTCATCTCGATTTTCAAATAAATACCTAAAAAATAGTTCTCTAATTTTCAATTCAATAAAAGGAACCAATGTTCCTAAAATTCAATAAATGACCCGATTTATGTATGATTTATTTTAAAGTGTTCATTTATTTATGTTGGGCCCTTGTAATTTAAGTATTTGGGGCAAATTCTATTCTTCTAATATAATTTATTTATTTATTTAGACGCTTTCTAATGTGGATGAGTTGCGCTTTAAATTCAATGCATGTTCGTGTGAGGAAAGGAATGGAATCGCGTTTTATTAAAGACTCATTTGTAAAACTTAGCTTGACTCATTAATAAAAGTAAAGTTCCGAACACCATCTTTGGTTTAAGACAACCGAGGTTAGAGACCTCTCCCAATTTTTTGGGTGGCGACTCCAATACACCTCAAGGTGCCTTTAGGCGTCACTAGACTAGGTAGCATCTCCCCAATGTCCTATTGGGAGGGATGCACCGATGATGTCTCGTGGTGCCCATGATCCAAAAAGACGCGACCGATCCCTCGAGCCCCGAAAGGAGGGCTCAAAGAGGGCCTTGCTGGTTCCGGCGCGCGTCACAGTGGCGACTCCACTGGGGAGGGATCGAAACTTTGCTTCGAAAGTGAGTTAAGTTAAGTTTTATAAATGAGTTATTAATGAAACCAAAATCCCATTTCTTTTTGAAATTGCATTACATTCTTTAGAGCCTTAGAATATGTTAGTTGGTCCTTTATTTACCCCGGTGCGTTCCTAAAACACGACTCTACTTTCACTCATTGTAGGGAAGTGTTCGGGATAATCACCAGCCCAAGTCTCGTGCCATTAATGGCATATCAAATGGTGACCCGATCGGTCGTTATGCTCGTGATGAGATAGACCCGTCGGCAGGGATCACGCTTGGGTAGACCGAAAGTAACACCACCCTCTGACTAAAGCTCATGTAATGACCATAGAAACGTTCACTAGGTTACGTGTACCTTAACAAATGTGCTTGTTACATGGGCCTTTATATATTAAACCAATTCAAGCATATTAATTGGGCGCTCATCAAAGGCTTTCATGCCCCGGTGGGTCCACGGTTAATGTGTTTGAAAGGTCTGAATATTTAATGGCCAAAATCCATACGCATGTGCTTTCAAATTAAGAGTGTTATGCTGCTGGTTTTTACCATGCGCCATACGTGCCCATTGGGTTCCCCGTTAACCCATGGGTCAAGCCCACCTAGGAAAGAGACTGCACTACCGCGTGTGTGGGAGTAACAAGGTTGGAAGGTGCTATATGCTTGTATGTGGTTGTCTCTGTTGCATTAACACGATCATGCATTATTACTGTCATTCATGCATCATGCTAACAATTTTGATTTTTCAGCCATCATAGGTACGAACCCGTGGTCTAGGGGTTTAGACGGCCGATTGGTAAGGAGAAGGTCTTTCTGTGAGTCAGTAGAGCAAGCTTCGTATTGGAGTTCAGAATCCCTATCTGATAGCACAGAATCCCTGGTTTCGGAATTATCATCAGACATGGCTAATCCAGACGCAAATGCTGCTCAGGAGGGGGATAGGAGGATTCAAGAGATGGAACGTAGGTTTGAGGAGTTCGAGCAGAGAATAATGACTATGATGGGCAATTTAACTGCCGCGTTGATGCCGCCAGTGGGCCAACAAGCTGCCACCGCCGCTGGAGGTCAAGCCGAACAGATTCCAATCAGGGAGGCCCCTCCTGCAGCAGTGGTAGGACCCCCTTCTGTTGTTGAGCCCAGGACTTTTCCCAACATTGAGCATAGAAGGGTTGGGGAGCACAGGCCGGAAGAGGATTATGTGGAGGATGAACCCGAGGAGTCTATGTCAGTAAAAGCCAGATCTCCTAAGGAGGATGTTGCCCTGAAGAAAATAGAAGAGAGGGTTGAAGCAATGGCCCGTTTGTTGTCTGCAGGCAAGGGGATAAGCCCTGAAGACCGAGACTTGGATGACGAAGAAGTGCTCCCTCAGAGGTTCAAGATGCCTGAATTGCCTAAGTTTGATGGCACTTCGGATCCGTCGGCACATATCAAGCAGTACACGCTTGTGATGAAGGGAACGATGCTCAGCAAAAGACAAAAGGTCGAGTATTTCTGCCTCAGTTTGATTGGGCCTGCCGTTGATTGGTATCATGGTTTAGACCGCAGGGCGAGAGAGGATTGGGATTTGTTAACTGAGGAATTTCTGAAACAGTATGACTGCAGTACCCGTATGGAGGTTACACTGAAGGATCTGGAATTACTCCAACAGAAACATAACGAATCTTTCCACGAGTATCTCACTCGATGGAGAAATAGAGTGATGGAGATGAGGAGAAAGCCGGATACCCCTGATCAGATCCGTCTATTTATCAGAAATGCGAGTCCATACCTTAGGGACGGATTGAAGATGAAAGGGCTTAGAGACTAGGAGTCTCTAAAGGATATTGCAATTGAAGCAGAGGGAGAGCATTTGGCGAAGAGGATGAGCCAGGATGGTTTTGTTAAAAAGAACTTTGGGAGCCCGCCAGGGGGAAGAACAGTTGGCGCAGGAAGCAGCGGTGGCAACAGGACTAGCGGTGCTAGAACAGCTGAGGTTTCGGCCACAGAAGTCAGCCAAGAGCAAAGGTATTATTCGAACTTAGGCCGACCCTTATCTTGGGTTCTGGAGAGGTTGGTGAAAGAAGGACAGTTGAGACCCCTAGAGCCGAGGCCGGCTAAGAGTCAAGGCCTACCGGGACACAGAGGTGATCAATACTGCTCTTACCATCAGCATACAGGACATCTCACCGATCTTTGTAGAACATTGAGGAACAAGATCCAGGACCTGATTGACAGTAAACAAATTACGGACCCAGAAAAGCGAGAAGGGAAAAAGAAGCCTGGAAATTATGCAGCGGTTCCTCCACCTGTGCACATGGTTGGGTCAGGTTTGCCCGAGTGGTTCGTGTTACAAGATTTGTATGGAAATGAGTATGTTGCTATTACTCGTGGGGCAAGTGAAGAGGGGGTCCCAGTGGCAGCCATAGACTGTTGGTACTCGAGCGAGAGCGGGGATGAATGCGGAGGTGATGAAAAACAGGCGGGTCTTTGGGATTCGGATGACGAAGGGACGAAAAAGGTTGGGGCTGTAACTAGAAGTGGTAGGGTAATCCCAGAGGTGGAAAGGCCTCAGGAGCCTGAGCCCGCAGATGCCGAAAAGGAGTCCGAGGAGGATGGGCTGGTGAAGCAATTGAAGAAAACCACGGCCCAGATATCTGTATGGGACCTTCTGAGACAGTCCCCTTCTCACCGACAAAGGTTAGTGGAAGCTTTGAGTGAATCCATTGTGGCCACCACCATTTCCCCATCTGAGCTGTTGGATCTGGTTAAAGGAGGATCAGGGGAGAGGTTGGTGTATTCTGATGCTGATTTGCCAATCAAGGGTCGCAACCACAACCGGCCCCTGTATATTAAGGCTCAAGTGAATGGCAAGCATACCGCGTGTGTCATGGTCGACGATGGGTCATCTATAAATGTTTGTCCACTAGTGGCGCTGCAAGCTTTCGGACTAGACGAGGGCATGTTGAGCAAATCTGATCTGACCATCACTGCTTACGATAACTCTCGGAGACAAGCATCAGGGACATTCAGAGCATGGGTTAAGACTGGGCCTATAGAGACAGAGGCGGAATTTGTGGTCTTGTCCATCCCGGTAAATTTTTCAGCCTTGTTAGGGAGTCCGTGGTTTCATAAGCTAGGCGGAGTGCCCTCTACATTGCACCAAATGGTCAAGATACCGCACGAAGGGGAGGTAGTAACCATTAGGGCAGCAAGAGAAAATCAGGTATCTACCTTAGGGATTGTCAATCAACCATTTAGCGGTTTTCATGTCTCGATGATAGGGGAAGAAAAGGGGTCAGTGGATAGCCCACAAGTAGTGAACATGATGAAGAAAATGCATTTTCTCCCTGGAGCCGGCCTAGGTAAGTATTCCCAAGGGATGCAGTCTGCTGTCGCCACGCAAGGTCAGAAGGACAGAAAGGGTCTGGGATACAAAGGTGAGTGTGGCGAGAAGAAGGAAGTGCTAAAGGAAATCCCTCACATTTCAAAGAGTTTCATTTCGGCCTCCTCAGTCTGTGCCTATGCGGGGGAGGAGGAGCCCCAGTGGGCAGATGGAAGGATCGTGCCAGGTTTTGAGATCTTCAACGACGTCTTTGACTGGGATGTCGGAATAATCAAGTCCGTAGATGATTTCTGGGACGAGGAAGTGATGACCCAGTGCAGTGTTTGGGATGGAGGTGAACCGGAAGAGGTTTTCATGGATAAACTGTTCGCCACCAGAGTGAAGGGAAAAGAGAAGGTAGGAATTGAAGCATCAACACAGGATTTGAAGATCCAAGACCAAGAAGCAATTGGAAAGCCACTCTCAGGCCAAGACGATAGCGACCTGTCGGCTACGACGTCTGCGTCAAAGGAAGAAGAAGATTGTAGCTATTTAGATTCGCTTTTTGTTCCAGAACTTTTTAATCATAGCGATGTATGCAACTCTAATTTCATTAATGAAATGAATGACTTTGCTTACTTGTGTGATGTTTCTGATGATTTCATTCCACATGATCATACATATGATGCATACATTTTTGACATTAATTCAACTAACACGACTCCATTTAATCTTGGGACTTTGGAAGATCCAAAACAAATCTTAATTGCGTTAGCTATAACTCCTGAAGAGAGGACAAAATTCGAGAGAATCTTAAAAAAATATGAAAAAGTCTTTGCCTGGACCTACGAGGACATGCCGGGAATCGACAGAAACATTGCCGAACATGCAATCCCAACCTACCCCGAGTCCAGACCTGTTAAGCAAAAGCTCAGGAGGCTTAGGCCAGAGTGGGCACAGAAGGTGAAAGAAGAAGTACATAGGCAGATTGAGGCAAAATTTCTAGTTGAGGTTCAATACCCGACCTGGTTGGCTAATGTAGTCCCTGTGGCTAAGAAAGATGGAAAGGTCCGGGTATGCGTGGACTACCGGGATCTGAACAAGGCCTGTCCTAAAGACGATTTTCCTTTGCCCCACATTGACATTTTAGTTGATAGTGCAGCTTCCAGTATGATGTACAGCTTCGTAGACGGCTATGCTGGGTACAATCAGATTCTCAACAGAATTATGGACCGAGTCAAGACGGCTTTCATCACCGAATGGGGTACATTTGCTTATCGGGTCATGCCTTTTGGACTGAAAAATGCGGGCGCAACTTATCAAAGGATGGCTACCAAGATTTTGGATGACCTGATTCACAAAGAAGTAGAGGTGTATGTTGATGACATGATGATCAAGTCTGCTACCAGGGAAGGTCACTTTGAGGCGTTGGAAAGGTTCTTTCAAAGGATCGATAAGTATAATCTACGCCTCAATCCCAAGAAGTGCATCTTTGGAGTTACCTCGGGTAAATTATTAGGCCACGTAGTAAGTCAAAGAGGAATTGAAGTGGACCCGGATAAGATCAAAGCAATTAGGGAGATGCCTGTGCCCCAGAAAGAAAAAGAAGTCAGGAGCTTCCTAGGAAAACTTCAGTATATAAGCAGATTCATTGCCAAGTTAGCATCAGTATGCGAGCCCATTTTCAAGCTCCTCAGAAAAAATCAGCCGGTAGTGTGGAACAGCGACTGTCAGTTAGCTTTTGATACCATCAAGGATTATCTTTTGAATCCGCCAGTTTTAAGACCACCGTGTCATGCCAAGCCGCTGATTCTGTATCTGGCAATAGAAGATAGTTCAGTAGGTGCTATGATGGCTCAGGAGGATGAATTTGGAGTAGAATTCGCTGTGTATTACTTAAGCAAAAAGTTTCTGCCATATGAAACTAAATACGTTGAAGTGGAAAAGATATGCTTGGCGGTAATATGGGCCACCAAAAAACTGAGGCACTACTTTCACTCGTTCAAAGTTCAGGCAGTTGCTAAACAGAATCCTTTGAGATACCTTCAACAGGCGCCTTCTTTACTCGAAAAGATGGGTAGGTGGTTAATACTGCTCCAAGAATTCGATGTAGAGTACGTCACTAGGAAAACTATTAAAGGGAGAGCTGTAGCTGAATTCCTAGCTGATCACCCTATAGAAGGAGAGCAGGTGGAGTATAACTTCCCAGATGAGGATGTCATGGCCATTACAGTTCAAGGATGGCAGATGTATTTTGACGGGGCCGTTAATAGCAAGGGGGCAGGTGCAGGTGTCATCCTGATAACTCCGGAGCGTGAAAAATTGCCGCTGGCTAAGAAGTTGAGATATAGAGCTACCAATAATGAGGCCGAGTACGAAGCATGCATTTTCGGATTAGAAGCTCTTTTAGCCTTGGGGGCAAAGTCTGCGGAGGTTTTTGGGGATTCATCCTTGGTGATCCATCAAGTTCGCGGAGAATGGTCTGTTAAAGAGGAAAGACTGGTTCCGTATGTGAAGCGCCTCTATATATTAAGCAGTCAGTTCGAAACTTGTACTTTTCATTTTGTTCCAAGAGACGAAAATCAATCAGCTGACGCGCTCGCAACCTTGGTGTCCATGTGGGATAATCCGGGAGGGGTGAGTATGAAGCCAGTGCTGATTTCGAGTTCACAAAGACCCTGCTTTGAATATGAACAGGTGATGGATGTCGAGGCCACAGATGGAAAACCTTGGTATTATGATGTCAGAAATTACTTGGAAAATGGAACATTCCCAGAAGAAGCCACAGAGAAAGATCAGAGGTTAGTGCGCAAGCTGTCTACTCAGTCCATCTGCATAGATGGGGTGTTATACAAGCGGCAAGCCGACGGTATCCAATTAAGGTGCTTGGACGAAAAGGAGGCCAAAAGAGTAATGGAGGAGACCCATGCCGGGGTGTGCGGGGCCCACATGAATGGTTTGATGCTAGCAAAGAAGATTATGAGACAAGGATTCTACTGGCTCACCATGGATACGGACTGTTCGAAATACGTAAAGCAATGCCAGTTGTGTCAGCAGTATGCAGATCTAAGACACTTACCAGTGTCAGAGCCACACAGTTTGACGTCGCCTTGGCCGTTTGCAGCTTGGGGGATAGACATCATAGGAGAGATATATCCCACGGCCTCCAATGGACATAGGTTTATCATAGTCGCCATTGACTATTTTACCAAATGGGTAGAAGCTGAATCTTTTAAGAAGGTAGACGCTCGGGATATGGCCAAGTTCATCGAGAAGAACCTGATATGCAGATATGGCCTCCCTCATCATGTGGTGTCTGATAATGGGGTCCAATTTATGGCTAAAACAAAAGGGTTGCTTCGGAAGTACGGAATTGAGCATCATAAGTCTTCTCCATATCGCCCTCAAGCTAATGGGGCAGTGGAAGCCGCCAATAAGAACATCAAGAGAATCCTGGCCAAAATGGTGCAGAACTATAAGGACTGGGCGGAAAAGTTACCATTTGCCCTTTGGGGTTATAGGACGGCTGTCAGAACGTCTACAGGGGCTACACCATATTCTCTAGTGTATGGGACAGAAGCAGTATTACCGGTGGAAATAGAACTCAGATCATTAAGGGTAGTTATGGAAGCCCGGATCCCAGAAGCTGAGTGGGCACAACAGCGACTACGACATCTGAACATGTTGGATGAGAGCAGGCTGAGAGCCTATTACCATAACCAAGTCTACCAGAAGAGGCTTGCCAGGTCATTTGGGAAAAAGGTCAGGAAGCATCCGTTGAAGGAGGGGGATTTGGTCTTCAAACAAATGAGACCGGGTGCACCAGATATTAGGGGTAAATTCAGACCGACATGGGAAGGACCTTTCATCCTCAAAAAGCTGCTGTCAAAAGGAGCGGCAATCTTGTCAGATAGCGATGGCAACGAGTTCAGAGAACCGATCAACATGGATAGACTCAAAAGGTTCCATGGCTAAAGACACAAAAGATCAAAAGAAGAGAATAAATGCCCCGCGGGTCGAAAACCGAAAAAAGGCGGCCTTGCTAAAATTGGGCGCCCTGTCAGGGTGAAAACCGAAAAAAGGCATCCTGGGCAAAAATTAAGGGCTGAGAGATAATGTTCAATCATGAAAACCCAAGAGGGCTGATTGATAACAGGAGTTTGACGCTTGCAAGATCTATCCTAAGATTAAGTGTAGTTTTTGTGTTTTTGAGTTTTGTTAACAAATGATCATGTGTATTGAAATCATATAGAAATATTCATAAGGTTGCAAATAAAAGATTCAATTTTCATTCTTTCATGATTGTCTAGTTCTTTTACAAAAAGTAGAGATATGAAATGTCTGTTGCAACCTAGATACTACTCTTCACTGATTCCTCTCACTCAGACGTTTAAGCCAGCCGGTCCTATTGTCGGCTTCAGGGCTGGTCACCCACTGCTTGTACTCAGTTGGGCTAGTGAAGTCGGAGTTTTCAACTCTTGGGATGATAGTGTTCAGGGGTAGCCGTGTCCAAACTTCAACGAAGCCCGTGATGAATGCTGAAGATAAGAGTCCCCCATAAAAGCCCAATGGCTGAGCCACAATGGTTTGACGCCCACCAAATTGGCGAGCGCAGCGGGATGTGATATAAAATGACGCCCTGTGGAGTCCGCACAGCGGGACACACCCTGAACGCCCATCTCGAGTCGCGTAATCAATGCGTATCCAAGGGCTCATGAAGCTGATGTCATTATCTGCTAGTGTGGCCATCCATGTAAAGCCCGCATGTGAGGAGTCAAACTGATAAGTCCTCCGTCTGTGGAAGAAGTGTCTCAGTGAATATGTCCCGATCACCCGGGGAGGGGGTTCTGTCAACAATTTTAGCTTCTCCTGCAGCCACACCTAAAAAAAAAAAAAAAGAGAAAAGAGAAAAAAAATAAAAATAAAAAAAAAATATATATATAATAATAAAAAAATAATAATAATAAAAAAAAAAGAGAAAAAAAAAAACCGCTGGAGTGAGTTGGGTTCATTTCAGGCAAAAATAAGGCATCGGGTTATGTGAAAATCCCTAATGGGACGCGTTTCCCAATGAGAAAAGCTAGTGTGAAAACCCACAAGGGGCGCACTACCTTTAAATAATGACTCAGATTACCTGGAGTAATAAGGGGCTCCCGGTCATGAAGGCAGTAGGGTCAGAGCGTACAGTATCCAGGCCGATGATCGTCTCAGCTAGAATGACAGGAAAAGGGGTCAGCCCGCGATGAATGCCATTTACAATGTTGAACAGTCTGTAGTCACCAACTGCTTCATCCGAGGTCACTAACAGGTATCTGGATAGGCAAACCAACAAGACGACACTGGTCCGATAAGTGGGTACATCAGAAAAATGGGTAAGTGCGTCAAGTAAAGGCTCCAGAGAAAAAGTATCCCCTCGAGGAACTAGCCGAGCTGTCTGAGAGGGAGGCAACCCCAGAGCGAAAGCCACATCCCTGAGCTGGTACGGTCCATGACTGGGAACACAGGGAAGAGTGCCGGGTGGAAGTCTAACATCAGAAATGACGGCAAATTCCTCTGCTAAAGGACACAGTTCCTGATGAGTAAATCGAAAAACATGGAATCGGGGATCCCAATAGCGAGCAGCGGCTGATAAAAGATCCCGATCCAAGTTGACCTTTCTCAAGAGTTTCAGGCTGGAAAAGGGGGCTAAAGTGTCATTTCTCCAGGTTTCCGGGCAGTCCAGCAACCGGCGCACTGTGTCAAGAAGGGGTGTTGACATCTACAGATACCTGTACAAGGACCAAATGAGCGAGATTAGTAAAAGAAAGAAGATAAAATATCGATTCGGCCGTCTTAACAAAATAGACCACTCTTTCGAGCATTTTAGAATCATGCATTTTCATTAGCATAATTAATTATTATTTATTATTATTATTATTAGGATCCTGGCATGTGTAATTTATTTGCAGGAAAATATTCAATAAAAAGAGCCGACAGCAAACAGCTTGTCTAAGGTAAGTATTCAGGGGATAAGTAAATAAATATGTGAAAAAAAAAGATTAAATTAAGCCTAGTAATAAAAGCAGGTAGGTAGGTTGGCAGGAAAGTGAGAATTAATTGATGGGTTAAGAGGTAAAAGACAAAAGCATTAATGGGTAAAGAAGAAAAAATAAAGATAATAAAATAATAATAATGATAATAAATAAATAAATAAGTAAAATAATTGTAATAATAATAAAAATAATAATAAAGGAAAAAGGTGTAGAGGAAGAGTGGACGAAAATAAGAGGGTGAATATCAATAAATGTTATTTGTTGTGATACAGTGAGGAGTCAACTTTGGGTTTAATGAGTGATAAAAGAAAGGTAATAAAGTAGGTAGAAAGTAAAGTAAAGAAAGGATTTAAAGTGGGAGGTGGCGTGAGAATAATAAAAGAAGTTCAAATAAAAGACAAGAAAGTACAAGGTTAGGTGAGAAATGACAAGGCAAAGAAGGAAAATATGAGGTATAAAGAGGTAAGGAGGAAGCGAGTGGTGTGGGTGTGGCCACGTGGCCACACCCACGCGCAGCCCTTGGCCGACCACGCGGCAAAGGCAGCAGCTGCCTTTGCGCGCGTGGTAAATGGCAAACCACGCGACCAAGGCAGCAAATGCTGCCTTGGGTCGCGTAGTGAGGGGCCCAGCACGCGCCCCTCCCCTTTGGGTCGCGTGTTGGGCCATTCTAAGTGCTTTTTTATTTTGGCCTCGCGTGTCCCTCTTCTTCCTCCAGTTTCTCAAGTTCAGTTCTTGTGTTCAATTTTTTTGCTTCTTCATCTTAGCTTCGTTTAATTAATTTTTGCCATATCTTCTTCGTTCGTGGTCCATTTCGGGTACTTTTTACGTCAAAGCGATCGCATTGTTACGATCTTCAAGTTGACATAATTTATTCTAAGTTTATCGACCATCTTTTTGTGGGTATTTCAACTATAAGGTTAGTTTTCTTTAGCTTCTCTATTTTATTCATGAAAGTTATATTTTACTGCTCTTATTTCATGTGCCGATTTATCTTAAAGTAAGTTTTAGTTTATATTTATTCTATAAACAGCATGTGTAAAACGAGTATTTGCAAAGAAATTATGTATGCCGTTTGAGGACTAAGTTACTATTCTCTATTAGTTTGTTTGTATCAAAAATAATAAATAATAAAATGACAAGAGAATAAAATATATATATATATAAATAATAAAAATAATGATGATATGTAGGAGTTAGCAAATATTATCTTATTTTTTGTCCTAGCATGCATGACAAGGAGTAGCGGTTAAAAAAAAAAAGAAAAAAAAATAATAATTAATTTAGTTAGAATAAGAGAAAAGTGCATACCTTTTTGTCTCCGGATGTGATAGGTAGAAAGGTAAGGGAAGATATTAGGCAGAGTGGAACAAAAGAGAAAAACAAAAAGTGTGTTTTTTGCAATAGAATCAACTAGCTTATATATATTTGGCCATGTGTGCGAAGGAGGAATTCCTTTTCGGGGCATAATAATTGTTTTGTCCTTGGTGGTTGATGACACCTTGTTTTTTTATGAAAGAATAGTAAGTTGGTAGTACTTGCGTGAATAATGTTGCATTGTAATATGCTAAAATATGTGGGTGTGCTAAAGTAAGATAAAATAAAATAATAATAATAAAAATAGGTGAAAGTTAAAAATAAATGGAAATAGATATATAAAATAATAATAAATATGAAAGGAAAATAACACGAAAAAAAAAATGTGAAATAATAAGTGTGTTATTTTTTATCCCGCATGGATTGACATTCGGTTTATTTTCAGGATGCCTAGACAGCGCCATGTACGCCAGAGGCGCGATGCGCCCCAGCCGCCAACAGAGATGACGGGCGCTCAGAGACAGCGTCTCGACACATTATCTCAGATACAAGTGGTACCCAGTAGGTTCATGTGCCAATCTTTTTTGGAGCAGGTTGGCCTGTGGGAGGAGGTGAGAGGCCTGATAGAGGCTGCAGACTGGACAGCTTTTATGGGGAGGTGTTACGCCACGTACCCAGAGGTCACCAGAGAGGTGCTGGCCACAATTCGGTATGCTGGATATGAGAGGCCAGACGAAGAGCCAGGTACCATATCCTTTTGGGCTCTAGGCCGGTATTACGAGATGAGCAGATTGCATTTTGCACAGATGATGGAGCTCCCGACAGGGGAGTATGTTACTGTGCCAGACAGAACCGTTCCCATTCGCTGCTGGGAAGAGATTGCTGCACCGGGGGTTCCTTACCGCACTAGTCGGATGAAGAGTACCTTGTTACGTTCGCAGGCCTTGAGATATATACAGAAGGTGTTGGCCAGCAGCTATTTCGGCCTGGCCAGGAGCCAGGGCTCCATAAATGCCGCCGAGATCTGGAGCTTATGGGCTATGAGGACTGGTAGGAGGATCAATATAGCTCATGAGATCATATCCACTTTGGTCAGAGTTGGGCGAGGGACCACTGGGCCCATACATGTCGGCGGAGTGGTGACTAGGCTCTTGCTTCGTTTGGATCTCCACCCTGGTTCATTTGGGAGGCACGCTGAGGGCGACATGGGTATTGATATGGCCGTCGCCGGGGCTATGGGCATGGTGGAGCCCATATCAGAGGGGTCAGGGCAGTTTAGGCTGCTCAGCATGGCGGAGTCCAGGCGTCTATGTAACTTAGCTCCCCTTCCAGAGACTGCCGGTACGTCAGGAGATGCCCGCGGACAGCAGGATGACGACAGGGGTCCCCGTACATTCCAGGGTGAGGAGGACACAGATGAGGAGGATCTCACGCATATCATCCGCACTCCCCCTCCACAGCACATCCCATATGACAGTGGGGCCCACACCTCCTTCATGCCACATATCCATTACACCCAGCATGGCCACCAGGCGGCATCTACTTCCGCGGCCTCGCCTCCATCGCAGTATAGGCCACCTCAGAGTCAGCCTGCCTCAGAGCCGGCATTCCAGGACATGTACAGGGATATGCTGTCCGCATTTACCGTTATGGGGCAGCACCAGGACGAGAGTATCCATCTCCTGAGGCAGCAGATGATAGACGATCGTCAGCTCATGAGGCAGGAGATGGCGGATGGGTTTGCAGAGGTAGGCAGACAGTTGGGCCAGATTCAGGGATCTATGTCCACTACTCTCGAGACTCATGCACAGAGATTTGAGGAGGCTTATCGGGAGATGGATGACTCGTTAGCTATCACTCGGCAGCGGATAGACGTTCTAGAGCAGGCTACCGGAGGGGCATCCCGGGACGTGAGAGACCTACGGGACGATTTGGGGAGAGATCTTCCCACCATCCGGTCCGACCTGGGACGCCACATTGACGGATATGCCGTTTCCCTCACAGGTTTGGTCTCCAGCTTTCAGGAGCTGTCCTATACGGTGACGAGCATGGCCGCCCCTTTTATGGGTAGACAGACAGGGGTCAGATTCAGGACGTCCGATCCGTCATCTTCTAGGCAGCCTCCCGAGGATCCTCCATATCAGCCTATGCCTCCTCCGACTCAGCCAGGCGACCCTGACATGCCCACGGACTACCCTCCGTGGTAGATTTATTTCAGGGAGTTGACAGACATTATTGTTTTTGTCATGGATATACAAAAACGTCCTATGTATAATATAAACCCATGTTTACACTTGTTTTTGCAATTATTATGCTCATATTGTTAAATGCATGAAAATGATGAAAAATGAAGACGAGAACGCAGAAAAATAATAAAATAAAAATGACAACAAAATGATAAAAATAACAAATGAGGGATGGATAACGAAAAATGGAAATGACATAAAAAGGAAATTAATAACGACACCGGGTGGATCAGGCATGCATAAATAAAAAAATAAATAAATAAATAAATAAATTTATTGATAAAAATGAAAGATGCAAGATTGAATAGATTGGCTAAAATAACGAAAATAAGCTGATTTGTACATCAGCAGAACAGATTAATACAGATCAACTAAAATATATCCTTTGAACATTCAGGCACACAACGACGACGTCTAGAGGCCACTCAAATGAATGATTGACTCGCCAACCAAGGAATGAAGCTTGTCATTGACCAATCCGGCAGGAGCTAGATGCCGCACAGGCTAGATGCTTCAACGAATTCAAGGCTAGACACCGCACAGGTTAGATGCCGATACAGCAGGAGCTAGACGCCGCACAGGCTAGATGCTTCAACGAATTCAAGGCTAGACACCGCACAGGTTAGATGCCGATACAGCAGGAGCTAGACGCCGCACAGGCTAGATGCTTCAACGAATTCAAGGCTAGACACCGCACAGGTTAGATGCCGATACAGCAGGAGCTAGACGCCGCATAGGCTAGATGCTTAAACGAATTCAAGGCTAGACACCGCACAGGTTAGATGCCGATACAGCAGGAGCTAGACGCCGCACGGGCTAGATGATTCAACGAACTCAAGGCTGAAAACCACACAGGTCAGATGCCGAAATAGGGAGGATTGGACACCGAACAGGAGGCGAGACATCGCACCGGGGGGAAAACCGAAACCGGCAAGGGTTAGCACGTCGGCAGACAGACAGTAACTACCCCGAGCAGTCCTAGTCAGAGCAAAAGACAGCTGCCTCAGGTACGCGTCTCTTCTTCCTTTCCTTGAGTTTTGGCTCACCTAGGCACCTAGGCACTACGTTCTCCAAAACTGGGGGCAACTGTAGACACCGGATCCCGAGGTAGCTCAGACCGAGGTTACCCAATGATGAAAAATGGCAACCGCTCTCGAGCAAAAAAATTAAAAATGATGAATCGCTTGTCGAAAGCCTCCCTATCCGGTTTTGTTTATTTTTATTTTATTTTATTTTATTTTATTTTTATTTTTATTTCTATTATCTTTTTTTTGGGTCCCGTGCCGCGGGTCCGCGCGCCGCGTGCAGAGCGACACGTGTCGCCGCGCGGCGTCGCGCCTGCGTGAGCATCGCGCGAGGCTCCCCGCACGCGCGCGAAGCCTCGCGCGAGGCTCCCTGCTCGCGCGTGGGAGCACCACCCTGCGTGCGCGAGGGGCACCTCGCGTGGTGCCCCTCCTTTCGCGCGAGGGGCACCTCGCGTGGTGCCCCCCCTTTCGCGCGAGGGGCACCTCGCGTGGTGCTCCCCTTTCGCGCGAGGGGAGCACCGCGCGTGCCTCCCTCTCACGCGCAGGGGAAGCACGCGCGCGCAGGGGAGCACTGCGCGTGCTTCCACTCGCGTGTTGCCCTTTGGTGCGCGCAGGGCAGTGCGCGCCTTGCCCTTTCTGCAAGGGCTTGCGCGCGTTGTGCCCCCCCAACACGCGATTGCCTCCTGGGCGTGTCGCGTGCTGAAGGGCGCGACACACGGTCTCGTACTGGGTTACTGTAGCCCGTCTCCTTCCTCCAGCTGATTTTTTGGTCGGATGTTTAACCGTTTTCAGTCGTTTTGAGGGGCATTTTGAGAATTTTAAAAACCCAAAAAAAAATGCCCTGAAAAACCTAAGTATAAAAAGAAATCAAAAGGCTTTTGAGGGGGGGGGGGGTTTTCGGTGAACACAAAGAAAAAAAACCCAGGAAAATTTTGGAGAGAAAAAAAAGCTTTTCTAAAAAGTCATCCGAAAGCTTGAATCCAAGAAATTAATTCTTGAGATTTGAGTTTCCGTTTTCTTTAAACAGAGTTATTCAAATCTTTTAAGCCAATTTTTCATCTGAGGCAAATCGACAGGAGATCATCAATTCCTCACTTTTGCTGCAAATATAATATTTCTGAGGGTAAATATCTGAGCTAAATTTCATTTTCTATTTCTCTTTTATTCGCATTTGTTTACCTTTCCATTGTATATATTTCACCTCTACTTGATTCTTTTCTTGTGCTATTCCCACTGTATCATCATCTGTTTGTTGTCCCATATTGTATATTTTGATTGTTATTTTTTTTTGGTTGTTTGTTCGTATTCTTGTTGTTAATAATCCGCTTGTTTATCCTTAATATTTCTTATCCATGTTTGTTTATATTGTTGTTGTATTATTATTATTATTATTATTATTATTATTATTTTAAATTAACATAATATATATTACCATTGTCGTTTCATATTAATGTATTTATTATTACTATTATCATTGTAGTCTGTTAACTTCATTTTTGCATGGAGTTTTCATGGCTTTGGGCATTAGTACTGTATCCTCTTTCCTTTTCTTTTTCATGTATACTGTTCATGTGTGGGCCAACATTCACATTTCATGCGGTTCTCTTATCCTTTTATTTTCTTTAGTTCACATACAGCATTTCCTCATCTGATCTCTCGTATTCATAGTAATTTAATAAATTTATTTGTTAGTCATGTATTTAATTGCTTAACTTATTTATTCATCTCTAATTAATTGATTACTTACATTTAACTGATTTAATTGGATATTCATATTTAAGTGACATAATTGATTATACGTGTTCAATTAATTTGATTGGCTGTTATATAATTTAAGATATTGTTTAATTGATTGTAACATTTGCTGAAATAATTATTTATTTGATTGATGTATTCAACTAGTTACTTGTGTATATCATTTACTATTGATTATCTATTTAATTAACTTATAATCATTGTTTTGTTTATATTTTATTATTGATTTGATTTAACTTACTAATGTTTTATTTGTTCTTTTTTTATTCGCATCCAAAACTTGTTTGTTTTCACTTTGAGTGATATTTCCGAGCGGGCATGAGGATCGAAGGGACCGAGGGAATTAAGACCTTCAAAAAAACTTGGGTTTGCATTTTTAAATTACCGCATTTATTTTGTTGTATTATTTTTATATGTTGTATGTAAAAATGCATTTTAAATTCGTCCATTGCATAGAAAATTATATTTTTTTCAATAATTAAAATTGGGATTTTTTTATTAATAAAATGGACCAATGTCCTATTTCTTATCCAATAAAATCTCACTATCAAATGGAGAGCTAATTTTTATAAGATTGGATCACTCATCTCGATTTTCAAATAAATACCTAAAAAATAGTTCTCTAATTTTCAATTCAATAAAAGGAACCAATGTTCCTAAAATTCAATAAATGACCCGATTTATGTATGATTTATTTTAAAGTGTTCATTTATTTATGTTGGGCCCTTGTAATTTAAGTATTTGGGGCAAATTCTATTCTTCTAATATAATTTATTTATTTATTTAGACGCTTTCTAATGTGGATGAGTTGCGCTTTAAATTCAATGCATGTTCGTGTGAGGAAAGGAATGGAATCGCGTTTTATTAAAGACTCATTTGTAAAACTTAGCTTGACTCATTAATAAAAGTAAAGTTCCGAACACCATCTTTGGTTTAAGACCACCGAGGTTAGAGACCTCTCCCAATTTTTTGGGTGGCGACTCCAATACACCTCAAGGTGCCTTTAGGCGTCACTAGACTAGGTAGCATCTCCCCAATGTCCTATTGGGAGGGATGCACCGATGATGTCTCGTGGTGCCCATGATCCAAAAAGACGCGACCGATCCCTCGAGCCCCGAAAGGAGGGCTCAAAGAGGGCCTTGCTGGTTCCGGCGCGCGTCACAATGGCATAATGACAGAATTTGAATCACTGGACGTCATATTCTTAAGAGGATGAATTTTCAAAGTTGGGCGAAGTGAATTAAGATTTCACTTTCGATTAATCTCCGGAAGAGGAACCATCAGGATCACTCCATCAGAGTGGGAGGGATTTAGAGGAAGAAGGTTAAGACCCTCATCCTCCAAATGATCCGGATGTTCGAGACCTGATTCGAGTGGGAGTATTCTTGATTCTAGTGGGAGGAAGGAATATAATATTCCTAACTCCAGTGGGAGTATGGAACATAGTCCCAATGGGAGCATTATGAATCACGATGAATATATGAGACATGTTTATCAAGATTCAGAACTGCACAAATCTAAAAGGATAAGTGTTTCATGCCGATGATTTAAAATCAAAGGCTTGAACGAAACCCTTTTGATTACCACACAAGACAAAGAAAGAGCATAAAAATATTCAAAAGGCTTTTTCATGCCCATCTAAGGAAAAATGGATTACAGCAATGGAAGAAAAAATGGCAACCATGAGATCAAATCATGTTTGAGAACTAGTTGATCTACTGGAAGGACATAAATTGAGAATAAATGTATTCTCAAAGTAAAGCGAAAAGCTAAAAGAGGTATCGAAAGATATAAGACTCAGCTAGTCACTAAGGGGTTCATACAATAGAAAGAGATTGACTATGAGTAGACTCTCTTATCTGTTGTAAGTTTTACATACATAAGGTTGATTCTGGCCATAGTGGCAAGTTTGAACCTAGAGCTTCATCAAATGGATGAAAAGACTTATTTTCTCAATGGAGAATTGGATGGAACAATCTACATGTTTCATCGGAAAAGGCAGCGAACATAAGGTTTGCTGATTGATGAGTTCAATCTATAGCCTTAAACAGTCTTCTACACAATGGTACTTGAGGCTTCATCATACAATCATAACGAATGTGTTCAACATGATTGATGAAGATCATTGTGTTTATAGTAAAAGCTCTGAAAATGAATTTATTATTTTGGCATTGTATGTAGACGACATACTCAAAGCTGAAAATGATAAATAGTACGTAAATGAAATCAAAGATTGGTTATCGTCCAACTTTGAGATAAAGGATATGAGTCAAGCATATTACATTCTTGAAGTTAAGATTTTAAGAGATTGTTTGAGAAGATTGTTATCTGTTTCTCAAGAGAAATATATCAACAAAAAAAAATCTTGAGCGATTTAATATGCAAAATTGTAAACTCATAGATTACCCCATTGTCAAGAATCAGTTTCTTAGCAAAGATCTGTGTCCTATGACGCCGGAATAAATGAACGTATAAGGAACGTTTGATATGCCAGTGTCGTGGGTAGTCTTATGTATGCAGTGTTGTATACAAGACATGATATATGCTATGCAGTGGGCATGGTTAACATATATCAATCTAACCCAGGCAAAGCACATTGGAAGCAATTGAAAGGATACTTATATACCTTAAAGATACTACAGAATATTCTCTCTATTATCAAGAAAATAATCTGCATTAAGAGAATACAGAGACTGATTGGGCAGGAGATGTGGATGAGAGGACATCCACTCCAGGTTACATATTCTTGTTTGGCAAGAGTGACATCTCGTGGAGTAACAAGAATTAAACCTGTGTAACTCTATCAATAGTGGAAGTTGAATTTGTCACTTCCTCAATTGCAGTACAGGAGACAGTTTGGCTGAAATGGTTTGTGAGCCATTTAAGAGTAATTGTCTTAGAGGTATTAATGATAGTTTATGGTGACAGTCAGTCGTTGATAGCTTATAGTAGAGCTAAGCATATCGACATTAAATATCTATATGCGGGAGATATTGTTGCACAAGGAGAGATGTGAACTTTGCAGTATGTTTCTACACATGCAGATCCGTTGAGTAAACCTATAACGAGAGATGTGTTTTAAGAAATACATTAGATCTCGAGGTTTGCGTAGAATTTAATTGGTACTGTTATAATATATATAATCCCTTAACATTATTATTTGTGAATAATAACTAAAGTTCATTGTTGGCAATACATGAGTGTGAATGTTTATGTGTAAACATTTACTGTTATTGATATGAGTTTGAGCATGTCAGACAGAGAAATAGCCCACTCAAAAGGGGGTGTTTACCTTAGTTTTGTCAATGAGTTGGCAAAGACTAAGATGAGGCGATTTTTGAACATATGAGAATGCTCGAGAGCCTGATCAAAATAAAAGTGCCGTCTTGCAGAAATTACAAGATGAGTCTTATTAAGGTGAGAGATAAAGACATACATAAAGTTGTATGCTTTGAATTGAGATCCAAATTAAGGATTGTATGAAATCCGATGGTCAGTTATACGTAACTACCATGTTCTGTCTAAAAAGCCAGAAGTAGTCCTTAAGTAAGCGGACTAAAGTTGGGTGCTTCGGTGCATCGCAGCCTTATGCTTCTGTATGGTGTTTGATGTACACATTATGGAAATGTGAGACATGCTCTCCTTTAAGGGAAGGAAAGAACACCATAACACATGTTTTATACCGTGTGTGCTTATGTGACCACAGGGATGGGAATTTAATAATATTACTGATCTCAACTTTCCCTATTGTGAGACCCTATTTATATTTCGATCCTTAGAACCCTTAACTTATCCCTGAAGTATGGTTCAATGTAGCTAGCTTAGTTAGTTTCCAAAAGGTCCGGGAAAAGTTTAGGCCTAAAGGATCTAACTAGAAAAGCGAGTTGAATCATGATGGATGGTATACAGTAAAAGGGGAAGATAGCCTTTTGATCACTTTCATAAGGTTTCGTGGTTCACCGGCTAGCCTATTATGGTTTTTATAAGTAGAAACATAATAGTGAACACGAAAATTATTTTATGAGATCATGAGTTAAAATAGTGAATGTGAGAAGGCAATCTAGGGTTAGGCATACGTGAAACGGAGAATCTTGTTTTTACGAGACGCTATATATCCCTAACAAGTGTATAGCACTAGTGCTCTCAAGGTATGCTGGTCACACAATCTATTTGCCAGTATAACTGAAGATTAAGACCGGAATGTGTTCCGTCATGTATGAGTGGGAGATGATAGAGTTTGGGTACGCCCATGACTCTATAATGGATTGAGTTCCAATCCATATTAAATTGAGTTCTTTAATATGATTAAAATTACCAAATCTTATCTCAGAAAGAGTCTGAGTTAAACTAGAGTTACGTCTCTAGCTTTTAGGATCACTATAAATAGAGGGAGGGTCCTCATTATTTGGTAACGAGAAAACGTACACGCCGCAAGGCTGCTTGTTCCCACTCACGCTTGTTTTCTGTCTTAATTTTTCAGGGGCTTTTAGATTGTGGAATAGTTGCTATTATCCCACACGTGGATAAAAGCCGGACCAGTGACCAAAAACAAACGGGATCTTGGTAACGAGTTTCTGCACTACAAGAGGTAGGTATCATTTATTAATATTACCTCCATTAAATTATATTCGTTATAATTTTCCTTCAGTACTCTATCAAATACAGAATAGACGTGTTTTACAACTATTAGAGCAGACTTATAGCATTAAAGGTTTGTTAGGAAATAAAATTGTAAAATTATTCTTAAGTAATCCACACACTTACAGCACGTTAGTTACATTACTTTTTGCATTTAAAATATTTTCCAAATCACATAGCTACTTAAAATAAAATTATTTCTTTCCTAAAGTTAAAAACCATAATTTTAGTTCTTGAAAAAGGAAAAAGAGCTTTTTATTGAATCTGATTTTTCTTATTTAAAGAAACATAAAATCTGAAAAATTATTCTTTCAAACAGCTCTTTATTAACTAAGGAAACATAAAGACAAATCTCTTCAAACATAGAAACATATTATGAAATGTTGTTCACACCTAACAGCTATATTTTTCAACTATAAAAAGGAGTTTTGTTGGTGTGTTATAGTAAGAGAGTGAAAAACATTTTTGTTCTATTTCTGCTTTATTTTGTTTATAAGTTTTTCATTCCTTCATGTGCATTCACGATCACATCTCCTCAATATGATTATAGTTTCTATTGTAATCATGTTAGTGAGTCTATTCAAATTGGTGAGGTTAGGTTGCTAGAACCAAGGAAAATAAACTAGCAAGTGTTTAGGTTCTTTTACTTGGGAAAAAGGGCTAAGTGTTTTGATCATTTTACTTGGAAAAAATGATCAAGTGTTTTTGAGTTTTTCACTTGGGAAGAAAAACTTGGGTAGCTACTTGTAATAGGCCTTTGACTCTTGCCTGTAAATAAAGTCATATTAGAAAGAGAGAAATTCTTAAGACAGATTGTCTTAAGGAGAGGATGTAGGCGATGGCCGGACCTCTATAAATCGTGTTGTTAAATTCTCTATCCCTTACTTTCTTTTTATTTTGTACTCTATAATTTTTATGCTGAAATTGACTGTTCTATATATGTTCTGTATTCTATAGAATAGAGTCAGAAAATTACCTTTTATTCTAAAAATGGGTTGAAATTGATTTCTCTAAATTAATTTAGCGAATGAAATTCTGATTTTTTCTAGCCAATAATTTCGTCCATATGTGTTATTTTTAATACTAAAGGTTAATTAAAAAATTATTTCAAATAAATTGCATGAAATGGATTTATTTTGTTAATGGTATTTTGCATATCAAATTGTATGTGTTCTAATATGTTTAGATCACGAAAAATTAAAAATTGATCTATTCACCCCCCTCTAGATCATATATTTGGGACTTACATTTAGTATCAGTGTAGGTCTCATTTTTTTCTTTGCAGGTTTAACGACCTAGAGAGATCCAAAGATGGCTGAAATAAATTATTTGAACACAACTTTTGCTGAAGGACAATCATCAACACATCCTCCTTTATTTTGTGGATAAAACTTTTCATTTTGGAAAGGCAGGATGAGACATTTCATTCAAATGCAAGACATGGAGAGCTGGAAGATGGTGACAAATGGATTCTATCCACCAACAAAAGTTGAGAATGGAACTGAAGTTCCTAAGGCAAAAAATGAGTATTCAGAAACTGATATTTTAAATATTCAAAGAAATTCAAAAGAAATGAGTTTACTATATTGTTATTTGGATGCTAATGAGTTTAATAGAATTTCAGCTTGTGACACTGCTAAGAAAATCTGGGATAAACTGGTGGCAACCTATGAGGGAACTAATCAAGTCAAGGACTCTCGTTTATATGTTTTAATGTGTGACTATGAATCTTTCAAAATGAAATCTAATGAAACAAGTTCTAAAATGAGTGATAGGTTTGTCAAGATTACAAGTTCCATGAAAGGTTTTGGAAAGATTGTAAGTGAGGAAGAACAAATTAAAAAATTGATTAGATCACTGAACTCAAACTTGTGTGAAAAAGTGGTTGTCTTGCTAGATAGATATTTGCGTAATTTTTCGTATGATGATCTTATAGGATCCTTACTATCTTATGAACTTGCGATGCAAAGTCAGGAGAATGAAGAGAAGCAGAAAGGAATTGCTCTAGCAGCTGATTCAAATGAAAATACTTCAGATGAAAAATTTGTTATGATAACTATAAAATTTCAGAAATTTTATAGGAAATAAATGAAACGTGGAAGATTTCAAAAGAAGGTACGTAACAATAATAAAGCTGAAAATTCTCAACAGAATTCTGGAGAACTGGTGTGCTATCACTGCAATAAGTCTGGACATATCAAGACCAAATGTCCTCTTTTAAAAAACAAACACAAAAAGCTAATGAAGAAAATAATTATGGCAAAATGGAGTAATAGTGATGGCTCTAGTGAAGATTCATAATCAGATCAAAATATAAAGGATGCTAGTTTGATTGCTATGTCTGATGAAGAGACTGGACATGGTGCTGTACTAGTGAATCAAGAGGAAACTGAAAATGAAGTAAGTGATTTTGACTTAAAAACCTAGTAGAGCTGAATGAAATTTTTGAGGAGTTTTGCACAAAATATGATAATGTAAAGAAAAGAAACTATGAAATTGTGGTTAGCTATCAAACATTATTTGAAGATTATAAAAATTTAGAGGAATCACATGAAAATTATAAAATAAATATTGAAAAGTTATTGAGAAATGCTCAAGAAGATAGAAAAAAATATCTAGAGTTAATTAAAGATTTGAATGAACTAGAAAATGAGTTTAACATCAAATCATGTGATTATGTGGAGCTTGAGATGGTTGTTGGTGAATTGAAAAACGAGGTTGCAAAATTAAGAAGAAAAAATGAAGAGTTAATGGAATTCTCAATTGATGATTTAAAAGAAGAGATTGAAAAATTAAAAAGAGAAAAAGAAGAATTAAGAGAATCTACTTTTAAGGAAATTGCTGATTTGAATATCAATATTTGAAAATTAAGAAGGGAAAATGAAGCATTTAAGGAATCTGCTAAGGCTAATGAAATTAGTGACCAAGTTGAGAAAATCAAGTGGGTGGAGCAGATAATTTTGCCCAAAATATCTTGCACCTTTTGTGGAAAAAATGGTCATATTGCTAAAAATTGTTATCACAGGAAGAAGGGGAAATGAAAGAACCATGAAGCTGAAAGTGAAAATTTTGCTGTGAAAACTAACCATCAAAAACCCAAAATTAATTAGGTACCTAAAAAGAAATGATTATCTTGCAGGTTTGTCTAAAGAGAAACATAAACAACAAGTGTTATCTAGACAGCGGTTGCTCAAGACATATGACATGGATAAAAAAAAAGTTTTCTGAACTCTCTATGCAAGATGGAGGGACCGTCAGTTTTGGTGACAAAAATAAAGAAAAAATTATTAGAGTTGGAACTGTTCGAACCAACCCATGTATCAAGGATGTTTCACTAGTGAAGGGATTGAAATATAATCTCCTTAGTGTAAGCCAATTATGTGATAAAAATAGAAGAGTTATCTTTGAAATAAAAGACTGCAAAGTTGAGGATGCAAACTCAGGTAATACTGTCCCTTCTAGTTATTGAATTGGAAATATTTATCAAGTAAATTTGGATGAAAATGAAAATAATAATTCAACTTGTTTAATTTCAAATGATGATCAAATTTGGATATGGCATAAAAGACTAGGTCATGCAAGTTTACATGCTATTGAAAAATTATCTAAAAACGATTTAGTTGTTGGCATGCCTAAAATCAAATTTGATAAAAAAAATATGTTTGTGAAGCATGTCAACTTGGTAAGCAGACTAAGAATTCATTTAAATCCAAGATAGAAATATCAACTAAAAAATGCCTAGAAATGCTGCATGTGGATTTATTTGGACCAATTTCTCTATCTAGTCTAAAAGGAAAAAGTTATGTGTTTGTAATTGTTAATGATTACTCACATTTCACATGGACATTTTTTCTTGCACATAAATATGAGATGTTTGTGGCATTCAAAAAGTTGGCAAAGAGAATACAGAATGAAAAGGGATATCATATTATCAAAATCCGGAGTGATAATGGAGGTGAATTTGTGAACGAAGAATTTGACGATTTCTACTCAAGGGAAGGAATAGAACGTAACTTCTCAGCACCATGGACTCCACAACAGAATGGAGTAATGGAGCGAACAAATAGAACATTGCAAGAGATGGCACGGACAATGATGAATGAAAATAGCTTGTCTAAATATTTTTGGGCTGAAACAGTAAACAAAGCAAGCGATATCATCAACAGAGTTTTGATTAGAGCAATTCTAAACAAAACTCCATATGATCTCTGGAAAGGAAGGAAGCCAAACATCAATTATTTCCATAAATTTGGCTATAAGTGTTTTATATTGAATGATAAAAATAATCTAGGAAAATTTGAGGCTAAATCTGATATATGAATTTTCCTAGGCTATTCGCTTAAAAGTAAAGCATACAAAATTTACAATAAAAGAACACAAATGGTTGACGAATCAATTAGTGTCAAATTTGATGAAACTGATGTCTACACTAGAGAAAGGTGTATTTCTGATGATGATACAGGTGACAAAAATGAAGAATCTCAAAGGGAAACAGATCAGAACAGAATTGACGAAACTACAAAAGTAACAAATCATGAAGAACCAGAATATAACCTTAATCCACCTAAGGAGTGGAATGTCCGTAGGAATCACTTAAAAGAGGATCTACTAAGCAGTCCAACAACTAAAATGATGACCAGGAGACAACTAAGAGAATTCTGTAGTAACGTGGCTTTTGTGTCTCAAATTGAATAAAAAAATATTCAAGAAGCTCAAAATGACAACAATTGAATTGAATCAATTCGAAAGAAACAAGGTATGGTCTCTTGTTCCAAAACCAAAAAATCATTCAATTATAGGGACAAAATGGGTCTTCAGAAATAAGCTGGATAAGCAAGGAATTGTGCCAAGAAATAAAGCAAGACTTGTGGCTCAAGGGTACAATCAAGAAGAAGGTATTGATTTTGATGAAACATTTGCACCAGTTGCACGTTTAGAAGCCATTCATATCCTATGTGCATTTGCATGTTTTAAGAAAATCAAGCTTTATAAAATGGATGTCAAAAGTTCATTTTTAGATGGATATCTAAATGAAGAAGTATATGTTGCACCACCACCTAGTTTTGAAAACAATGAGATTCCAAATCATGTTTATAAATTGAAAAAAGCTTTGTATGGTTTAAAACAAGCTCCAAGAGCTTGGTATGAAAGACTTTTAAGTTTTTTAATAAAGCATGACCTTTCTAGAGGAAAAGTTGATAATACATTGTTTATAAAGCATAAAGAAACGGATATCATGCTTGTGCAAATATATGTAGATGATATTGTATTTGGTGCTACTAACATCTCAATGTGCAAGGAATTTGAAAAATTAATGAAAGAAGAATTTGAGATGAGCATGATGGGAGAATTGACCTTCTTTTTGGGACTACAAATTAATCAGAATAAAGATGGAATCTTTATTAGTCAAGTTAAGTACACAAAAGAATTACTGAAGAAATTCAAAATGATGGAAGCAAAAATTGTCAGTACACCAATGAGTCCATCAATTAAGCTTGATCTTGATGACAAACGTAAAAGTGTGGATCAAAAGCTTTATAGAAGAATGATCGGTTTGTTGCTGTATCTAACTGCCAGTAGACCAGACATACACTTTAGTATATGTCTCTGTGCTCGATTTCAGTCAAATCCAAAGGAGTCTCATTTATCAGCAGTAAAATGAATTCTAAGATATCTATTGGGAACTCAAAATATTGGTTTATGGTATTTAAAAGACTTAAGTTTTCATCTTGTTGGTGTTTTAGATGCTGACTTTGTAGGTTGCAGAACTGAGAGAAAAAGCACTTCCGAACCATGTCCATTATTAGGATAATCTCTCGTTACATGGTCTAGTAGAAAACAACATTTTGTTGCCTTGTCAACTACAGAAGCAGAATATATAGCTCTAGGAAGTTGTACTGCACAAATTCTATTGATCAAACAACAATTGATTGATTATGGTTTTGAGCTTAAGGAGATACCCATTTACTGTGACAACACCAGTGCCATAAATCTCACAAAAAATCCAATGATGCACTCAAGAACAAAACACATTGAAATAAGATGTCATTTCATACGAGATCATGTTCAAAGAGGAGACAGTACATTGAATTATATCTCAACTGAACATCAATTAGCTGATATCTTCACCAAACCATTAAAGGAAGAACAATTTTACAAACTAAAAAGAGAATTAGGCATGGGTATGCTAGAAAATTTATCCTAAAAGATAATCCTATTTTCTTCAATAATTTTAGTTTACTTTATGTTACATAGAGCTTACATGTTTTTGTGTTCTATGCATTATTTGTGTTCTATATGTGTGGTGTGTTCTAATTTTTTACACGTGCTCTATTTTTCTTTTTAAATGTCAGTTATGGAAGTTTTGATTTTATTCCTGTTATAAGTGTTATTTTAATGGAGACATTCTCGGTTTTAAAAGAAGAAGTTATTATCTTTTCTATATGGTCAACTTTCCTCTTCCAAAATAACTTCTTATTTTCTTTAAATAAAAAATTCTTTTTCAGTTTTAAAAAGTTATAACTTTTCACCTACCCTCTTTATTGCTTCAGTTTTCTATATAAAGTTTTAAAAATCCTATTTTTACACTCTACTTCATCTACTCTTTGCTATCTTCATCTCTCACACTCCAAACCATGGCATGAATGAAAACCCCAGTAAATAAAAAGCCCACATCTCTACCACAGCACAAACCCATTACTTCTTTTGCCACATATTCATCGAAATCAGAACAAGAGCAATCTCCACCACCTAGAATAACATCGACGCTGAAAGTCAAGGAGATTTGCGAGTTTCTTATTCTAAAATTTATCGAGTGGGAACAATTGCAAAGTACTAACACACCTGTGGCTACATAGCTTGAACGACTTCAATGGAGAGGTATTTTAACTTATGAGTCTAAAATCTATCCCTCATTCATTAAAGATTTTTATCAGACTAGGAAAATGATAGATGATAAGTCAATGGCTATTAAGATAACAAGGCAGTATAAAATTCTCACTCCAGGAACTGTAGCTATTCTCTTTAACATGCGAAATAATGGATTCAAAATAACTAAGAATACTAGGCTCACTGAAATTGGCGGGTTTAATAAAGTTGAATTCTCAAGTGAAACAGCTGATATGGACCAATATTCTAGGAAGGAAAAAACCCCACTATCAACCAATATGAACTTAGAATTTAGAATTCTTAACAAATTTTTGGTTGAGATTTTGGTTCCTAGAGCTGGTAGTGTAGATCATGTCACGGACGCTGATTTAGGCATCATGTGGCACATTTACAGCGGTTATTCCATTAATTTTCCTTACTTGATTTTCCACCAAATAATATCTATGAAAGAAAATCAACGCTACCCTTTTGCAATGATACTCAATGCTATTGTTAGTTATTAGAACTTGCCTATAGTGAATACGGAATGTGAGCTATTTAATGATAAACTGAGAATTCGAAAGAATTTTTATAAGATGTCAAATATTCGCTTGCAAAAGTCAGGAAAAAAGACTATAAGTGGGAACACAGTTTAAAAGAGAAAGGGGAAAAGAATTAAAGTTGATCGTACCACCAACAAGATGATTAGAACACTGAGAGCAAATCCCACAAAGAAACTAACTATCCATATAAACCATCCTTAGTTGATACATCTACATCTAGCAGTAGTTTTCAAAGTAGGAAGAATAGTACTAAAATAGGAGCAACAGAATCAGACCCTTCTAAACAATTTGAGGCTGATGATGAAGCTGAGACAGGAACAAAGGTGGTAAGCAGTGAAGGGTAAATTGGGGACACTAATAGTCAGTTTGAGAAGACTCTTAAGGGTCAAAAGGAATAGCTAGCTAATCCAGAGTCTATGTCTGCTTTAGAATCTAAAAAGGAACCTAAAACGAATTGTAAACCTAAATCTGAGAAATGGATAGAATTTTTTGAGCTTCAACGATGACTTACAAATTGGGCAGAAGCAAGATTTATTGAGACTGAATTTGGACCTCAACGCACCATTATTGAAGAAGAAGTTAACTCACCTCCACCTTCACCCATTAGTGACTCCAGGTCACCAATCACTGCTCCAAAACTGAGGAAATCCATGCGTCTTGTGGCAAAACATAAGTTTAAACCAACCCCCAAGCCTGGTTAAGTCGGTAGCAATATCAATCCCGAAGCCATTGACTGACTTCTGATTTATCTATTGCTTAGTTTTCATTTGTTTCATGATAGGATGATTGTTTTATTTTGTGGATTATGGTTTATACTTTTTGATATTATCTGTGGAAAAAACTATTTTGGCTGATTGCTACTTTTTGGATATTTTAATACTTTTGTGATGTCAAAAAGGGGGAGAAATTTTATTTATTTGATCTTCTATTTTTAATGATGATTGTTTTAATTGTTGATATGATTTATTAATTTTAAATGATGATATTTTAAGTATGTTGCAGAATGTGTATATGCAGAATTTTTGCTTAATTTGTGTTTGTGCACTTGTGCAGATTTTTTATAAAGTGTATATGCATAATTTATTTGCAGAATACTTGTACTATGCAGATTGTGCAGCAAACTTGATTTTTGGATATTGAACCGAAAGATATTGAGAATTGCTTGTTTAATGATGCAAATTTTGATCATTTGATGGAGAATTAAATTTTTATGTAGGATGTTTTGGTTATGTATAATGATGCAGAATGTTTATCTGATCTTGAATTCCTTGTAGCATATTACTTAGATTGATATGCAGAATTGATGATTTAGTTTTGTGAAAATAACTCTGCAAAATTGATTCTCTATGCAATATGCAGGTTGACTTAGTTGAAATGTGCTTAAATATGCAGGATAAATTTTATGATAAAATGCTACAGGTTGAATAAATAAGTTGTGCTGGATGGAATGTTATATGTTTGATTTTGTTAATTACTTGATGCACTAAACTTAATTATTTGATTATGCTTTATTTAATTATGGGGATTGATTATTTGATTGAGTATATGTGAAAGCATAGTTAAAATTAAAATTGATTTTACAGCTTGGAGAATTGAGGATACTTATGCAAAGTTTAAATTGATGAAATAATGTGATATAAATGTCTATACTGCAATATTTTCTCAAAACAGGACTAATATATTACAATTTGCTGTATAATGAAATTATGCAGGGTGATAGAATGATAATTTTTTTAAGTGCATACATTCATGGGGAGCTATACTCTAAATAATTCATATATACAGGAGGAGCACAAGCTCAAATAAATAAATGTTTTGTCATCATCAAAAAGGGTAAAAATTGTCACACCCCAAATCGGGCTTAGTCGGAATTGGCAAGCTTAGTCGGATAAGTGAAGGGTATTTCGGCAACTTGTGCATGAGGGAATTTGATGATAAGGACTTAATTGCAAAGTAATTAATTAAATAAGTTAAGTGGGGGAAATTATTTGGTGTGCATGTGGTGTATGGATGTAGGGTGTTTGTTGTGGTTTTATCTAGTGTGTGTGTTGTTTGGTAACAAGGATGTAAGGCAAGTATCTAGTGGATTGTGTGTATTGTACTAAGGATGGAAAATATCTATTTAAGAATTATCAAGTGAGGTAGGAGTATGGTGCCATGGTTTGAAGAGTCAATAAGTGGGATTTTGGTCCAATGAGAACTTGCCATGTGGCATAGTTGGTGAGCATTGAATGAAGAAAAGAAGAAAAGAGAGAGAAAGAGAGAAAGAACACAGAATTTGGCATTCCCGTTCTCCCCTCCCTCTCACGCCTCCTCTTCTTCTTCTCTTCTCCATTCTCTGCTTTTCCTTTCCTTCTCTTTTGGCCGGATGTTTGTGCTTGCTAAGGGTTACTTCGATTGAGTTTTTAGAACAAGATTAAAGAGGTTTGTGTTTGGGTTTTGATCCTACATCTGGTTCCTCTTCTTCTTCTTCTTCTTCTTCTCCTTTTTCTGGTTTTATTTGAGTTAGGGTTTGGATTAAGAAGTTTTAGGTTTTGTTTGTGCAAGTTTTGGGTGGCAAAAAGAAGAATAAAGGCAAGGAGAAGATTGTTGAGTTAAGATCAGCTGGGTTGTGCTTCAAAGAGGTTTGGGAGCTTTGATTTCTGCATTTGAGTTTTGAGTTGTCATTGCCTAATTCTCCTTGGATCATGAGTGTGTATTTGTGTTTGCTTTTCAGAAATTTGAGTTCTTTGATATGAGTTTATGCATGAATTAATTTGGGAAATGTGTTAGTAATCCATGTTATTAATTGAGATAAATGTATATGAGGGTTAGAATTGAAATGCATGAGTTTGGGAATTTTCTACTCTTGAATGTGAAAAGGTCCATATATGTTCTTGATGAATTTCTGGAAATTGGGTTGTGAAATGGACTTATTTTGGCATGTATGTCACGGGCTTTCAATTTCGAAGAGTAATTATACATGAGTGTGAATTTATTGTGGTGATTGTGTGGTTTGATATAGTTTTGCTGTAAATTACTAGGTTTTGATAATTATTGAGATTATGAGCTTAAATTAATGTTTGGTGTGGAATTACTTGATGATAATGTTATATTATTGGTATTGATGGTGAAGGGTGGTTGGATTTGAGGTAGGAGACCATTTGACGTGATTTTGTGTGTTTGTGTGTGAATTTGGGAGGAGAAGAAATCTGCAGAATTCTGCAGAGTCTGGAAATCACGACTCTATCGCGATCGCGAAACTGTTGCGAGCACGACAGAGATCGGTGATCCTATTGCTGGGTTGTGCTGTCGCGAGCCCGCGATAGCAATAGCTGTTGTGTGCTCTCTGTCGCGAGCGAGACGGTGTCACGATCACGACAGAGCGCAATATTGACCTATGCTATCGCGAGCCCGCGATAGCGATGGTTATGCTCTCTGTCGCGATTGCGATAATGTCACGAGCGCGACATAACCGGGCTTTCTCTCCTGCCCGCGATTACGAGGTCCGTCACGCGCGCGCAAGCCAACGGACTATGGTCTCTGTCACGAGCGCGACAGACATCGCGAGTGCGATAGCCTTGTTATGCTGAATGAGTTTTCTCTTGGTGTTTGGTTTTGAACTCGAATTTCTTTTAGTGCCTATAAGTCCTATACTTGTTAACTTATGAGTTATATGATTGTGAATCCATGATACGAATATGCATATATGTATATATATATGATTTTGGGATATTATAGAATGGATTGAATGGATTATGCATGACTGACATTTCGAACTATGTTATGTGACTCGAAACATGATTTGTTTTATGCATGACCTGCGAGAGTCAGTCTAGTGGATAGTTAGGCATGCCTAATAGAGTCTCTTTAGCTGCAGCACCTTTGGATGTTTGGACCCTAATCAGGTCCCTGTTTGGTTCCTCGCGAATCCTTTAATGTATTCGATTCGCACCCGTAAGGTGATGTCAGTATTCGATTCGCACCCGTAAGGTGATGTCACTATTCGATTCGTACCCGTAAGGTACTGTCAGTTCACTCGTTATCCACTATTTTGGGTCAGTAGGTATTCCGTTTGTTTGATTGATAAGATTAAGAGAATGTGATATCCGAATGATTGTAATTCTAGGCATATGAATCAGTTATGTACTCGAATGTGATTATAAATCTCTGAACGGGTTGAATGTGACTCAAGCAGGTGTATTGTGCATGGTTATTCACATGTATCATTTTGTGAATGTGTTTGTATACAGTCAATTATGGATATAAGTATGTGAACTAAAATGTGTATGACTACGAACATGATCTCTCGAATGCAATGAATGTAGTTTATTATGTTATGCTTATGAGAACGTGAATCTGACTAGTTAGGTTATAAGCATATGAATTAATATGTATATGAATGTGACTCTGTATTGTTATCTATTATGATAGCATGTGAACTAGTATACATAATAAGGCGATCTGGACTATTGAATGATCACATATGTATTATTTGGGGTGCAACGCATATGGATCGGCTTCGGTAAGTGTATGTGTGGTACTGGATGATGTTGAGGCGAATTAAAGTGTATAAGAATCTGACTTTGAATTAGTGTATGCTCTGAATGTAATAGTTTGCTATATGTTCCTTGTTCTCGACTATTGTGGTGTATTTGGCATGTTGTCATGTGTCTTCGTTCATGGCATGATATTTTATGTGATAGAGTTGTGCAGTGGAAGTGTGGTGTTTGACGTCTTCCCTTGGGTTCGGCTAATGTGTGTTATGGCATGACAAACGTATGTTTAGATAGCTAGTGTTCTTAGCATGATAACTGGGTACGTTCTTATATGGTATTTTTTGTTGCAAGTGAATGGGTTTTCTGTTAATGCATTACGGCATGATATGTGTATGATTAGACCTCTAGGGATGTTGCGTGATGATGGTGTACATTCTGCATGATAATTAATAGCTATGCATGTGAAATCTCCGACATCTAATGCCCGTGAGTTCGGTAAGTGAAAGTTAATTTGTATGTGTAATTGCATGATATACTTGTATCTTGCATAGTACTCTGCCTGCTTTGGTTTGATCGACACGAGTTTTGAATGTGGATATGATTTTCTGACTGCCTGGCCTTTGTACGCAAGGATGCATATCTATCTATTAGGACTATGTGCTTTTGCCATTCGAATGTGTTATGCCTTGACGACCATTGTAAATGGCTATCCATATTGCTTGTGTGTTCTCCCCACTAAGCGTTTATCGCTTAGCATGGGTTCTTTTCCCGTGCAGGTGGCAGGTTTGGTTCCGTTCAAGTCACGCATCTGCAAGGTCGGTCACATAGGAGTTAGAAGTTTTGTATTTTGCTCAACCTCTGTATTTTGGCTTTTGTTTTTCTCTAGTCTTATGTATATGTAATTATATGTAAGGATCTTATTGTAATTAAACCTCTAGGGATGTTGCGTGATGATGGTGTACATTCTGCATGATAATTAATAGCTATGCATGTGAAATCTCCGACATCTAATGCCCGTGAGTTCGGTAAGTGAAAGTTAATTTGTATGTGTAATTGCATGATATACTTGTATCTTGCATAGTACTCTGCCTGCTTTGGTTTGATCGACACGAGTTTTGAATGTGGATATGATTTTCTGACTGCCTGGCCTTTGTACGCAAGGATGCATATCTATCTATTAGGACTATGTGCTTTTGCCATTCGAATGTGTTATGCCTTGACGACCATTGTAAATGGCTATCCATATTGCTTGTGTGTTCTCCCCACTAAGCGTTTATCGCTTAGCATGGGTTCTTTTCCCGTGCAGGTGGCAGGTTTGGTTCCGTTCAAGTCACGCATCTGCAAGGTCGGTCACATAGGAGTTAGAAGTTTTGTATTTTGCTCAACCTCTATATTTTGGCTTTTGTTTTTCTCTAGTCTTATGTATATGTAATTATATGTAAGGATCTTATTGTAATTAAGTTTTCAGTTATTTCTTCGTTTTATCTTTCGTCTTATGCTTCCGCTAAATGATTATATGTATGTATGTGAGTTAATTTATGTTCAGCTATTATTTCCTTAAAGTTTTAATTTTCGCTGTATCTCTGTATGTTTTTATGTATGAATGTATGCTTCCGCTTAGTGCATGTGTGTGAGTGAGCGTCGGTAGCACACCCGCGTCCTTCCAACGGGGACGTAGGGGGTGTTACATTTAGTGGTATCAGAGCCCAGGTTTAGCGGTTCTGGTTGTCTTTGTTTGTTATATGTCGTGTCTTTGCATGTGAGTCGATTTTGAGTCGTGGCCTAATGCAGATGTGTCTTGTCTTGTGTCATGTCTAGAAGGAGTCTGATCTTAGTGAGAATATGGGCGAGACAACGGAAAGTGTGAACCCAATTAGTGCTGATCAAAGTGTTTTCGAGCATCCTTCAGTTGGAAACTTCGGTTCTGCTTTCGATGTTAGGACGTTAATGCAAGGGTTAATTTGGATTTTAGATAGGCTGACTGCTCCTCGGATTCCTCAAGGTTTTGTTCAGAGTGTACCTCAAAAAAGAAAGGTGTCGGGTAGAGAAGTGTCAGCAGGAAAAAGGATTCGAGGACCTTTGATGTGTCAACAATGTCAGAAGCAACATTGGGACAAGTGTAAGAAGAAGTGGGGGCCACCGGTATGTTCGCACTGTCAGAAACGACACCAGGGTTTGTGTTGAATGATGACTAGAGCTTATTTCAGATGTGACAGGTTGGGACACTAGGTTGCCGATTGTCCTAACAAGATGAGTGAAAATCTAGCTCGGTAAGCTAGGAAGGATGTGGAGGAATTGCTTCGAGCCGCTCGTATGCCGTCGGAAGCTGTTGCGCACTGCAGTGAAGTGACAGAGCCTGCAGAGCCTTCCGGTAAGTTTGTTTTGATATGTTTGAGTAAAGTTTGTTTTGGCATTTTGAGATGGAAGGGTATTTGGATTCTGTAAGGATTTTGGTAATACTCTGTATGCCTGTCAGCTATCTCCAGAAAAAGTGTTTGAATAAAAGCATATTGAATCATGGGGATGGGATAAAGTGCATCACTATAGCATCAGTTGCATTACCTCAGCATCACTCTGCATACATGAGTCATCGCATTTTCATTGCATCATCATCCCTTTTGACCATACATGAGAAGCATTTGCATATGAGTTTTGATTGAGAGAAAGCTGACAGGGTGTACGTGGAGTATTTGATTTTAAGATTAAGGGTAAGAATGACGAGCTTAGCAATTGTTAAGGAAAGTGTTCTGTGTTTGGTTAAAGTTGAGCAGAAAGAGTATTTCGGGATCTTGTACAAGTGAAGGTAAAAAAGGATTTTGGAGTTTCACAGAAGTTTTACTGGTAAGGAGAAACGTAGCTATGACGGACATCTTTGAGGTATTGAAGGATTTGTGTAGTTATCGGCGAGAGTTAATCGGTTTATGTGCAAAGTGTTCGTGCTTTGATTTCTGACGGGCAGTTGAGTAATGATCATTCTGATGAATGTGTTTGATTCGAATATAAGAAAGTGATTTAAGAGTACAATGATGGTGATAAGTGTAAGCGAGTGAGTAGTTTGAGAGTGAAGTGTATGAGTTTGTTGGCGACATGGAATGTAATGTTGGGAATTCTTTCCGGTGTAAGTGAATTTCGAGGACGAAATTCTATTAGGAGGGAAGAGTTATCACACCCCAAATCGAGCCTAGTCAGAATTGGCAAGCTTAGTCGGATAAGTGAAGGGTATTTCGGCAATTTGTGCATGAGGGAATTTGATGATAAGGACTTAATTGAAAAGTAATTAATTAAATAAGTTAAGTGGGGGAAATTATTTGGTGTGCATGTGGTGTATGGATGTAGGGTGTTTATTGTGGTTTTATGTAGTGTGTGTGTTGTTTGGTAACAAGGATGTAAGGCAAGTATCTAGTGGATTGTGTGTATTGTACTAAGGATGGAAAATATCTATTTAAGAATTATCAAGTGAGGTAGGAGTATGGTGCCATGGTTTGAAGAGTCAATAAGTGGGATTTTGGTCCAATGAGAACTTTCCATGTGGCATGGTTGGTGAGCATTGAATGAAGAAAAGAAGAAAAGAGAGAGAAAGAGAGAGAGAACACAGAATTTGGCATTCCCGTTCTCCCCTCCCTCTCACGCCTCCTCTTCTTCTTCTCTTCTCCATTCTCTGCTTTTCCTTTCCTTCTCTTTTGGCCGGATGTTTGTGCTTGCTAAGGGGTACTTTGATTGAGTTTTTGGAACAAGATTAAAGAGGTTTGTGTTTGGGTTTTGATCCTACATCTGGTTCCTCTTCTTCTTCTTCTTCTTCTCCTTTTTCTGGTTTTATTTGAGTTAGGGTTTGGATTAAGAAGTTTGGGGTTTTGTTTATCCAAGTTTTGGGTGGCAAGAAGAAGAATAAAGGCAAGGAGAAGATTGTTGAGTGAAGATCAGCTGGGTTGTGCTTCAAAGAGGTTTGGGAGCTTTGATTTCTGCATTTGAGTTTTGAGTTGTCATTGCCTAATTCTCCTTGGATCATGAGTGTGTATTTTTGTTTGCTTTTCAAAATTTGAGTTCTTTGATATCAGTTTATGCATGAATTAATTTGGGAAATGTGTTAGTAATCCATGTTATTGATTGAGATAAATGTATATGAGGTTTGGAATTGAAATGCATGAGTTTGGGAATTTTCTACTCTTGAATGTGAAAAGGTCCGTATATGGTCTTGATGAATTTCTGGAAATTGGGTTGTGAAATGGACTTATTTTGGCATGTATGTCACGGGCTTCTAATTTCGAAGAGTAATTATACATGAGTGTGAATTTATTGTGGTGATTGTGTGGTTTGATATAGTTTTGCTGTAAATTACTAGGTTTTGATAATTATTGAGATTATGAGCTTAAATTAATGTTTGGTATGGAATTACTTGATGATAATGTTATATTATGGGTATTGATGGTGAAGGGTGGTTGGATTTGAGGTAGGAGACCATTTGATGTGATTTTGTGTGTTAGTTTGGGAGGAGAAGAAATCTGCAGAGTCTGGAAATCACAACTCTGTCGCGATCGCGATACTGTCGCGAGCGCGACAGAGACCGGTGATCCTGTTGCTGGGCTGTGCTGTCGCGAGCCCGCGATAGCAATAGCTATTGTGTGCTCTCTGTCGCGATCGCGACAGAGCGCAATATTGGCCTGTGCTATCGAGAGAACGTGATCTGTCGCGAGCCTGCGATAGCAATGCTTATGCTCTCTGTCGCGACCGCAACAGAATCGGGCTTTCTCTCCTGCCCGCGATCATGAGGTCCGTCACTCGCGCACAAGCGAAGGGACTATGGTCTCTGTCATGAGCATGACAACCTTATCATGCTGAATGAGTTTTCTCTTGGTGTTTGGTTTTGAACTCGAATTTTTTTTAGTGCCTATAAGTCCTATACTTGTTAACTTATGAGTTATATGAATGTGAATCCATGATACGAATATGCATATATGTATATATATATGATTTTGGGATATTATAGAATGGATTGAATGGATTATACATGACTGACATTTCGAACTATGTTATATGACTCGCAACATGATTTGTTTTATGCATGACCTGCGAGAGTCAGTCTAGTGGATAGTTAGGCATGCCTAATAGAGTCTCTTTAGCTGCAATACCTTTGGACGTTTGGACCCTAATCAGGTCCCTGTTTGGTTCCTCGCGAACCCTTTAATGTATTCGATTCACACCCGTAAGGTGATGTCAGTATTCGATTTGTACCCGTAAGGTACTGTCAGTTCACTCGTTATCCACTATTTTGGGTCAGCAGGTATTCCGTTTATTTGATTGATAAGATTAAGAGAATGTGATATCCGAATGATCGTAATTCTGGGCATATGAATCGGTTATGTACTCGAATGTGATTATGAATCTCTGAGAGGTGGATTGAGAAGGTTAGTTGGGTGCTAAGGGAAATTCGATGTCCTCCAGAGAGAGAGGTGGAGTGTGTAGTGTCTTTATTGCAGGGCTCAACTTATGATTGGTGGACATTAGTGCTTAGGCATCCTCAGCTTCCCGAGCCTATGACATGGGAGTTCTTTGAAAGAGAATTTCGGAGTAAGTATGTAAGTAAGGCATTTAAGGAGGCCAGATGGGCACAGTTTCTGAGTCTTCGACAAAGAGTGTTATCTGTGGCTGATTATGAGAAGGAGTTTAATCGACTCAGTAAGTATGCACCACTAGGAGTTCTCACCGAGGAGTTCCGATGTCAACAGTTTGAGGCAGGTCTGAATGAGTCTTTAAAGGTGATGTTGGTTTCTTTGATGTTTTCACCGGATATCAGTTAGTATCAGATAGTGCAGGCAGCTTTGAGAGCGAAATGCTCTGAGAATATTTTAAGATAGAAGGATTATAGGAAAAAGTCCTCTATAGGAGGAGGTTCTTCTTCAGGAAAGAGGTCACGCGAGTCTCAAGGAAATCCTTCTGGTGAGTTGCCTGCTAGTCTGGCTAATAGAGGGAAGAGATAGGAATCCTTTAGAGGGTCTGGCATGGGTAGAGGAGCTTCAGGTGGTAGGGGTGATGGAGTACCTTAGTGCTTCCATTGCAGTAAGCGCCATTGGGGCGAATCCCGGTGGTTGACGGGAGGATGTTTCAGATGTGGTAGCACCGACCACTTTCTAGCTAATTGGCTGAACTTGTATGAGAATACTCATGGTCAACAAGAGGTTAGTCGAGCAAGGTCGAATGTTCCTCAGGGCAGTCGTGCTAGAGGTAGAGGACGGGGTCATGGTGGATGGCCTCGGGAAAGAGAACCCCCCGAGACAATTAATCGTCCAGTGCTGGCGGCCGTGAGAGCATTTGCAATAAGAGCTCGTGATGACCAGGATGCTCTGGAAGTAATTGACGGTAAGTTTTTACTTTTCAGCATTGAAATGTATACTTTGATAGACCCGGGTTCTACTCATTCTTATCTGTGTTCTGATAAGTTGTGTGATGAATTGGCTAATGAGGATAAATTGGATTATGAGATATGCGTGACTAGTCCATTAGGGCAGTGTGTTAAAGTGAATCGGGTATATCGGGATTATCCTTTGATGGTGCAAGGTAAGGAATTTCCACTTGATCTGATTAGTCTACCATTTTAAGAGTTTGACCTAATTCTGGGTATGGATTGGTTGTCTAAGCATCGAGCTATAGTTGATTATCAGAGAAAAATGGTTGTGCTCAAAAACAGGGATCAGATACCTGTGGTTGTTAAAGGTTTGGGAAGTAACTCGCTGCACAACGTAATTTCGGCTATGAAGGCAAAACGGTTTATGAGGAAGGGATATGAAGCATATTTGGCCTTAATTTTGGATTCTCGATGAGGGCAAGTAAAGATACAAGATATTCCAGTAGAAAGAGAGTTTGTGGATGTGTTTCCAGAGGAATTATCGGGTTTTCCACCAGAGAGAGAAGTAGAACTGTCTGTAGATATTGTGCCGGGGGCAGCTCCAATTTCTAAGGCTCCGTATCGTATGGCTCCGGTGGAATTGAAAGAGTTGAAAAGTCAGTTGTAAGAGCTCTTGGATAAGGGTTTTATCTGCCCGAGTGTATCACCTTAGGGTGCTCCGGTTCTGTTTGTCAAGAAAAATGACATATTGACTACCGACAGATTAACAAGGTCACGGTAAAGAATAAGTATCAGTTGCCACGGATCAAGGATCTTTTCGATCAGTTAAGAGGAGCTGGAGTGTTTTCTAAAATTTATTTGAGGTCTGGTTACTATCAATTGAGAGTTAAGGATTCAGATGTTGCGAAGATAGCTTTTCGGACGCGTTACAGTCACTACAAATTTTTAGTAATGCCATTTGGATTGACTAATGTGCCCGTAACTTTCATGGATTTAATGAATAGGGTATTCAGACAGTATTTGGATCATTTTGTTGTAGTGTTCATTGACATTATTATGGTTTATTCCAAGAATGAAAGGGAACATGAGGAGCATCTGAGGTTGGTATTGCAAGTGTTGAGGGACCATCAACTCTATGCTAAGCTTAGTAAGTGCAAATTTTTGTTAAAAGAGGTATCATTCCTTAGGCATGTAGTTTTGGCTGAAGGTATTCGGGTAGATCCATCCAAAGTTGAAGCCATTGTGAACTGGTTGCCACCTAAGTCTGTACCAGAAGTGAGGAGTTTTCTAGGACTAGCCAGTTATTATAGGCAATTTGTTAAGGGATTTTCAGTAATAGCTTCGCCTTTGACTCGGCTTCTCCGAAAAGAGGTTAAGTTCAATTGGTCTGATAGGTGCCAAGCAAGTTTTGAGCAGTTGAAGGATATGTTGATTAAGGCTCCTATACTTACTCAACCCATTTTGGGTAAAGAGTATACTATGTACAATGATGCCTCAGGTATAAGGTTGGGCTGTGTTCTGATGCAGGACAGCAAAGTGATCGCCTATGCTTCTAGGCAGTTGAAACTCCATGAACATCACTATCCGACACACGACTTGGAGTTAGCAGCGGTAGTGTTTACTCTTAAGGTTTGGCGGCATTATTTGGATTGGGAAACTTGTAGGATCTTCACAGATCACAAGAGTCTAAAATATCTGCTCAATCAGAAAGAATTGAATTGAGCCAGCGAAGATGGCTGGAGTTATTTAAAGATTATGACTGTATTATTAATTACCATCCGGGCAAGGCAAATGTAGTGGCAGATGCCCTAAGTAGGAAATCAATTTCGGCTCTATCCCTGGGTATACGAAGGTGGAGATTTGATTTAGAAGGAGCACTAATTGCTCAATCGAAAGTTAGATCGAGTTTGAGACAACTGATAGTGGATGCACAGTTGAGTGACCCTGTATTGCAATGTGCTTTTCATATGGTAAGAGACGGTAAACAGGTTGAATTTTCTATGGATTATGAAGGAATGCTCCGACATGGAAACCGGTTGTGTGTGCCTAATGTGAGTGATGCAAAGAGAAAGTTTCTGCAACAAGCTCATTCGTCTGTTTTTATGATGCATTGTCACACCCCAAATCGGGCCTAGTCGGATTTGGCAGGTTAAGTCGAATAAGTGATGGATATTTTGGTAATTTGTGCATGTGGAATTTGGATGATAAGGACCTAATTGAAAAGATAATTAAAGTTTGTGAAGAAATAATTATGCAAGTGAGTAAGTGCAAATTTGTCAAAAGATTAAAGAGTATTAAAGCAAGATATTTTGGTTGGAGCCAATAGGAGGCTGCCATGTGTCTTGGCAGGTGGTCAATTAGTGGGAAAAGAAGAAAAAGAAAAAGAATGAGAGGGAGGAGCAGATCACGTTTTGCTCTCTCCTCTCCTCTTCCTTGCTCTTCTTCTTTTCGTTTCCCGTTTCTTGTTCTCCCTTCCTTGACTGTGTGTGACTTGGTGTCTTGGTAGAGCTTGAAGTTTGCTTGAAGAGCTTTGGATTACAAGAGGAAGCTTAAGGGCAAGGAGATGATGGAGGATTGAAGTTTGAAGTGTGGGTTTGAAGCTAAAGATTTCAGGTTTGGGATTTGTTGAAGAAATCTTGTTTGAGAATTTAAGTTATTGTAATTTTAGGGTTTATGTTCTTGAGGAACTTGAATGTGGTTATGCTTGATTTTGGTTGTTTTGATTAATTTCTGGAATGTTGAGTTTAGTTTGATCTTGAGTATATTGTGATATGCATTGGAGTGATAAGGTAAGAGTTTATGCATGATTGAATGAATTCTGAGAGGTTTTAGAAAGAATTTCTGGGAAACGATGGAGTTTCTGCATGTTTGCGATATCGGGAAGAAGAAGGGAGCAGCTCACGCGACGTAAGCGATGCTCACGAGGCGTGAGCTATGCTCACGCGACATGAGCAACCTTCACGTGACGTGACGGTTGCTCAGGTCTTCCGGCTCTTCTGTTTTGCTTCTGTTTTTCTTCCCCCGAGTGACCAGTTTTTATAAAATGATTTCCAAATGCTTTTCATGGTATTTTCCTCTACCGTGTGCTATATTACCTTGCTGATATGATTGATTATCCCAATTTATTTGGTATTAATAATATGTTATCTATGATAAGTTATATGTGGTATTTTGGGATAAGTTGGATTATAGTGATCCTGTTAAATGATTGTGGGATTTTAACGGTATGGTTCTGATTGAGATATGCTTATTGTTGTGATCTGTATTGCATGTCATATTTTGAATGCGAAGGAATTATGAAGGCTAACTTTCTGATTGTTTAGTCCCGAACATGTTATATCTTAATGTAAATTATGTTATGCATATCTTTAGTCTGTTTCTACTCTAAAAATAACATGCCATGCTTAAGAGTATATTGTATTATTCCACGATTAAAATTATGCGTTATTAATCATTGGCATAATATGATTCCACACGTGTTCCTGACATGTTTTAGTATATTGAGTAGTGCTAAAATGTGATTGATTGAATTATTGTATGCTTCAGAATATGAATTGTGTGAGGTATGATTAATATCATGAATATATTTATATATTGTGAATCGACACATGATTTGGATGATGCACGTGGTTAGTGTGAACTTAATTATATGACTGTTAAATTCAGTATTGTGCATAATGAATTATGTCATGTGACTTGTAACATGCTTTTGCTTATGCATGACTTGCAAGAGTCAGTCTAGTGGATAGTTAGGCATGCCTAATAGAGTCTCTTAGCTGCAGCGCCCTTTGAATGTTTGGACCCCAATCAGGTCCCCGTTTGGTTCCTCGCGAACCCTTTATGTGAAAGGATCTTGTTTAAGGTCCCATTTGAAAATGTTTTGTAAAAGTTAAAAGTATCTGATTTATCAGCTCGTACCCGTAAAGTACTGTCTGTATCGGCTCATACCCGTAAAGTACTGTCTGTATACTCGTTATCCACTATTTTGAGTCAGCAGGTATTCTATTTGTTTTGTCTGATATGAACAAGAGATTGTGAGATTCGAATGGGCATAATTCTGGACATGTGAATCAGTTATGTAATCAAATGTGATTATGAACCTCTGAATGGGTTGAATGTGACTTAAACAGGTGAATTGGACATATTTATCTGTATGCATATATATAAGTATATCATATTGTAAATGTATTCGTATGCCATCAGTTATGGGTACAAGTACTGAAATTAAAACGTTCATGATTGTGACCATGATCTTTCAAATGCCATGAATACATTTTATTATGTTATTCTTAAGAGAATATGAATTCGACTAGTTAGGCTATAAGCATACGAAATAATATGTATATGAATGTGAGCTTAAATTACGGATTGATATGGTTAATTAGTATGTATATGAGTGTGATTCTGTACTGTTAATTATTATGGTAGCATGTGAATTGGTATGCATGATAAGGCAATCTGGACTATTGAATGATTACATATGTATTATCAGGGTTACAATGCATGTGGATCGGCTTCGGTAAGTATATGTGCATTAATGGATAATGATGAGGCAAGTTAAAGTGTTTACGAATCTGATCTTGAGCTTGTGTATGCTCTGAATGTAATATTTTGCTATATGTTCCTTTGGTCTCTACTGTTATAGTATCTTCGGCGTGTTGTCATGTGTCTATGAGTTTGGCATGATTTTATATGTGAAAGAGTCTTGCAACGGAAATGTGGTATTTTGATGTATTTCCTTGGGTTCGGCTAGTGTGGGTAGTATGGCATGTCAGAAAGTAGGTTTAATTAGCTCGTGTTCTTGTTATAATAACTGTGTGCAGTATAGCATGGTAATCTTATAACATGTGAATGGGTTTTTATATAATGTATGAGTAATTGGGCAAGATAATTGCACGTTTAAATGTCATGCCACTATGAATGGTAAGATGCTGATGTCCGATACCCTGGTAAGTATATGCATGTGAAATTGTATGTAGTTCAGCATGACGATACTTGTATCGTGTATGGTGTTTGTCTACTTCGGCTTATTTTTCGACATAAGTATATGAAATTGAATGTGAGTTTGTGTCGGAGTGCCTTTCTATGCAAGCCTGATTATATGTGTGTTATGAATGTCCGTTTTTGCCTTGTGAATGTGTTATGCCTTGACGACCATTGTGAATGGTCGTCCATATTGCTTGAGTGTTTTCCCCACTAGGCGTTTATCGCTTAGCACGGGTTCTCTTCCCGTGCAGGTGGCAGGTTTGGTTCTGTTCTAGTCGCGCATCTGCAAGGTCGGCCACATAGGAGTTAGAAGTTTTGTATTTTGTTCAGCTTCTGTATTTCAGCATTTGTATTTCTGTATTATTGTATATGTAATTAATTATGTATTGATCTGGAGATTATTTTGGGATATGTAAACGTTATTATATTTATTAGTTATTCCTTTATATTATTATTCGCTTTTTGCTTCCGCTTAGTGCCTGCGTGTGTGTGAGTTATTGTATGATCAGTCTGTGCCCGCATGTTAAGTCAAGTTTTTAGTTATCCCGTATTTTCGTATGTATGTTATGTATGAATGTATGCTTCCGCATTGTGCATGTGTATATCTGTGCGAGTGAGCGTCGGGTAGCGCGCCCGTCAGCGTCCTTCCAACGGGGACGGCGATGGGGGTGTTACAGTTAGTGGTATCAGAGCCCAGGTTTGATGGTTCTGGGTGTGTGGTTTGTTATGTTTTGAGTCTTTACATGTGAGTCAGTTTTGTGTGGTGGCCTAATGCAGATGTGTCGTGTCTTGTGTCTTGGTTAGATGGAGTCTGATCCTAGTGCGAATGTGGGTGAGACAACGGAAAGTGTGAACCCAGTTGTGCTGATCAGAGTGTTTCTGAGTATCCTTTGGTCGAAGATTCTGGTCCTACTTTCGATGATAGGACGTTAGTGCATGGGTTTATTCGGATTTTTGGGGTAAGTTGACTGCCCCGAGATGAGTGAAAATCTAATTTGGCAAGCTAGTAAAGATATAGAGGAATTGCTTAGAGTCACCCGTGTGCCATTGGGTTTGTTGCACACCGCAGTGAAGTGACAGAGTTTGCAGAGCCTTCCAGTAAGTTATTTCGTTATGTTCGAGTAAAGTTTGTTTTGGTATTTTGAGATAGAAGGGTCTTTGGATTTTGTTAGGATTTGGTAGTACTCTGTATACCCGTCAGCTATCTCCAGAAAAAGTTTTTGAATGAAAGCATATTGAATCATGGGGATGGGACAAAGTGCATCATTATAGCATCAATTGCATCACTCTGCATACACGAATCATTGCACTTTCATTGCATCATCATCCCTTTTGACCATACATGAGAAACATTGCATATGTGTTTTGACTGAGGGAAAAGCTGACAGGGTGTACATGGAGTATTTGGTATTAAGGTTAAGAGTGGTAATGGTAACCGTAGCAGCTGTTAAGGAAAGTGTTCTGTGTTTGGTTAAGGTTGAGTAGAAAGAGTGTTTCGGAATCTTGTACGAGCGAAGGAGATGTAATTTTTGAGTTTGACAGAGGTATTGTGCATAAAGGGGAACAGCATGTGCGACGGACATCTTTGATGTAGTAAGGATTTGTATAGCTAGCAGTGAAAGTTAAATGGTTTATATGTGAAAGTGTTGTGCTTTGATTTCTGATGTGCAGTTGAGTAAGGGTTATTTTTGCTGAACGTGTTTGCTTGGAATATAAGAAAGTGATGTAAGGGTATAGCGACGGCGATAAGTGTAAGCAAGTGAGTAGTTTGAAAGTTGTAGTGCATGAGTTTAATGAGACCTTGGGGTGTAGTGTTAGGAATTCTTTCCGGTATAAGCGAATTTCGAGGACGAAATTCTTTTAGGAGGGAAGAGTTGTCACACCCCAAATCGGGCCTAGTCGGATTTGGCAAGTTAAGTCGAATAAGTGATGGATATTTCAGTAATTTGTGCATGTGGAATTTGGATGATAAGGACCTAATTGAAAAGATAATTAAAGTTTGTGAAGAAATAATTATGCAAGTGAGTAAGTGCAAATTTGTCAAAAGATTAAAGAGTATTAAAGCAAGATATTTTGGTTGGAGCCAATAGGAGGCTGCCATGTGTCTTGGCAGGTGATCAATTAGTGGGAAAAGAAGAAAAATAAAAAGAATGAGAGGGAGGAGCAGATCACGTTCTGCTCTCTCCTCTCCTCTTCCTTGCTCTTCTTCTTTTCGTTTCCCGTTTCTTGTTCTCCCTTCCTTGACTGTGTGTGACTTGGTGTCTTGGTAGAGCTTGAAGTTTGCTTGAAGAGCTTTGGATTACAAGAGGAAGCTTAAGGGCAAGGAGATGATGGAGGATTGAAGTTTAAAGTGTGGGTTTGAAGCTAAAGATTTCAGGTTTGGGATTTGTTTTAGAAATCTTGTTTGAGAATTTAAGTTACTGTAATTTTAGGGTTTATGTTCTTGAGGAACTTGAATGTGGTTATGCTTGATTTTGGTTGTGTTGATTAATTTCTGGAATGTTGAGTTTAGTTTGATCTTGAGTATATTGTGATATGCATTGGAGTGATAATGTAAGAGTTTATGCATGATTGAATGAATTCTGAGAGGTTTTAGAAAGAATTTATGGGAAACGATGGAGTTTCTGCATGTTTGCGATATCGGGAAGAAGAAGGGAGCAGCTCACGCGGTGTGAGCAACCTTCACGTGACGTGACGGTTGCTCAGGTCTTCCGGCTCTTCTGTTTTGCTTCTGTTTTTCTTCCCCCGAGCGACTAGTTTTTATAAAATGATTTCCAAATGCTTTTCATGGCATTTTCCTCTATCGTGTGCTATATTACCTTGCTGATATGATTGATTATCCCAATTTATTTGGTATTAATAATATGTTATCTATGATAAGTTATATGTGGTATTTTGGAATAAGTTTTGGATTATAGTGATCCTGTTAAATGATTGTGGGATTTTAACGGTATGGTTTGGATTGAGATATGCTTATTGTTGTGATCTGTATTGCATGTCATATTTTGAATGCGAAGGAATTATGAAGGCTAACTTTCTGATTGTTTAGTCCCGAACATGTTCTATCTTAATGTAAATTATGTTATGCATATCTTTAGTCTGTTTCTGCTCTAAAAATAACATGCCATGCTTAAGAGTATATTGTATTATTCCACGATTAAAATTATGCGTTATTAATCATTGGCATAATATGATTCCACATGTGTTCCTGACATGTTTTAGTATATTGAGTAGTGCTAAAATTTGATTGATTGAATTATTGTATGCTTCAGAATATGAATTGTATGAGGTATGATTAATATCATGAATATATGTATATATTGTGAATCGACACATGATTTGGATGATGCACGTGGTTAGTGTGAACTTAATTATATGACTGTTAAATTCAGCATTGTGCATAATGACTTATGTCATGTGACTTGTAACATGCTTTTGCTTATGCATGACCTGCAAGAGTCAGTCTAGTGGATAGTTAGGCATGCCTAATAGAGTCTCTTAGCTGCAGCGCCCTTTGAATGTTTGGACCCCGATCAGGTCCCCGTTTGGTTCCTCGCGAACCCTTTATGTGAAAGGATCTTGTTTAAGGTCCCATTTGAAAATGTTTTGTAAAAGCTAAAAGTATCTGATTTATCGGCTCGTACCCATAAAGTACTGTCTGTATCGGCTCGTACCCGTAAGTACTGTCTGTATACTCGTTATCCACTATTTTTAGTCAGCAGGTATTCTATTTGTTTTATCTGATATGAACAAGAGATTGTGAGATTCGAATGGGCATAATTCTGGACATGTGAATCAGTTATGTAATCAAATGTGATTATGAACCTCTGAATGGGTTGAATGTGACTTAAACAGGTGAATTGGACATATTTATCTGCATGCATATATATATGTATATCATATTGTAAATGTATTCGTATGCCATCAGTTATGGGTACAAGTACTGAAATTAAAACGTTCATGATTGTGACAATGATCTTTCAAATGCCATGAATACATTTTATTATGTTATTCTTAAGAGAATGTGAATTCGACTAGTTAGGCTATAAGCATACGAAATAATATGTATACGAATGTGAGCTTAAATTACGGATTGATATGGTTAATTAGTATGTATATGAGTGTGATTCTGTACTGTTAATTATTATGGTAGCATGTGAATTGGTATGCATGATAAGGCTATCTGGAATATTGAATGATTACATATGTATTATCAGGGTTACAATGCATGTGGATCGGCTTCGGTAAGTATATGTGCATTAATGGATAATGATGAGGCAAGTTAAAGTGTTTACGAATCTGATCTTGAGCTTGTGTATGCTCTGAATGTAATATTTTGCTATATGTTCCTTTGGTCTCTACTGTTATTCTATCTTCGGCGTGTTGTCATGTGTCTATGAGTTTGGCATGATTTTATATGTGAAAGAGTCTTGCAACGGAAATGTGGTATTTTGATGTATTTCCTTGGGTTCGGCTAGTGTGGGTAATATGGCATGTCAGAAAGTAGGTTTAATTAGCTCGTGTTCTTGTTATAATAACTGTGTGCAGTATAGCATGGTAATCTTATAACATGTGAATGGGTTTTTATATAATGTATGAGTAATTGGGCATGATAATTGCACCTTTAAATGTCATGCCACTATGAATGGTAAGATGCTGATGTCCGATACCCTGGTAAGTATATGCATGTGAAATTGTATGTAGTTCAGCATGACGATACTTGTATCGTGTATGGTGTTTGTCTGCTTCGGCTTATTTTTCGACATAAGTATATGAAATTGAATGTGAGTTTGTGTTGGAGTGCCTTTCTATGCAAGCCTGATTATATGTGTGTTATGAATGTCCGTTTTTGCCTTGTGAATGTGTTATGCCTTGACGACCATTGTGAATGGTCGTCCATATTGCTTGAGTGTTTTCCCCACTAGGCGTTTATCGCTTAGCACGGGTTCTCTTCCCGTGCAGGTGGCAGGTTTGGTTCTGTTCTAGTCGCGCATCTGCAAGGTCGGCCACATAGGAGTTAGAAGTTTGTATTTTGTTCAGCTTCTGTATTTCAGCATTTGTATTTCTGTATTATTGTATATGTAATTAATTATGTATTGATCTGGAGATTATTTTGGGATATGTAAACGTTATTATATTTATTAGTTATTCCTTTGTATTATTATTCGCTTTTTGCTTCCGCTTAGTGCCTGCGTGTGTGTGAGTTATTGTATGATCAGTCTGTGCCCGCATGTTAAGTCAAGTTTTTAGTTATCCCGTATTTTCGTATGTATGTTATGTATGAATGTATGCTTCCGCATTGTGCATGTGTATATCTGTGCGAGTGAGCGTCGGGTAGCACGCCCGTTGGCGTCCTTCCAACGGGGGCGACGATGGGGGTGTTACGTGCATCCAGGAGGAAATAAGATGTACAGAGACCTTAAGCAGTTTTACTGGTGGCCGAGTATGAAAAAGGACATAATGGAGTTTGTTTTGAAATGTCTAGTGTGTCAGCAAGTGAAAGCTAAGCATCAAGTTCCAACAAGATTATTGCATCCCTTACCCATTCCTCAATGGAAGTGGGATGATGTTACAATAGACTTTGTAGTTGGTTTACCATTTACATAGCGCAAGCACGATTCAGTGTGGGTGATAGTCGACCGGTTATCGAAGTCAGCACACTTCTTGTTAGTCCAGTTAGACTATTCCATGGATAAGTTGGCAGAGATCTATGTGAATGAGATAATAAGGCTTCATGGAGTCCCACTCTCTATTGTTTCTAATCGGGATCTGAGGTTTACATCAAAGTTTTAGAAGGAATTACAGTCAGCTTTGAGTAATCGGTTAAATTTCAGCACTGCATTCCACCCTTAGACCGATGGTCAGTCAGAAAGAGTTATTCAGATTCTTAAAGATATGCTTCGGGGGTGTGCTTTGGAGTTCTCAGGTAGCTAGGATAGGTACGTTCCTTTGATGGAGTTTGCGTACAATAACAGTTATCAGGCGAGTATTAGAATGGCTCCCTATGAAACTCTTTATGGAAGAAAATGCTGAACTCCAGTATGTTGGACAGAGTTGTTGAAAAGGTCTGTTATGGGTCCGGAGTTGGTTAGAGACACGGAAGAAAAGATTAGAGTGGTGCAACAGAATTTGAAAGCAACTAAAGACAGATAGCAGTCTTATGCCGATTTGAAACGAAGGGATATTCGATACGAGATTGGTGATAAGGTATTCTTGAAAGTAACGGCTTGGCGAAAAGTTCTTTGATTTGGTAAGAAAGGGAAATTGAGTCCTCGATTTTTTGGACCTTATGAGATCCTGGAAAAGATCGGTCCGCCGCTATCGATCCGATCCATCTCATGTATTACAAGTATAAGATATTCGGGTTCAGCCAGATTTCTCATTTGATGAAGAACCGAAGGAAATTTTGGCTTGGGAGATAAGACAGCTCCGTAGTAAGCAAATCCCTTTGGTTAAGGTACTTTGGAAGCATCATAGGATCGAAGAAGCGACTTGGGAATGGGAAGAGGTTATAAGTGTTAGTGTAAGCCCTAGCCCCAATACATTGTAATAAAACACTTTAGTTAATAAATGAGGCATTTGTTTTATCCATTGTATTCCTGTGCATATCAATTGATAGAACTATCCAAGAATGTTGTTTCAGTTTAAGTTATCATGTGTGAGGCACATGGTTGTAAGACCTTGAAATAAATGAGACTTCATTCTAAATATCCCTAGTCAGTCATTGTTATGGGAATAACAAATGAATTAAGACTAGTATGCTCTCTCTGATTAGTTGAGTTCTGTCTTACGGATCATAAGGACAAAAGTGTCAATCAGAGATCATAGATACATGTTTATAACATGGTATTTGAATACGATCCACACATGAGAACACTACATGGTACAAGTCATAAGTGTTCCTCATATGCAAGTTTTGTATCAGAGTTCTTAGACCTAAAATCTCTATGAAACTCTTTATGAATTACTGTGTACTTTGACATACACCTAACGTGCTCGTAACTGAGTGACAAGTATGGGTATGCTTGGGTATGCATTGATTCATGTTAGAGAGCATGAGAGAAGTGAAGGGATTACCCCTCTCTATAAGAGAAAAAAAATATCATCGGCCACTTGATCAGTGAACTGAGAAGTGTATGGCCATACCGAGATGTAATAATGTGCAATCATTATTTATCTGAGAGTTCAGTGTCACTGGAATATTAAGAAAGGAATTAACTTACACATGAGGATGACTTGTTCCATGCCTTATGTTAATTCTGATATTTATGGGTAAGGGACTATACAAAATTGCATTAGGTCATCAAATGCCATTTGCATTTTCATTTAATTTGGAATGCTATAAATATCTTGCTAGAGAATATATATAGCCTTTGAATTAATTCATTAATTCAATTGCCAATATTAAATGGACCTATAGGATCGCACACAAAGCATTGGGCTTAAAATATTTAAATAAGGCATTGAGCATTAATTTGGGCTTTTAATAAAAGTCAAGCTAATGTATGTAATGGGTATTAAATTGCTATTGGACCTTGGTCCATGAGAGAGGAAGATTTCGGCCCACATGGTTTAATGTCAATTAATTTAATAATATTGATTAAGTTAATTGAGTATTAAATCCTAATTGAATTTTAAATTCAAAAGGGTTTAAATTAATGTTTGTTACTTATCTATAGGAAGTGTTTAAGGTTGAATAAACTACTTTTAGGTGGTAAAATTCGGAATAAACACTTGCCATAAGATGAGGATAAAGATTAAAAAGAAAAACCCGAGTGAAAAGATGATAGTAGGCGTGAACTTCCCTCTCTCTCTCTAAAAATCTTTTCTTGGCCGAAATACATAAGGAGAAGAATTCTTTCTTGCTTTCTTGTGTGATTAGGCATTAATAGCACCAAAAGAAAGTACAAGATCAAAAATCTTGTAGCTTTAACCCTTGCCATTACACAATACTTATATTGAGAGCTAGCATTCTCGGTTTTAAGTCTTGCTTGAAAGTGTGTGTGTGAGCATAGAGAGGATTGGCGCAAAGGCTATTCCTTGACATTGGTGGTGAAGATCAAAGGTGGACAATATCATCTTAGTTGCTGGTCATCATCAAATTCATTTCGGAATAGGCATCTAAAGTTGTAAGTTTTTAAAAACCCTAAAAGTGCATGTTTCGATTCTTGTCGTGGATTTGTTTGATGTGTATGATCGTTTTTCGATATTTTTCCGCTGCGTTATCTACATACACATACCATGACATATTCCATCAGTGGTATCAGAGCAAGAACATGCTTATTTTAGTGCTTTAGATGCATGAAATAATTAATTAAAAATCGTTACTTTTAATACATGCAATGCTGAAATTTTCTGTTTTGAGTTTTTTGCATTGTTTTGGTGTAAAAACGATTTTAATTGATTAGATAGGTATTATAATTAATATGACATGTTAATATAATGTCCTAAAATGTTCTAGGAACTTTTATTGGTCATATTTAATTGATAATACCTGATGGTATATGTTAATATTAAAACTAGGTGCTTTTGGCATATTAATTGTTAGTTTAACAACTAGTTTTGAATATTAAATGTAAAAACGTTTTTGGCATGTTTGTAAGTGATTTTAAAGATTAAATATCAGGTCTGGACATTTTTAAAATTTGGTTTTAATTCTGGTCCATGACAATTTAATTGATTAATTTTAATATCACTTAAAACAATGACTAGTTTGTGTTTGTTACATGTTTAATCAACATTGTTTGTTTTGATTTGATTAAAATGGTAAAAACACATTTAGATCAGATTGATACAATATATTAAATCATTTTTATGACCTTATTTGAATTATTAAATGACTCATAAAATTGATTTAAGTATTTGTGCATTTTTGTGGCATCACATAAGATTTAAACAACTAGTTTTGTTGTTTGTTTGTTTTTATATGTATGCCGTGTATCATATATATGTTCTTCATGATTTTTTATTTTTAATTCATGTCGGTACATATTATATGTATTTTTAATGTTTATGGGCAGTATGACATAATATTAAAAATGGCAAAATTGGAAATTATACTAGAGTTGATTTATAGCACAAATCTAACTAGTTTGTGTTTTGGGCTTTTAAGAGAACTTATTCAATAAGAGGATTTAGTCCATTGGGCCTCGGCCTAGGCCCATCATAGGGTCATCTCTTAAAGGTTCAAGTACACAATTTCCATTAATGGGCTTGGCTAATTTAATTAAAATTGGACTTTGTTTGATCCATGAATGTTATGTATATTAATTTGCTTGTTTGGTGTGATGAATGGATATGCATGGTGCATTCATGGGCCCTGGGTTTTTGTAATTAATTATGGCCTGCGAGCCATTATGTATTATTGTAAAAGTTTCATTTATTTCTTAGAATAGAATTTACTTGAAGACTTTGTAAGTCAAGATGAAGCCCACCGGAGTAAAGAAGCCCAACTCGAAGATTCTTATGTAATAGTATAGAATCTTAGTTGTAGGTTTTATGGGCCCATGTTTGTCACGCTTTACTTTATGCAATTATTTATATATGCATGCTATGAATGGATGACAAAGCGTATGCCATGTAAGCCGTAATAAAATGAATCCCTAAAATAGTAAGTCACAAAGTTGCCTTCCTAATTCGAAACATGTCAAGGCATCGATCATCGGTAACGTAGACTAGGAGTCCTAGATGCGCCCGATTATCTTTGTGAGGCATGAGTTGTGAATGTAGGTTGGACTTAACATGGAAAGGGATGCCCGGACCTAGGCAACTAATAAATGGGTTTGTGCTATAACATCTTAAGATGTTAGCCCATTTGATCCAAGAGTCATGTACGAGTCATGATTGGAGTTATCCTACCTAAGTAACTTAACTTGTTAGGTGTACAAGCTCAGCTTGACTAATAAGGTTGTTGTGAAAAGTGGATCTTGGCCCACATTAAATCACTAACGCGAATTATTTAAAGGGATATTAATTCGGTTTGTGGGATTATTAATAAGACCTCATTTAATCTTGCTAAATTTTATTGTAGATTGAAAAATGGCATCTTCAAACAACAATTTCTCATTGCTATCGGTCCTTGAAAAGGACAAATTGAATGGCACCAATTTCATAGACTGGTCTCGAAACTTAAGGATAGTTCTTAAGCAAGAGAAAAAGTCGTATGTTTTGGATGCACCCTTGCCTCAAGAACCTGGTAGGAACGCCTCTACGGTTCAAAGGGAAACTTTTGAGACCAAGAAGAGCGACTCCAATGATGTGACCTGTTTGATGCTAGCCACTATGGTGCCTGACTTGCAAAAGCAATTTATGGACCAAGAGGCTTATGCGATCATGGTGCACTTAAAGGAGATGTTCCAAGAGCAAGCTCGTCATGAGAGGTTTGTGACAACTAAGGCCTTAATTTCCTGTAAGATGGCTGCAGGTACTCCTGTTAGTACGCATGTACTCAAGATGAAAGGGTATCTTAATACTCTTGAGAAGCTTGAGGTACAAGTACCAAAGGAATTGGCCACTGACTTGATTTTAGGATCATTGGCTGATGATTATGATCCATTTGTAATGAATTATAACATGCATGCGATGAACAAGTCAGTTACTGAGCTTCATGGGATGCTTAAGAATGCTGAAGAAAACATTCGAAAGACTAATCCCGTACTGATGGTTCAAGGGGGCATCAAGAAGGGACCGGCTAAGGGAAAAGGAAAGGGAAAGGCAAAACCCAAAAATGACCTGGCTCGGTTCAAGTCAAATGGGAGTACACCTCAGGCCCAATCCAAGCCCAAGGCACAAAAGCTCAAGGAGAGCGAGAGCACTTGCTTCCACTGCAACAAAATAGGGCATTGGAGGAAGAACTGTGCTCTCTTCAAGGAAGAACAAAAAAAGAATGGAGCCAAGGCGTCCAGTTCAGGTATTTTTGTTGTTGAAATTAACCTTTCTATTTCTACCACTTGGGTACTAGATACCGGTTGTGGTTCTCACATTTGTTCAAATGTGCAGGGGCTAAGAAATAGGAGGTTACTTGGGAAGAATGAAGTGGACCTCCGTGTGGGGAATGGAGCACGAGTTGCTGCCATGGAGATAGGCGACTATCAACTCACTTTACCTTCCGGACTTTGTTTAGTTTTGAAAAATTGTTATTATGTACCTGCTATGAGCAGAAACATTATTTCAGTTTCATTGTTGGATTTGGATGAATTTGATTTTGTTATTAAAAATGGCAATGCTCATATTCGTCGCCAAGGCATTTCATATGGCAATGCCATGTTGCAAAATGGCCTTTATATCCTTGATTTACAAAACAAAGAGTCCATATACAACATTAATACAAAGAGGGTTAAATCAAACGAATTGAACCCTACTTACTTCTGGCATTGTCGTTTGGGACATACAAACGAAAAACGCATTTCAAGACTCCATAAAACTGGAGTACTTGGGTCATTCGACTTAGAGTCTTATGATACATGCGAGCCATGTTTGCATGGAAAAATGACAAAAAGTCCTTTTAATAAGAAAAGTGAGAGGACTAATGGCTTATTGGAACTAATACATACCGATGTATGTGGACCATTAAGTACACAAGCTAGAGGTGGTTTTAGCTACTTCGTAACGTTCACAGATGACTTCAGTAGATATGGCTATGTCTATCTAATGAAGTATAAATCTGAAACTTTTGAGAAATTCAAAGTGTTTAAGAACGAAGTAGAAAAACAACTTGGCAAAAGTATAAAAGCCATTCGATCTGATAGAGGTGGCGAATACTTAAGCCAAGATTTTGACGGTCATCTAAAAGAGTGTGGTATTATTTCACAGCTCACTCCTCCTGGAACACCACAATGGAATGGTGTGTCCGAAAGGAGAAATCGAACTCTATTAGACATGGTTCGATCTATGATGAGTCAAGCAAATCTTCCTATCTCTTTTTGGGGCTATGCATTAGAAACTGCTGCGTTTCTACTAAACCGTACTCCAACTAAAGCAGTTGAGAAGACACCATACGAGGTATGGACTGGGAAAGAACCCAATATGTCATTTCTTAGGATTTGGGGCTGTGAAGCACATGTTAAGAAATTAACATCTAACAAACTAGAGTCCAAATCCACTGTCTGCTTATTTGTGGGTTATCCCAAAGAAACAAAGGGATACTACTTTTACTCACAAGCCGAGAACAAAGTATTTGTTGCTCGCAAGGCTGTTTTCTTGGAAAAGGAGTTCCTTCTCAAGAAAGATAGTGGGAGTAAAGTAGAACTTGGAGAAATTCAAGCGCCACAAATTCCTATAGAGGATGAGTTGGAAATGGGATCAAGTTCACAACCACTTGTGGAACAAGAACCCATTACACAAGTACCTAGAAGGTCCGGTAGGGTACGTCAGGAGATTCAGAGATATGGATTTCTAATCACCGACAGTGACACTATTGAGTTAGTAGATCGTGAGGATCCTACTACCTACCGAGAAGCTATTGAAAGCCCAGACTCAAAAAATTGGCTTGAAGCCATGAAATTCGAGATGCAATCAATGTACGATAACCAGGTTTGGACCTTGGTTGATCCACCGGAAGGGGCTAAGGTAATTGAATGCAAGTGGCTATTTAAACTCAAAGCTGATAAGACCTACAAAGGTAGACTAGTAGCAAAAGGTTTTCGACAAACTCATGGTGTAGACTATGATGAAACCTTTTCGCCTGTAGTCATGCTCAAGTCCATTAGGATCTTGCTTGCCATAGCTGCATATCATGATTATGAGATATGGCAAATGGATGTCAAAACTGCTTTCCTTAACGGAAATTTACTTGAGGATGTGTATATGACACAACCTGAAGGTTTTGTCAATCCCAAGCATCCTAAGAAGGTTTGCAAGCTTCAGAAATCCATTTATGGATTAAAGCAAGCATCCCGAAGTTGGAATCTTCGTTTTGATGAGGCAGTCAAAGAATTTGACTTCGTCAAGAATGAAGATGAGCCTTGTGTATACAAGAAGGTTAGTGGGAGCATAGTAGTATTTCTGGTCCTGTATGTGGACGACATCCTTCTCATTGGGAATGATATTCCAACATTGCAAAAGGTTAAGCAATGGTTGGGGAAATGTTTCTCAATAAAAGACTTAGGTGAAGCTGAGACAATACTTGGCATTCGGATCTACAGAAATAGATCGAATCGGCTATTGGGACTAAGTCAAGAAAAGTACATAGACAAGGTACTAAAGCGTTTTAGTATGGGAGACTCAAAGAAAGGGTACATACCTTTGGCTTTGGGAGTTCCTTTAACTAAAGAACAGTGCCCTAAAACCAAAGAGGAAAGGGACAACATGAGTAGAATCCCATATGCATCTGCTATTGGATCTATCATGTACGCTATGTTATGTACTAGGATGGATGTTGCTCATGCACTGAGTATAACCAGTAGATTTCAGCAAGACCCTGGTGAAAAGCACTGGTCTGCTGTAAAAGGGATTCTAAAGTACCTGCGAAGGACTAAGGATCACTTATTGGTGTATGGTGGTCAGGAAGAGCTCGTCATACAAGGCTATGCCGATGCTGCTTTTCAAACCAGCACTCAGGACTCAAGATCGCAATCTGGATTCGTTTTTGTTTTAAACGGTGCTGCTGTCAGCTGGAGAAGCTCAAAGCAAGAGACCGTTGCCGACTCAACTACAGAATCTGAGTATATTGCAGCAAGTGAGGCTGCAAAAGAGGCTGTTTGGATTAGAAATTTCATTTCTGGATTAGGAGTGGTCCCAAGCATCCTAGATCCATTAGAAATTTTTTGTGACAACAACGGGGCCATTGCACAGGCCAAAGAGCCCCGGTCACACCAGAAATCCAAACACATACTCAGGAGGTACCACCTGATCAGAGAAATCATTGATCGTGGGGACGTCAAGGTCAGCAAGATAGCAAGTGAAGACAATGTAGCAGATCCTTTGACGAAACAGTTACGCCCAAATCTGCACGAAGCTCATTTGAGAGCATTCGGTCTTAGGGCTATGCCAAATTGGGACTAGTGCTAGTGGGAGATTGTTAGTGTAAGCCCTAGCCCCAATACATTGTAATAAAACACTTTAGTTAATAAATGAGGCATTTGTTTTATCCATTGTATTCCTGTGCATATCAATTGATAGAACTATCCAAGAATGTTGTTTCAGTTTAAGTTATCATGTGTGAGGCACATGGTTGTAAGACCTTGAAATAAATGAGACTTCATTCTAAATATCCCTAGTCAGTCATTGTTATGGGAATAACAAATGAATTAAGACTAGTATGCTCTCTCTGATTAGTTGAGTTCTGTCTTACGGATCATAAGGACAAAAGTGTCAATCAGAGATCATAGATACATGTTTATAACATGGTATTTAGATACGATCCACACATGAGAACACTACATGGTACAAGTCATAAGTGTTCCTCATATGCAAGTTTTGTATCAGAGTTCTTAGACCTAAAATATCTATGAAACTCTTTATGAATTACTGTGTACTTTGACATACACCTAACGTGCTCGTAACTGAGTGACAAGTATGGGTATGCTTGGGTATGCATTGATTCATGTTAGAGAGCATGAGAGAAGTGAAGGGATTACCCCTCTCTATAAGAGAAAAAAATATCATCGGCCACTTGATCAGTGAACTGAGAAGTGTATGGCCATACCGAGATGTAATAATGTGCAATCATTATTTATCTGAGAGTTCAGTGTCACTGGAATATCAAGAAAGGAATTAACTTACACATGAGGATGACTTGTTCCATGCCTTATGTTAATTCTGATATTTATGGGTAAGGGACTATACAAAATTGCATTAGGTCATCAAATGCCATTTGCATTTTCATTTAATTTGGAATGCTATAAATATCTTGCTAGAGAATATATATAGCCTTTGAATTAATTCATTAATTCAATTGCCAATATTAAATGGACCTATAGGATCGCACACAAAGCATTGGGCTTAAAATATTTAAATAAGGCATTGAGCATTAATTTGGGCTTTTAATAAAAGTCAAGCTAATGTATGTAATGGGTATTAAATTGCTATTGGACCTTGGTCCATGAGAGAGGAAGATTTCGGCCCACATGGTTTAATGTCAATTAATTTAATAATATTGATTAAGTTAATTGAGTATTAAATCCTAATTGAATTTTAAATTCAAAAGGGTTTAAATTAATGTTTGTTACTTATCTATAGGAAGTGTTTAAGGTTGAATAAACTACTTTTAGGTGGTAAAATTCGGAATAAACACTTGCCATAAGATGAGGATAAAGATTAAAAAGAAAAACCCGAGTGAAAAGATGATAGTAGGCGTGAACTTCCCTCTCTCTCTCTAAAAATCTTTTCTTGGCCGAAATACATAAGGAGAAGAATTCTTTCTTGCTTTCTTGTGTGATTAGGCATTAATAGCACCAAAAGAAAGTACAAGATCAAAAATCTTGTAGCTTTAACCCTTGCCATTACACAATACTTATATTGAGAGCTAGCATTCTCGGTTTTAAGCCTTGCTTGAAAGTGTGTGTGTGAGCATAGAGAGGATTGGCGCAAAGGCTATTCCTTGGCATTGGTGGTGAAGATCAAAGGTGGACAATATCATCTTAGTTGCTGGTCATCATCAAATTCATTTCGGAATAGGCATCTAAAGTTGTACGTTTTTAAAAACCCTAAAAGTGCATGTTTCGATTCTTGTCGTGGATTTGTTTGATGTGTATGATCGTTTTTCGATATTTTTCCGCTGCGTTATCTACATACACATACCATGACATATTCCATCAATAAGAGCTCAGTATCCTCAGTTATTTGGATTAGGTGAGAATTTCGAGGATGAAATTCTGTTAAGGAGGGGAGTATTATAATGTCCTGTTCCCACCCTAGCAGTTTGAGCCTTGTGTGTGTGTGATTTTGTATATATAATTTTTGGCATGTGTTATTTTTTGAGTATGTGTTATGGTTTAAATTATAGTATTATGTATTTTGGGGTTTTGTTGGGTGTGAGTGTGTGTATGGGATTAGGATGTGTTTTAGTAAGGTTAGTTTGGGGTGTATGAGAGAGGATGGTAGTTGGGTGTGTGTAGACACCGGGTCCCGAGTCAGGTTTAAAAAAAAAACAAAAAAAAATGGCAATGGCAAATTTGGGTCCTTGATAAATTTCTACGAACAAAATACATAAAATATGTAGGTAAAATAAAAAAATTGAGATTAGGATAATTTAATTAGATAAATTAAAAATTTAAATCAGGTTAATTTAGTTAGTTAATATTATAAGATAAATTAAAGCTGAAAAAAGAAAATAAATATAGGGTTTAATTAGATAAAATATACGTAATAATTTAAGTACATTAATTAAATTAAAAAGGTATAAAAATATGGAGTATTTAATTAACAGAGTGTTTAATTAATTAGATGTGTAATAATTTTGGTAAATTAATTAAATTAAAAAATGGAGGAAGTTATTAGAGGAACCAAAACTAACCCTAATATGGGGTATAAAAAGAAAGAGATGAAGAAGTAGTGGGGGGGGGGGCTCTCTCGGCTGGATTGAAAAAATTGAAAGGAAAAAATAGAAGGAAAAAGGAAGAACAAGAGAGAGCAAGGGGCTCTCGGCAGCTAAGGAAAACCAGAAAAGAAAGAAAAGAAAAATAGAGAGAGCTGGGCAGAGGAGGACCAAGGCAAAAAGAACACAGAAAAAGGGAAAAATAGAATAGAAAAACAAAGAATAAAGAGAGAGCAAGAACACAGATCCAAAGAAAGAAAGGAAAAGGAAAATAAAAAGGGAAAGAAATAGGAAATACAAAGCCAAAGAGGAAGAAAACACAGAGGAGGACCTAAATCAAAGAATTAAAGGAAAATAAAGAGAGATAGAAAGAAAGAACAAAGAGAGAAACAGAGGAAAGAGGGACACGGAAAACGCAGCCAACGGGAAACCAGAGGGAACGGCGCCGAAGGAGAAGAGAAAAGAGGGGGAGGGAGGCAGAGCCGCCGGCTACCCCCGGAGCCGGAATGGCCCACGCGCCCCACCGGCGCACTCCCAGCAGCCGGACGAGGTAGCCGGCACCCGCCGTTCCCCATCACTCGCCGGCAGCAGAGCGCGTTGGAGGAAAACCAACGACGTTTCCAATGAGTTTTTCGGAGAAATGGCAGCGCCGTTCGGCGCGTGACCTACAGCGTCGGGATCAGGGAGCTCCGATCTACCTGGTAATGGTGGCGGTGTCGTCGACGGCATCTCCGGTGGTCTTCCGGCGAAGAAATCCGGTGACCCCTTCCCTTTTTTTTATTATTATTATTCTTTTTATTATTATTATTATTATTATTTATTAATATTCTGTTTTTTATTTATTTGTTTATTTATTATTATTATTATTATTTGATTGTTGCCGGCAACCAGACGCAGCTGATGGAGGCGGAGGTGACGTCAACGGCGGCTCCATCGACGCTCCGGTGAGGCTCCGACCGGTAAGTCCTTTTTCTTTTTTTTTATATTTATTTTATTTTTATTATTATTTTTATTATTATTTTTTATTAATATTCTGTTTTATATTATTATTATTATTATACATTTATTTATTTTCTGTTTATTAGTATCATATCATTATTATTTATTTTCTGTTTATTAGTATTATATTGGTATTATTATTATTATTACTAGTATTATTATTATTTTTAGTATTTATTATTATGGTTATATTATTATTGTTATTATTATTTTTATTTATTTATCTACTATTACTATTATTGAGTTATATTAATTTTATTGTTATTAGTATAATTTATCTATTATTATATGCATTATTGTATTTATTTATTATTCGTCGTTGCATTTTGTGATTATTGATTATTATTATTGTTGAGGTTATTATTATTATTATTATTATTATGATTTGTTATTATCACTTTAATTGCTTATTATTATAATTGTTATTATTGTGTTTAGTTATTATGCATCGTTATTATTATTTTCATTATATTGCATTATCACTACTATTGCTATTATTGTTATATATATTTTTGTTTTACTATTATTATTATTACTATTGTTTTACGATATTATTATTAGTATTTTTTATTTTCATCGTATTTGGTTATCATAATTGTTATTGCGTTTTTATATTCATTAATTCTCGATTTATTCATTCAATTATTTATTTAATTATTTATCTATTTATTCATTTATTTATCACCCAATTTAATTTAATTCGTTATTAATTTTAATTATTTCTCTCAATTTACTTTATTCAATTATTTGTTTATTTGTTTATTTAATTATTTATTTATTCATTATTAATCAATGTCATTTTCTGTCTTGGCCGCAATGCGGGAGGCATATGACTCGTCTGGGAAGCATGGTCGGAACACGTAGATTAAGATTTATTTATTAGTTATTATTTGGAAATATGTAATTATTATTTTATTCTTTTTATTCGCTTGTAGTCTGTAATAATAAAGGATTTTTGATTGAGCTTAAAAAACCACCACAAAATGTTTTCTACTAAAATGAAGATTTGTTAATAAAACTGGACCAATGTCCTCGTTTTCATCACGAGCCAAAAGGTTCAACTTGATTTGAGAATTTTATACTTTTTTGTAAAATGAGTATTTGGGAACCAATGTTCCCACCCGATTTATGCTTGTTTTGTACCTTATTCATAATGGGGGTTGTATTCTGCCCCTAACTTTATTGTAATTTACTTTTACTTTTATTTTTCGCTTTTACGTGAATGATCGTTATGGAAATATAGTGAAATAATAAATTCAAAACCTAATTGTAAGATTAATCAAAATACGAATAAATGAGAAGTCCCGATCCTATCTCTGGTCTTTGGGCTCAATGAGGCGAGAGGTCCATTTCGATGTTTCATTGGAATGGGATCTCCAAGATACCTCTTGTGTCCCACCAAAAGACTCAATTTACAATCCTAGGCTCCATAGGGTTAGAGGGTCATTCCAATGTTCTATTGGGGTGAATGCCTCCAAGACCCCTTTGGTTTGCCCAAAATGGATAAATGTGCCGTCTTAGGCTCACTGAGACAAGACGAACTTTCCCAATGTTTTATTGGGTGGCGACTCCATGAAACCTCCTTGTTGCCCAAAATAGACGCACTTGTAAATACCATACAAGTTCCAATGAACCTCTCCAGATCGCCCTAAAGCGGGCCTTTGGGAAGCTGCGGGGTTTGGCGCGCGTCACAGTGTGTCTTGGGGTAGTCTTCTAATAGGAGGCTACCATGTGGCAAGTGGGGAGGATATAAATAGTGGAGAGAGGAGAGAAAAGATAGCTATTCCTTTTTCCTTTTCCCCGTTTCTTCCTTTCTCCCCCATTCTTCATCTTCTTCTTCCTTTCTTCTTTGTTTTCTTGTGATACTTCCCTTTTGCTGGAATTTTTGGTGAGTTTTGGGTAATTCTAAGTTGATTTGGGTAAGTGGTAGCTAATTCTTTTTCTTCATCCTCTTCTTCCCTTTTTAATTTGGTTAATTGGGTATTTTTGGGTTAAGAATTTGAATTCTATTTTGATGGGTGTTTTGGCTCAGAGATCCCTCCTAGAGAGCCTAAGGGCAAGGTGATAGCAAGTGGAAGTGGAGCCCCGTGATAAGAGCTCAAGAATTCGAGGTTTGGGAACGTTGTTACTTTTGTGTATTTTGTGTATTTTTGTGCTTTTGTGGAAATTATTGGAATTGATGAGATATATTGTGTGTATTTTTATCTAAACGACATGGGAGCTGATTATTTTGAGTTGCGATGCATAATCTGTGAAGAATTGAACCTAAGCATGATTTTGTATGAATTTCTAAGAGAAAGTGCTGATTTATTGAATTTTGGCATTTAATCTTGTTAATAGTGTGTTTTGATGCTAATAATTGGATTATAAGTCGGATTTTAGGCTTATTAAGATGTTATGAATGATTAATTTGTGTGGGATTGAGTTTTGAAGTCAATTGGCGGTTTGGGTGATTTTGGGAGTGTGATTTCTTCAGATTTTCGCATAAGAGCTGGAAATCACGACTCTGTCGCAAGCGCGACACTGTTGCAAGATCGTGATAGAGCTCGATGAATTCAACTTTCGAGCATGGCCAAGCATTGGGTTGTCGAGCTACCGCAGTGAGAGCTCTCTGCCGCGAGCTCGACAGAGCGCTCGGTTACCGAGCGGAATGGGCATCGTGAGCACCCCCTATGTGCGAGCGCGACAGCTTTGGCTGGCCGCTCACTATCACGAGCGCGATAGTGAGATGTGCTTCCGTCTCCTCATGAGAGTGAAGACTGTCGTGGTCGCAACTTGGGCTAAATTTTGCCTATATCGCTAGCGCGACTGACGTCATGAGCACGACAGACATCTCGAGCGCGACACCTCCTGGCTTCAATTTGAGTTTTCTTTTATGCTTTCAATGTTTAGTTTTCGAACTTGTGGAGCTTTTAGAATTATGTTTGGTCAATTTTATGAATTATATGAATGTGACTTGATGAATTATGCGTGACTTGCGAGAGTCAATAAGTGGATAAATAGGCATGCCTGTAGAGTTCAGTTAGCTGCAGCCATGCGTATGCATTCTCGACCCTGATCAGGTCCCTGTTTGGATCCTCGCGATCCCTTTTAAACTTGAATCTTCTTTAAGATTCCATGCGAAAATGTTTGAAATAAAAAGAAAAGAATAATTTTGATACCCTCGGGTATCCATGCGTTTTGAATGAATATGCGTTACTCGCTATCCACTATTTTGAATAACCAGGTTTACTATATTCGTGTGTTTTAATTCAGTTCAGTATAAATGATTGTGTGATTAATGATGTTAACATCTTCAGTATGATGAATTATTTATTAAGAAATGATTTTTAGTATTTGCCATGTGTATGTGGTTTGCTTCTGACGTCCACTGTGAGTGGTCGTCTTTCATTGTGTTTTCCCCACTAAGCGTATTTACTTAGCACGGGTGTTTCATCCGTGCAGGTGTGGAAGATGTTGGAGTTTTTGGGCAGGGTGATCTGCTTCAGCATGGCCAACACAACTAGGAGGGAGAGATTTTGTAGTATAAGATTGTACTTTTTGTATATGTATTAGTTTATACATTTTGTAATGAGGACTCTTGATGTAAACTCTACTTTTGTAGTTTGGATTTGATATCAATTATCTATATGGTTTTCTGTGCTAAGGCACCTTTATGTTTGGATATGTAAAGACTATATTGTAAATTAATAAAATACTGTACTTTTGTTTTTAGCCTCCGTCTTTTATTTTAAGGAAATTTTATTTTACCCTGTTTGAATGAATGATTTGTAACTTCATTTGCTTGTATGAGGTTTTGTGTAGCGTGACAACCCTCATCTATCGGGGTCCTTCATCCTCTTCGAGGGATGAGGCTCCCCACGTATAGGTAAGGAGTGTCACAATATTTGTTTTGATATACATTGGAGGATAAAAAAAACTTGTGTTGGAGTTAGTTATGGAGTTGGATGTGTGATTTTAGATGTTAAAAAAAACATTTTTCTTTTACAGATGGATAGGGGAAACTTTATCTGTTTCTCTAGTTAATTAATATTTACTTGTTATGTTTAAGACGAACATAAGTTTTTCTTTTTTAGCGCAGGTCTTAGTGCTCTTTAGCTTGGTGTGTAGCACTCCATATTTTGGTCATTCAACGGACTGGGGAAGGTGTTTTACATTTAGTAAATGTGTCTTTATTAAGAAGTTCAATGGCCAATTCCCTATTTCTTGTTGCATTTTCCTTCTTCTTCATCGCTAACTCTTGTTCCTTTATATTCTTGAACTCCTAAAGCATAAATGCTTTCGATGTGCAAGTTGAAGTGATCTTTTCCACTGCATCATCGATATTGGAAGCAATAACCTTCGCTTTTGATTTTCCTTCGTTCTTTCTCTTAGTTACTTCTCTGCCTTGTGGATGAACTATAGATTAAATATCTGCATCCCCATCATTTGGTGGATTGGATGATGTTGGGTACCCTCCATAAGCATTTATCTTTGTTCGTTTTAAACTTCCCCTACAAGTTCAAGATTTCTCTATTTTGATTAGCAACGAAGTATATTCCTATTGTATGTTATGTCCGCAAGTGCACGGTTTACCGTTTAGTACTTAAGATATCGTTCCCTCAAGGAACATGTTGGATCATTACTCACTATGTCTTGATCTCAATCTTATTTACAAAGTTCACTAATTTGGGTAAAAGACTAAACTATTGGTATTATATTATTACTAAGTTATTTATTAATACTACTTTAATTATGATCAAATAAGACAAATATAATAAATGGTTTGATTTAACAAATGCGAAACTTGATAAATATTCTCGTAGTTTGAAATTAATCTTTAATATGAAAGTCAAGTTGACATGAAGATCTAAATGGCTCTCTCGACTTGAAATAGAATGCCTAAACATGCAAGTATAATTTCTAACCCTTAACTCTCATTATAGAATTAGAGTATTATATTTACATATTTTAAGAATATAAATCAACCTATAACAACTATCATAATCATCTTGGTCTCCCTAGCAAATGTTATGACAATGAATTTCTAATAGCTTTAAGTAAGAATATATCTCTCGAACTATACTCTCACTTATAAAGATCATTGAAATAATACTATAAAAGAATTCTAAAAAAATTAAAGATTACTTGTATTAATGAGAATAAATAAACATTAAAATAATTATTCAAATTCCTAGAAACATCATTCAAGTAATTACAAAGAAGAAAAGAATAATTGAGGATAAATAAAAGTTGATCTCTCAATCCTTTACTTATTAAATGTTCTTCTTCTTCCTTGATCTTGTCATCTCTTTAAAAGTGAATTTAAACTTTAATTGTTTTTTCTCCCCTCTAAAAACTCTCTCTTAAAAACTCATAGAAAACTAACTCCTCCTAACCTTCCTTGATCTTCATTGCCCTTATATCTCTTTTGCAAAACAATATGACCCTTTAAGCACCCTTCCAAAGGTACACAACCCTTAATGAAATGTCATGTCTCTATGTAACTTTGTTTGAAATTCGAATGCATAACCTCCCTCCATCGTGCTCATGACAGAACATGCATCCTCTTGATTTGCTTCTTCTTTCCCTTCCTAGGTCACACTCGCGATGGTTGTCACGCTCGCGATAGAACATTAACTTCTTTGCTTACTTTGCCTTTTTTTTCCTAATTATTTCTCCATTTACTCCTATAATCACACAAAAAAAAAACATAAAATATACCAAATTCTAAACATAAATAACTAAAACTAAACTTCATATGATGATTCCAGACACAAAACACTAACTAAATATGAACTATTTAAGCTCATATCAAGTCCCCACACTTAAACCTTTGCTTGTCCTCAAGCAAAAACTTAAAATGCAAGAGACAAAAACACAAACACAAAAAACATAACAAAACTAAAACACGACAACATGATAACATGGAATTTTATACCTTATAAATACTTGGTAACAAATGAAACAACTTCCATCTCACAAATCCAATAGTCTATGTCAACAAATTCCCAAGCAATATCATGGACCATCAAACTTTAACATCCATGTACACCTAACTAAAAAGTTATGAGAATGCAAAACACTAGAATATAGAAACTTTAAAAATCAAATTTCTTACAACAGGTATCAATTATTGCAAATGTCACATTTCCTAAAGTAACTTTCTCTTTAGGCAAACACTTTCCCTCGCAACACTCAAGTATTTATTAGGTTAGTGTTTCACTCCTTCCCTCAATACACCAATACATACCATAAGCTTGTAAATGAGTAAAAATCTCCACTACTTGACAAATGAATGTACAAAATCAAAGGGTCTTAGTAAATGTTATAACTTGGCTTAGGTTAGGGTGGGAATAACTTTTGGTTAAGTAGTTTAAATTGTGAAAAGAAAAGCACCTACCAAATCATATAAGACTTAAAATTATAAAGCATAGTATGATACATATGAATTCTAAGTCTTAATTTTTTTTCTTCTTTTTTTTAGGACACTCTAGTTCCCTTTTATTTATGTCCACAACTTTCTTTCTCTTATATAGTTTTTTGTTTCTTTTTTTTAGGACATATATTTAGTTAGGGAAATTTGCCTCAAGTGACATAACAAGAACCAATCCTCCAACAAATATCATGCCAAAAGAAAAGTTAAGCATTTAAAAAAAAAATTAAGGCTAAAAATGTGTTTTTTAAACAAGAAAATGGCTAATGGCTTAAAATTGGCTACCTAAAATCAGAAGGGTGGTTTTTTAAGCAATTTAAAATGGCTAATTCTAATGCTCTCATCATGTTTCATGCACAACTTATACTAAATGTAGTCTTGAAACTTACTCATAACAAGTTCTAGTGTATATAGATATAAAAGGGCTCTCTTACAAGGAAATATATCATCATTAGGCCCAAAAACTCACAAGCCAAGAACTCACAAGGATATTAATTACTCTAAGTAATGCTTCATTAACACAACCAAAGATACCTATATAAAGAAAAACAACTTAGATAGAACCCACATCAAATTGCTTGGCAAAAATATATACCCTTCATAGGTGCACAACCATTCTAAAGTCTAATATCCAACAACATTCCTTAAAAATTTCATCCACTAGACTAATAAACGCAAAATACAAGAAGTTTTATAAAATTGTTCCCAAAGATCCTCAAATTTAAAGGCTCCTCAAACACACATCAAAAACTAAAACACAAAAGTTACAAAAACACACAGTCTTCCCCACACTTAAAGGACACAATGTCCTAACTGTGTAAGAAAAATGTACAACTTAACACAAACTAGAAAAATAGGACAAACAAAATGCAAAACAAAGAAAAAATAAAAAAAAAATGAAATGAAGGAAAAGTACCCTCAAGAAGGTCCACTAGGAGAACTTGGTTGAGAAAGAGTGAACTCAACATGTTGCTTGTGAAAGAAATACATCAATTTGCGGTGCATCGACTTGTGACTGCAACTCAAATCCTTAAGGTCAGTCTCAATTCCATCCACCTTCACGGCAAGAGTTTTGTTGATAGCATCAAGAACATCTAAACGATTGAGCACCTGTTGCCAACCCATAGAACTAGCTCCTTCTTGAGCCTCAGAAACTAAATCATCATTGTCTTCATCTAAATCAGTAGTGATAGTAGCCTCAGGAATAGGGATCTTTTGCTTGCCCTTGCCCACATTCGTCTTGGCTGTGCACTCCTCATAAGATAAAAACTGAGGTGGCCAACCAACTCTAGTGACTAATTGGGAATACTTAAAAATGATAACGTCAAACATTGGAATATGCTCATCATCCTCAGGCTCAAAACCCTCCAGCTAGCCCAATAACCCAAAATGATCCCAATCACCATATGCCCCATGCCGACCATTTTGTTCTTTGAAATAGAGGCATTGTACGAGCCATCAAAAATGAACGAAATAAAGCACAGACTCTTTTTAGCCTGGCGTAAAGACAACATAAAAAGATCCTTTGTTTGAACTTTGTTGTTCTCAATGTGTCCAAACAAAACATTACACATATATTTATGCAAAAGAAAATAAACATTATTTTTAATTAACTTATTAGAAGAATTTTTAGGCTCATAACTTCCTAAACCTGTTAGTTTTTTCCATGAGTCAGAAGCTACAAAATGCTGAGGCGCAAAAATTTGACCATCCAAAGGAAATCCAAACTAGGCATGCATTTCATTAAAACCAAAAGTATATTCATTTCCATCATGCCTAAATTTAAATTGAACCTTCCAATTATCAATATAAGCCAAAGTGACAAAAAATTCTAAAGCCCAATCTCTCCTAACAGGCAATTGTAAATGAGCAAATTATTCCCATTTTATATATTTCAACAATTTACCAAAATCTTGACTAACAATAATGCTTCTAATAAATTGAAATCTAAATGCAACATACCAACAATCTCCTTTTTAGAAAAATACTCAAATTTTTTTCCTTCCTCATTAGATAATAAAGGAAATGGACATTTATATAAACGAGAAAGAACGGTAGAACCTGGAACTTGAGAAGAAAAAGCAGCTTCTTTCCCCATGCGTCGATCTTCCATCTTCTTCAAACAAATTAAAAACGTGAAGTAAAAGAAAAATGCCAGCAGCCTCACCAGTTGAAGAAGGAAGATGAAGTGAAAAGAAAATGTTTGAACAAGAAAATGCAAATGGATAATGGAAAAGAGGGAGATGAAGTGAAAAAGTATTGTTTGAATTTTTAAAATATGGAATTGAAAACATTTAAAGGTGTGACAAACTAAAAAGAGTGGATTTAAAACATTTAAAATCTAGAGAAAAATTTAAAATCCACCCATCATTGCAAGCGCAATGAATGTCGTGCTCGTGACAGGACCAATCTATGAGTGTCACAAATGCGAGTAATTCGCGCTCACGACATAAGCTTTTCTTCAAAAAATGAAAAAAGATAGCCTAACAGGGTTGCGAGTGCGATTAATGTCGTGCCCACGACATAAGTTAAAGTTGGAAAACTTTTGGAAAGTTTGTGAAAGGAATTCAAATTTTCCAATTTATATAACTATGGAAAACATTAAAATAATTAAAACAATAGTAATAATAATTCAAAACAAAATAAAAAGAAAATTCATTTAGAAAGAAAACAAATGTCATCAACCAAACCAAGAGAAATACATGAAAACTCTCTACTATGGAAACTTTCTTCCAAATAAACTTTAAACCTCTGGCCATTGGCCTTAAATAAATCCCCTTAATGATTTTTGAGCTCTAAGAATCCATGATCAAAAACTTGAGTTACATCAAATGGATCACTCTAACGAGATTTAAGTTTTCCGAGGAATAACTTTAACCTAGAATTATACAAAAGTACCTCATCCCTTATCTTATGACTCTTATGACATAAATGTGCATCATGCCATATATTAGTTCTCTCTTTATATATTTTTGCATTCTCATAAGAACTAAGATATAACTCATCTAATTCATTCAATTGCAAAAAATGCTTAGAACCAGGTTGTTTTAAATCAAAATTTAATGCTCTAATGGCCCAAAATGCCTTATGTTCTAATTCAATCAGCAAATAACAAGCCTTGCCAAATGCTAGCCTATAAGGAGACATGCCAAGAGGGGTTTTGAATGCTGTATGATACGCTTATATTGCATCATCTAACTTATGTGCCCAATCTTTCCTTGAATTTGAAGTAGTCTTTTTAAGGATCCATTTCAACTCCCTATTAAGCACTTTTACTTGACCACTAGTTTGTGGGTGATAAGGTGTAACACCCCAATATCCCCTAGAGGATATAGGAGCACTACATAAACACAAGCTTATCGAAACACATAATGCAAGATTAATTTAACAAAGATTATAATTTTTATAGTAATTCATACATATAAATGTACAGTCTCTAAAACATTTACTCTTATTTACATGATTTAATTACAATAACCCTTACATGCTCATTACAAAAATATACATATACAAAAAGAATACTTCACGCTTCAATCCTAGTGGCACGCAGATGGCAACTCGCTCAAGGTACTCCAAAAAAAACTCAAGAACCTACACGGAAAAAAATTCGTGCTGAGCGAAGGCTTAGTGGGGAGAAAACAATACAATTGACTTGTCACGAAGTCACAACAATTATTAAAACATATGCAAATACTAAAGTCACATAATAACATTCCTTACATATCATCATGTTTTCATACGTTAGCATTTCACTGAATCACTAGGTCATTTCCACTGTTAGTAATAATCAATTTAACATAATACAATCATATCACTTTAATTGCCTGAACTTCTAACAATAGTGGATAACGGGTACACTCTCAAAACACTGGCATGCAGTAACAACCACTAGGAGACCGAAGTCTCCAATCACTAGGATACCTTTCGGTATCGAACACTAAGCACCTTTCTGTGCAAACACTAGCAACTATAAACACTAACCCTCATAGGCATGCCTATCTATCCACAACTAGGACACAGGAAAGCGACTAATCATATTGCTCATAGATTCACTTTGTATTCATATAGTTCATGTACACTATAAGCATTTCAAGTAGACAAATATATCAAAACATCGCTATAAGCATGCATTCCTTATATACATTTCACTTTTACAATAAACAAGTGCATTTTCATTTATTATATTCACTCTTTTATTACTTATCTTATCACATTCCATTCTATTCTATAGTCCATTCAATGTATAATGACACATCTTATGTGTATTTAATCACATTTTTTTTCATGATTCACTCATATATAGTTATACATTTGATTACATATGGTCAATATCAAATGCCATATAAATTTTTATAATTAAGAAGCATCTATACACTTAATTATTTTATCAAACCATTATGCTATAGTATCATTTACTTATAATTTCAATTGAAAAACATACTTGTGAAGAAGTTCGGGTGTGTTTCGGGAGGAAAAACACACGAAACATACAAAATAAGGGAGTGTAACGGTGGCCAATTATTCGTGCTAGCCATGGTGTCACAAATAAGAGGAAAAGCCCTCAACTAACATTCTTTGTCGCGCTCGCAACAGAGGCATCCAATAGGTGACCCTCCAAAATAAGAATAAGAGGACAGTTTTTCACCTCAAGTTGCACCGCATAAACCAACATCTAACCCTCATTTTTAGGCAAAACTTCCTTCTTAACAATTTATTCCTAGGATACTAAATTTCATATGGCACAAATTGTAGGCCATTTGGACATTTAAATCATCAGATATGATCCAAACAACTTAAACTACTCCCTTGAACTCTGCCAGAGAAGATACCCTTCTGTTGTGGCCACTTTTGGGATACTTAGAGCTAAACTTAGCTCAAACATTTTCTTAGACATTTTTAGGCATGGATCGTAGGTTTCATCTCCAATTTGAATCAACCAATTTATAGCTCCAAAACTCGACTTATGGCCAAAACAATCACTAAAGGTCAAGAGAGACCCACACAAAAACTCACCCTATAACACCCCAATACCCCCTAGAGGATATAGGAGTGATACACAAACACAAACTTATTGAAACACATCATGCAAGATTACTTTAACAAAGATTATAATTTCTATAATAATTCATACATATAAATGTAGAGTCTCTAAAACATTTACTCTTATTTACATTATTTAATTACAATAACCCTTACATGCTCATTACAAAAATATACATATACAAAAAGAATACTTCAAGCTTCAATCCTAGTGGCCCGCAGATGACAACTCGCTCAAGGCACTCCAAAAAAACTCAAGAAACTACACGGAAAAACATCCGTGCTGAGCGAAGGCTCATGGGGAGAAAATAATACAATTGACTTCTCCCAAAGTCACAATAATTATAAAAACATATGCAAATGCAAATGTCACAGAAGAACATTCCTTGCATATCATCATATTTTCATACATTAGCATTTCACTGAATTACTAGGTCATTTCCACTGTTAGTAATAATCAATTTAACATAATACAATCATATCACTTTAATTGCCTGAACTTCTAACAATAGTGGATAACGGGTTCACTCTCAAGATACTGATGTGCAGTACCGAGCACTAGGAGACCGAAGTCTCAAATCACTAGGATACCTTTCGTTATCGAAAACTAAGCACCTTTCGGTGCAAACATTAGCAGCTGCAACCACTCATGCCTATCTATCCACAATTCAGACACAAGCAGGCGACTAATCCTATTGCTCATAGATTCACTCTGTATTCATATAGTTCATGTACACTATAAGCATTTCAAGTAGATAAATATATCAAAACATCGCTACAAGCATGCATTCCTTATATACATTTCACTTTTATAATAAACAAGTGCATTTTCACTTAACATATTCACTCTTTCATTACTTATCTTATCACATTCTATTCTATTATATGGTCCATTCAATGTATAATGACATATCTTTTGTGTATTTGACCACATTTGTTTTCATGATTCACTCATATATAGTTATACATTTGATTACATATGGTCAATATCACATTCCATGTCATTTTCGATAATCATGAAGCATGTATACACTTAATTCTTTTATCAAACCATTATACTATAGCATCATTTACTTATAATTTCAATTGAAAAACATACTTGCGAAAAAGTTCTTGTGTGTTTCGGGGGGAAAACACATGAAAAATACAAAACAAGGGAGGCTACCAGTGGCCAATGATTCATGCTAGCCATGGGGTCCCAAATAAGAGGAAAAGCCCTCAACTGCGTTAGAGGCATCCAATGGGTGACCCTCCAAAATCAGAATAACAGGACAACTTTTCACCTCAAGCTTGCACTGCATAAACCAATATCTAACCCTCATATTTAGGCAAAACTTCCTCTTAAAATTTTATCTCTAGGATGTTATATTTTATACGGAACAAATTGCAGGTCATTTGGACATCCAAATCATCAGATATGATCCAAACAACTTGAACTACTCCCTTGAACCTGGCCAGAGAAGATACCCTTCTATTTTTTCCACTTATGGGAGCTCAAACATATATCTTAGACATTTTTAGGCGTGGATCGTAGGTTTCACTTCCAATTTCAATCAAGCAATTTAGAGCTCCAAAACTCCACTTATGGGCAAAACAGTCACTAATGGTCAAGAGAGACCCACACAAAAACTTGCCCTACAAGCACATCTCTTTAGCACTCACTCATCTATGCTTCTTTCTCACCCAACACAAGTCAATACCACATACAAGCATTTAATTACACATTTCCATCATCTAAGCATGCACAACAGCTACACATCTATACAATCAAATACTCCCATACCTTTAAGAAGCTTGATCTTTCTTTGGCTTGCTCAAACCTTCTCTTTTCCCTTATCCTTTACTCTAACCTCAGCTACCAACACAAAACCATCCAAGAGTCATTCACAAATCAATACACAAAGCTTAAATCACATACAAGGGAATTATGATTCCCATCCAGTCCTAATTAAGGAAAAAAATTGAAAAGAATTAAAAACTGCACAGCTTGCGCGCACTTGTTATGGAATTCATGATGTTGGGTGTACCAAGGTCTAATACCAATTGATGTGGAACCCTAAGAATTAATTAAAAACCCTAATTAATCATCTAATTAACCACAAAATTCTAATCATGCAATCTATAATTTAGACACTTTAAACCCTAATATCAAAGATATAAAGAACCTAAAGCAGAAATAAACAAGAATAGACCTACACAAGAACAAAGTTTGAATAACCCAATTCTTTAAACAACACAAAGTAAAGAACACTTACTTTGCAAAATAATCTCTTGCAAATAGCAAAAGAACAATAATATTGTTTGTATTCAATCTTGAAGAACATGCATAAAAGAGCCTTATATAGGCTACCAACTAACCCTAATACATGTAGGAACAAATAAAACCCAAACCTAATTGAAACAATAAAGTTAAGAACCCAATGAGTGGGCTATCAATGGGGGTGGTGTTAACCCAAGTTCAAAAGGCCTAAATTATTACAATTAATCAAATAAAAATCATAAATAAATGCCCAAACTAAAAGCCCAATCCAAATAGCCCTTTAAATCCATTAGTTGGCACATGCAATGCGTATGCTTTACCTCACATGATGTGCACATCCATATGGCATATGCATAGCAAATGACATGGCACATGTATAGTACATGTCAAAGCACATTCATGGAACATGTCAAAGTCACATGACTGACACATGTCAAGGTACATGACTTGCACATGTCAAGTTCACATGACTTGCACATTTCAAGGTGTCACATGACGTGCACATGCCCCTTTTCTTAATTCGGCTTCTTCTTCACTTAGGCCTATGAACTCCTTCATGGTCCACTTTTTCTTCTAATATGTGAACTATCTTCAAAGTTCCTCGAATATCTCTAATTTTGGTATTCAAGAATTCAGACCGATAATGTTTATTGACCTTGCCATGATGACCCCTTGTGCATACATCCCCAGTTATCCCCTCACTTTTTCAATTTTTTCCCATTTTAATCTTCCAACATGTATTGTTTTTTCTTGTGTTTGTCCACCCAAAATTAGGTTGAGAAGTGCCTCCTACTATGTTCAGCCTTCCCCTCTTAAATTGCTCTCAAGAATCCTTCCTAAAAAAGAGTTTTTCCAAAAATAGGATAGAAAATGCCCAATTTACATCGGACCAAAGCTGGGTCTTGCTTTGGTCCCAACATTGGTAAGCTACTGTCCATCACGAAAATTCCATCTTTTAGTGTTGTTTCCTACCAAAGCTAGATTTTCCTATAGTCCCAACTTTGATTCCAGCTTTGGTAAGCTGCTCTTTTCTCAAGACTCCATGTAATGGCCCAAATACCGGTCTGGAAGTGTCAGTGAATAACTTCAGTGTTATCATGATGATCGCAGCGTCGAACAGTGTAGGGAGTGAGTTTGCCAGTGTCAAAGTTTAGTGATAAGTGGGTTAGAAGTATAGTGATTTCGGGACGGGTGACACCGGGGTGGCTACACAGCAAACCAGGCTGTCCGGCGCCCGAAAAATTTTAATTTCGCAAAAATGATCTGTGGGCCGTAAGGAGTCTAGTTGTGAAATCGGAATTGAAAACAAATTTAAATTGACCTCCGAAAGTCATTCTGAAGTTGACCTTCGGTTCGGTTCAATTTGAACCGGGGCTTGACCGAGGTTTGACCGAGAGGTTATAAATAGTAAATAAGGCCTAATGGAAGTTGAGTGTGTAGAATAAGAAAATAGAAGTGTTATCATTGAATTTTGACAGTTTTAGAGTTGTATTTTACGGTAGAAGAAAAATTGATCGAATCATACCGGTTTAGGTGAACCGAGGCCCAAATGGACTCCGATTGAGCTGAAAATTTGTAGAGAGCCTATTTTTGATGTTTTAAGATGAATGGAATTAGTTAGAAGTAAAAATAAGTAGAGGAACATATAGATGCTTTGGAAAAGTGCAATTGAACCGAAAAACCGAAATTTTGGCTGGAATTTTCTTGAGAAATCTGGCCTCTCCTTCCTTTATATAGTCCATAAATGAACCAAACCGGTTCAACCAAGGTGGTCCAACCAATTTGAACCAAAATTTCGGTTTTTCGGTTCAATTGTACTTTTCCAAAGCATCTATATGTTCCTCTCATTATTTTCACTTCTAACCAATTCCATTAATCTTAAAATATCAAAAATAGGCTCCCTACAAATTTTCAGCTCAATCGGAGTCCATATGGGCCTCGGTTCACCTAAACCGGTCTGATTCGATCAATTTTTCTTCTACTGTAAAATACAACTCTAAAGCTGTCAAAATTCACAGATAATACTTCTATTGTCTTATTCTACACAGTCAACTTCCATTAGGCCTTATTTACTATTTATAACCTCTCGGTCAAACCCCGGTTCAAATTGAACCGAACCGGAGGCCAACTTCAGAATGACTTTCGGAGGTCAAATTAACTCCGTTTTCAGTTCCGATTTCACCACTAGACTCTTTACGGCCCACAGATCATTTTTGCAAAATTAAAATTTTTTTGGCACCGGACAGCCGGGTTTGCTGTATAGCCACCCCGGTGTCACCTGTCCCGACATCACTATACTTCTAACCCACTTATCACTAAACTTTGACACTGGCAAACTCACTTCCTGTACTGTTTGACGTGGCGATCATCATGATAACACTGAAATTATTCACTGACACTTCAAGACCGGTATTTGGGCCATTACATTCCATCCCAAAAATTCCTTCTAAATCACTCGAATCTATCACAGAAACACATAATTAACAAGAGAAATTTAACAAATCAAAACAAATGCAAAAAGATAAAAAAAATCTATCTTAAATCATCAAAATAATACTTAACTCTAAATAAAAACATTCCAAACATGCTATAAAATCACATTCTATCAACTCCGCCATGCTTGAGTTTTTGCTTGTCCTCAAGCAAAAAGAAAATATTTCTCAATAATTTCGAATATAATGGACCATCCAAACTTAGGAAAATCATAACCAAAATAAATAAGAGTCAAAATGTTATAATCAAAAGGTGCAATACTCATTAAGCATTATTAATTTCTACTAATTAGATCATGTAACTAAGTGAACAAGAATTCAAAAATATTCAAAATTTAAAGAAAACAATGCTAGTTAGGGAGACTAAGATTGAAAATTAGCTTCTTACTCAATCTTAATAAGGAGTACTTATCATTTTGTTCCACATCTTTCATTTTTATTTAATGTCATTTTGTTCTCCATTTTGCGCCTTTGACAAGCAACTTAAGCCGATAAAGATTAAAATAAAATTCTAGATAACTCCCCAGTAACTAATCAATCTCAAAGGGGTACAAATATATGTATTTCTCTAGTAACCGATGGTCTCAAAGGGGTACAAACAGATGTATTTCCCTAGTAACCAATCAATCTCAAAGGAGTACATAAAAATTTATTTTCCCAGTAATTAATGATCTCAAAGGGGTATCTTAACTGCTAAATATCACAAATAAAACATAGCATTAAATGAAAGTACATCCCTAATAACTTGTAGTACAAGGTTAATTTCCTTCACAATCTCAAGATTAAGGAAAATTTTCTAAAAACAAAAAAAATTCTAAATAATATTTCAAAGCGTTACACTCACAAAAATAGTGAAAAGATATAAAACCAGAAATTAGACTGCAGAAATTTCAAGATCAAAGACTCTTATAAATTTTAAATTATGATTTAATAGAATTCACCATGTTGCATAATCTTCACATGCACATCAAATTTATATCCAATTGTATAAAACTTAAGATTCACATTATTTAATTATTAACAGATTTATTATAACCTTGCCTGCAACTCAAAGATGCGGATAATAGGTATCGCATCAGTACCCAAAGGTACAATAATCACATCAGTATCCGTAGATACAAAATTTTCGTATCAGTACCCGAAGGTACAAAAAACATCAATAATTACAAATATATTTGCATAAGGGAATTCAGTATGCATTCATTTCGTATTGATGATTGTAGAGGAATCAGACACTTTTGGCTGCAGCACTTAGAACCTATAAGCATGCCTATTTATCCACTACTTGACTCGCAGGCTTAATTATTAATCCGGTTATTATACACATTATCATAAAATATCATAAAAGCATTTCAATATAATCGACACCACACTATGGCTCACTTCACAATTCATCATCATGGCTAACAATTTCGCATATACACATACGTGAATATATTTATATAATATTCACCTATAATACATCACAATTATAGTGTTCATACTTGTAACGACCAGTGGGTCCATCCCTAGTGGGTCCATCCCCGGAACATATCCCGTCGGGAGTCGGTTCACCGCTCCGTACTCACGGTCTTTACACTTCCCCTTGTGAATTTTTGCCTTTCGTGGGATTCGAACCCAGGACCTAGGGAATAAGTCCTTAATTCATAGAATACCACTACCATTAGGCTCTAGCCTAATGGTAGTGGTATTCTATGAATTAAGGACTTATTCCCTAGGTCCTGGGTTCGAATCCCACAAAAGGCAAAAATGCACAAGGGGAAGTGTAAAGATCGTGAGTACGGCGCGGTGAACCGACTCCCGACGGGATATGTTCCAGGGATGGACCCACCGGTCATTACAAAAAAGGCGCCTTTTTTGTAACGACCGGTGGGTCCATCCCCGGAACATATCCCGTCGGGAGTCGGTTCACGGCAGGAGTCGGTTCACCGCGCCGTACTCACGGTCTTTACACTTCCCCTTGTGCATTTTTGCCTTTCGTGGGATTTGAACCAAGGACCTAGGGAATAAGTCCTTAATTCATAGAATACCACTACCATTAGGCTAAATGCACAAGGGGAAGTGTAAAGACCGTAAGTACGGCGCAGTGAACCGACTCTTGCGGTGAACCGACTCTCGACGGGATATGTTCCGGGGATGAACCCCCCGGGGATGAACCCACCGATCGTTACAATACTCATTCTCGTTTATCATGCCATCATATAGGTATAATAAAAATAAATCAAGTCAATTTAGAAAATTCTTACAACCTTGAGAAGTGTTGCGCCCTCGATAGAATGGGTAATTAGCTTCTGTCACGATCGCGGCCGCAACAGATCCAGATCTACGCCTCTGTCACGCTCACGTCACTACCACGCGCACGACAGAAACCAAACTCACCATTTCATACCTAATGGAGCATTCTGTCATGCTCACGACCCTTGTCGTGCTCGCGACAGAACAAGATTTTCCTTACAAGCTCTAACTCACACACAACTTGCTCATGCAATTTACCCAATCACAATTATACTTCGAAATTTCCACATTGCCATATCTTTATTCTCAGAATAACCTACTCATACACATATATTCAAGTCAATTTTACAATATACAACTTAAATCATGGTAAGTCCTTTACCTACAAAACACAACTAATAGAACATGCCTTCTTCAATAGTTCATTTACTAGCTTATCCAATTTCTATAGCACTTCCCAATTATGCACACATAACCCGACATGTTAATTTTCTCAACCAACAATAATGTACTCCATTATACTGCTATCACAAGGCAACTCAAAACATGGTATCATATCAAAGTCCACTATTCTACACATTAGGCTTATCATCAACTAACCCATTAAACTCAATTCAATATTCACATATAAAGTCACATTATCCATTCACTTTCAACACAAAGATTCAATCAAATATTGTCATATTTTCTAATTTATATGCAGTTAACACAAAAGAATATTTCCCAAACCTTTCAATCCTTTGCTCCTTAGGAATCACTTAGCTCCTAGATCAATCACTTTCTCTTTCTCCTTGCTTCTTCAACTACAATTCAAATGTCCAATTTCCAGAATTGAACCGAAAATCAATCTCCAGTTCATTACAATTTCAATCACAAGAAAGAGTAGAAGATGAAGAAGAATCAAGTACTAAATCACTTACTTTATAACCCTACAATTAACATGCACTTTAGTACCCCTTCATCACTTCGCAGAATTTAGTGTGCTCTAACTAGTGTAACAAAGAAAACAAGAAGAGCATGAAGAAGAGTAGCCAAAGAAGATGACATAGAAGGAAATAAGAGAAAATATGGGATACATACCAGTGGAAGAAGCACTGGCTGTGACCACAACCTAAAGGATTTCGTGGAGATTCGAGCATTCAATAGTACCAGAGAAACCTGCAGAGTGTAAGCACGCATAAATTTTAATGTATGTTAAAAAGCATATAATTATATAGGCAAATAAATGAGAGCAATTGCATGGAGAAGTCCAAGTAGAAAAAAATAAATGCACAAAGCAATGGAACACTTAGTTGATGGATCATACCAGTCAAATAAAAATAGTATTTTCTCTATATCAATCTTCCAAATCATTACTCTTAAAATAATGTTACCAGCAATCAAGAAAGTATAATAATTTAGTAATTGAAGCAAATTCAATTCTATCTCATTATTATCGTTGTTATTTTTACAAGTGGAATATCTATAAGAATGTAGTGAATATGGAGGGGATACTCACACCCTTTCTCCATAAACCCATGATGAGATTTGGCCATAGTTCATTCTCAAGTATCATGATTGCGCTTGGCTTCCAATAGTCAAGGAAAGTATCCACAGCAGCAGGAGTATCAAGAGGGGAAAGCTGGATCAATTATAAAATTAGAATACAAAATAAGGGAACAAAGTGATAATCATGGTCTTCAAACTTTAACATTAAGGAATGAACGTCCAAATAAGTACCTGATATAGGACACCACTTGGAAGTTGATTCTTTATAACTTCACAACTTAAAAAATGAAACCATAAATTAAACAGAAAGAGATCATCAAACGATATTGAATTTCTGTTATCATAAGATAATTTCAATGATTAATTGAATAAAATTGCAACACAACAGTAAGTTATTTTTCCTCAATAAAATTACAACCTTCAAATATTTGTTTAACTATTCTATAAGAAAAAGAGAAACTTAATTGGAAGCTAAATCTCACAATGCAAATAAGGTCGTAGTAGTCATCAAGATGCTAAAATTAGGCCTGCATTGAACACACAGTATAATGACAGGAATCGCTGCCATTCCTTCACCTACGAAAAGCAAAATCTTTTCAAATTATAATGATCAAACCTCTGATAATTCTCGCAAAAAGTGATATATATATATATATATGAGTATGGGAACCTAAAGAGACAGCATGGAACCAGAGGAGAAGGCTAGAGGGCTGAGAGAGGGAAGGCCGACCGGGCCGCTTAGGCAAATATTTCTCTACATTAATTTAAGTATTATTTCACAGCTAATTGGGCATAGGTGCAAAGGTAAACTAATAGTGGACAATAAATATGGACCTACTACCTAATAATATACCTTCAGCATCAATAATTAAAAAATTATGGAGATCAATAGGCAAACTATGAGAATAGGAACCAAACACTTTCGATCGTTGCAGTTTTGAATTGATTCTTCATGCATTTGAAGAAGCATGTCAATGCAAATATATATATATATTAAACAATCAACCAAACAAGAAAAAAATCTATAATCATCGAGATGCAAAGTAAGAAACTTGAACTATAAAACCTGATGCTATTTTTATTTTCATATGCCAAAAATCTAAGCTTAAAATATTTCTAAAGCAGTAAAAAGCCAAAAACACGAAATTAGCCATCCTAAGGCCTGTAAACCCACTGCTTTATAACTTGTCAATAAGGAAAAGATTAAAACTTTTCAGAGTATCATTGTGCTAAAAGATAACTCAACTCAAATGAATAATTAAATGTTGTGATCATCCAATTAAACAAACTTGATGACCCAAATCAAAAACCCTAATCATTGTAATTCTAAAATTTCAAGTTCAGCACCGAATCAAATCCCACTATACAAATAATAAGCTAAAAACAAGGAAAACAAGAAAACTTTTAGCATCGAAAACACCGAAAGAGCATGTAATTTGTGCATGAGGAGGATTGGATAATAAGGACTTAATTGCAAAGTATTTATTAGTTAAGTAAGTGGAGGAAATTATAAGGTGTACATGTGATGTATGGATGTAGGGTACTTTTGTTGTGGTATAATCTAGTAGTGTTTGTGTATGGTGACTTGGATGTAAAAAGTGATTCCTAAGAGGTTATTAGGTGTGAGTGGAGTTTGGTGCCATGGAATTTAAGTCTTTGATTTGAGGGATCAACTATGGTGCATGTGTGGTATGGTGTGTTAGTGCATAAAGTCAAAGTGGGTTTTGTTGGACCTATAGGAGATTGCCATGTGGCTTGGTAGGTGTGCATTAAATGAAAAGAAAGAAAAAGAGGGAAAAACAGAAGAGAGAACGCAGGAACAATTATGCTCCCCGTTCTCCTCTCTTCTTTGGTTCTTCTTTCTCATTTCTTTTCTATTTTCTGCACTTTCTCCTTTTCTTTCTTGTGGCTGATGTTTGGGCACATGCTTGGGTGATTTTGATTGAGTTTTGGAGCAAGATTTTAAAGAGGTATGTGTTTGGGTTTAGGGCTCCTGCGTTCTTGGGTTTTTCTTCTTCTCCTTTTTTCTGGTTTTGCTGGTTTTGAGTTATGGTTTGGATTAAGAGGTTTTTGGGTTTTTGTTTGTGCAAGCTTTGGGTAGCAAGAAGAAGAATAAGGGCATAGAGAAGATTGAAGAGTGAAGATCAGCTGGGTTGTGCTTCAAAGAGGTTTGGGAGCTTTGATTTCTACATCTGAGTTTGAGTTGTCTTTGCCTAATTTTCCTTGGATCATGAATGTGTATTTGTGTTTTATTTTCAGAAATTTGAGTGCTTTGATATGATTTTATGCATGAATTAATTTGGGTAAATGTGTTAGTAATCCATGTTATTGATTGAGATAAATGTATATGATGATTGGCATTGAAATGCATGAGTTTTGGCAATTCTGTTCCGTTTTTATTTCACCTCCGTGTATTGTTTTTGTCATAAGTAAAGTTTTGGACCTCCAAATCGTGTGATTCTTGAGCCATTAGAACCATGACTTCCATGGCTTTAAATGTACTAGAAATAACCTTGGGCCAATTCTTGCTATAAGACCCTGCAATTTGGATAAAACCGTAGTGTCTCTATTTGTGTCGGGTTGTTGGAGCAGTATAGGTTGTTTAGGTCATATCTGGAGTTATAGATGTCATTTTGATCTGAAATTTATTTTATTTGAACTTTACCACCCTAGGAAACATTTTTTAAGAAGGAAGTTTTGGCTAACAATGAGGTTTAGAGGTCGGTTTAGGCAACACAAGTAAGGGGCGCAAAGCAGTCTTTTAAGGTATCTGAGGTGAGCCTCTGTCGCGACCTCGCGAAAGAAAAACTTGTATAAGCCTTTTCTTCTTTATTTTTTGAGCCCATGGTTGACCCGGATCAATCCCCTACCTTTCCCCTCAGCTTATTATGCACGTTTAGGGTAATTAAATGACTATATAAGTAGTTGTCTTTAGGAAAACTTATGAGTATGATTAAGATTGGTGATCTAACTAGTAAATAACAATAGATATAACTCTGTGAAGGATGGCATATGGATGAGTATTAATATGTGTTGATCTCATGGGTAACTTAAGCATGATGTACCATATGTATGAATGTATATTAACATGGGTGCGATTGAGATGAATGACGAATAGTGCTGATATTATAGATTGTGTAAATGGATATTGTTAGTGGCATGATTTATTTGGAATTCTTGGTATGTATGTTGTGTTTTATGTTGTCAATGATGTATGGCTTGCTGGAGATGAAGTAAGTGGATGTTTTGATGTTTGGTTTGAGATTTGGGTATTGGGAAGTAGGGTTTTTCTGAATATTTCTTGTGTAAGGGTTGGAATTCACGACTCTGTCGCGAGGTCGCGATAGAGCCCGGTGAAAGAAGCCCTCGCACGCGTCCGAGCTCACTGTCGAGCAGTGCAGCAGAGCCTCTGTTGTGAGCGTGACGTATATCGTGAGCGCGACAGAGCGCTTGGCTGCCGTTTTGAATTGGGCGATCCTCTGTCGCGAGCGCGCTGTCGAACGCGAGCGCGACAGTGAGATGTGTATAGTTCCCTCGCGAGATCACGAAGGTTGCCGTGATCGCGACCTAGGCCAAGTCGCCTCTGTTGCGAGCACGACATCCTTCGCGACCGTGACACTCCCTAGTTTCCAAATTGAGTTTTCTTTTGTGATTCCAATGTTTGAATTCTGAACTTGTGATACCTTTAGGTTTATACTTTGACTACTTTATAAAGTATATTAATATAATTGGTTTTATTATGCATGGACAGTGTTATGAATTATATAAATGTGATATGTTAAATTATGCGCCATGATGTGAGACATGATTTGTATTATGCATGACCTGCGAGAGTCAGTCTAGTGGATGGTTAGGCATGCCTAATAGAGTCTTTTTAGCTGCAGCACCTTTGGACGTTTGGACCCTGATCAGGTCCCTGTTTGGTTCCTCGCGAAACCTTTTAATGTGTTCGAATCCTCGCGATCCTTTTTAATGTGTTTGGATCTTGTTTAAAATCCCCCTCAAAAAAATGTTTCGAATGTGATAAAATTAAATTGTTTTCGATTCGTACCCGTAAGGTACCCTTTGGCCGTTTTGTACCTGTAAAGTACTGTTCGTATGCTCGTTATCCACTATTGTGAGTCAGCAGGTGCTTTGTTGTTTTGTCTTGTTTTGCTTTGAAATAATTATAAGAATGTGACATCCGAATGAGCATGATAATGATTTGAGGAATTAGTTTATACGTATATGAAAGTGGTTATGAGCTTCGGAATGTATGTCTTTATATTGCAAGCATGATTTTATATTTGACACCATTATTCGCACTTGTCATGTGATGTGTTATAAGTTTCAGAATGCTTTGAATGTGATTCGACCAATGTATTTACGTATGTGACTCAAGCATGGTTTTATTGTATATAAGCATGTGAATCGGATCAGTTGTGGCCGTAAGTATGTAAGATTTAACTGTACTTCCCGCATGGTGATGTTATGAATGTGATTATTTCTTCGGTCTCTGCTATTGGAGTGTTTTCGGCATGATATTTTATGTATTAGAGTGGCGCAGCAAAAGTGTTGTGCTTTGACCTTGTCATTCGGTTCTCGGCTAGTGTGTGTGCGCTATGGCATGATAGTTGTATGTTCTGACCTCTAGTGACCTTGCGTGATTCTGCGTGCATCTTTATATGATAGTTGCTTTGCGTGTGAATCAGCTTTTGGTTGGTATATGGGTACTTAGGTATAGCGGCTGCGTGTTTTTATTATTTGTGTTTTCGCATGATTCGCTTTCTGATATCTGATACTTCAGTGGAACCGGTAAGTGTTTGCATACGAGTTTATATGTAATTCTGCATGATGATGTATGTATATTTGTTTTGCATCGATTGTCTTTGTTCCTCCCCACTAAGCGTTATCGCTTAGCACGGGTTCTTTTCCCGTGTAGGTGGAAGGTTTTGGTTCGGTCCGAGTCGAGCATCTGCAAGGTCGGCCACGTAGAAGTTAGAAGTGTTTTATTACCTTGTTTTCAGCTTCTGTATTTTGGACTCTGTAATATTTATAGCCTTTTTCTTATGTATTTGATTATGTAAGGATCTTATTGTAATTAAGTTTTCAATTATTCCTTCGTTTTATCTTTCGCCTTATGCTTCCGCTGAGTGATCATATGTATGCATGTGTATATGTTTCTGCTTAGTGCCTGCGTGTGTGTGAGATAATATATGTCCAGTTTTGCTTCTCAAGGTAAGTTTTTAATTTCCTTGTGTTTTTGTATAATTGTATGCTTCCGCTTTGAGTATGAGTGCATTTATGTGAGTGAGCGTCGGTAACACACCCGCTTCCTTCCAACAGGGACGTAGGGGGTGTTACAGTTTGCATGGTTGGATTTATGTGTTGCTTTGGCTGTGTTTTGTGCAAGAATCGGAAGAGCGTAGAAAGTGTAAAGGGAAAGAAATGGTGGGGCTTTGAAAGGGAAGTTGAAGCTGCAATTTCCAGGTTTGGGAGTTGATTCTTCTATTATGTTCAGTTGGAAGTCTATTGCCCTAGTTCTCATTTTGAATTTGATGTGTATGTGTTTGGTGTCTTATAAATTCTGGAAATTTTGAGTGATTTGTTTGAGTAAATTCATGTGTGATGATGATGTTAGATGGGTTGTTGTATAGTTGTCATGATAAGATAGGATTTTGGTAATTCTGTTCAGTTTTTATCTGACCTCCGTGTATTATTTTTGTCATAAGTACAGTTTTAGACCTCTATATTGCGTAATTCTTGAGCCATTCGAACCATGACTTCCATGCCTATAAAAGTCTTAGAAATGATCTTGAGCAAATTCTTGCTCTAAAACCCTAAAAATTTTCCAAAACCCTAGTGTCTCTGCTTGGGTCGGGTTATATGCACAGTATAGGTTGTGTAGCTTATATCTAAAGTTATAGATGTCCAATTGACATAAAATTTATTCCATTTTATTCTTAACATCCTAAGGATCAATTGATATGAAGGAAGTTTTTCATAAAAATGAGGTTTAGGGGCTGGTTTAGTCGATGTAATGTCTGAGAGAGAAACTGCCCTATTAGTCTGCCTTTTTCGTGGAACTTGTGTGGGTGGCCTCTGTCGCGAGCGCGATAGAACCAAGTTGTTGAAGATGTTTTCTCTTATTTTGAACCCCATAGTTGTCTTGAACACTTGCCCTTCCTTACCCACCTTTAGGTTGAGTATTTGGGTACGTTTTGCTTCCGAAATGCATCCGAACTTCGTGGTAACTGTCTAAAACTTATTCATCATTTGTTTAGAGTTTTGAGCAGGATAAATAAATGGTTGTCGATTGATATTATGAGTAATTGATTCCTTGACATAAGAGTTTGATAATGGAATCAAGTGAGCACATGCTTTTTAGTTGTTGCATGTGACATGTTATGTGATATTATTAATTGTGATTGAATCATGATGAAATGCTTGGTAATTGCTATGTATATGATATAGTGTATAGAGTATATAGTGTGTAGAGTTCTTATGTTAAGCCTAAAGTGTCAAGATAGTGGATAGATAAGCATGCTTATAAAGAGATAGTGAGTGCAGCTACCTATGTTTACTTTCAGAGTGGCGATGACCCCGCCTATAGGGTTTAGTGATACTATTGAGGCCTAGCCTCCAGTTTTGAGCGATGACCCCACTCATAGGGTTTAGTGATGCTGTCGAGGCCTAGCCTCCAGTTTTAGTGTAGTGTTCCCGTATCCACCACAAGTGAAGTTCAGGCTATTGTATAGTGTTTTGATTTATCTTAATGAAGTATAGTGTTATGTTTATTATTTGAGATAATTGTATTGTCTAAGTGAATCAGTTTTCGGTTAGTGCATTTATACCATGTATGCTAGTTGATTGGATGTAGTGAATATATATATAATGTATTTCTGATTTCCCGCTTTTATAGTGAACTCGATAAGTGTATGCTTTATTCATTTTATGCATGTTATTACTTGTACTTGTTTAGTGTTCTTTTATTCTTTGTTTCCTCCCCACTAAGCGTTATCGCTTAGCACGGGTTCTTGTCCCGTGTAGGTGACAGGATTTTGGGAGTTTGCTCGTGTCGCACATCTGCAGGTCGGCCACATAGGAGTAGAGTTGTTTTTGTTATCTCCTCCTATATTTCTTTTTGTAAATGTGTTATTTTTGGTATAGTAGCTCATGTAACTTTTTGTACAGGTTGATGATTTAATATTTTGGATATTGTATATAACTCTATATTTTGATTATATGAGATTTATGATTTGCCATTATTATTGTTTTAGTATGCTTCCGCTTAGCGCATGTTTATGATGTTATTGCCTACTTCCACTTAGTGTATGTATGAATGTTTTTAGTATGCGAGTGAGCGTCGGGTAGCGCGCCCGCCGGCGCCCTTCCAACTGGGGCGATGGTGGGGATGTTACAGAAGTAGGGGGACAAGTCAATCCTATTTTTTCTATTCTCCTATCTCGGAACAAATACCGTGCCGTTCAGGAAAGGGTGAGGCAAAGGAAGATAGTGATGTAGACGGCGAGGGTGAGAGAGAGGGAGAGGGAAGACAGACGGCGAGGTAGGGAGATAAATAAAAGGCAGTATTTATACCTAGGGGAAATTGAAAAATACCAACGGAATACCTATTCGGTTGCTATTTTAGCAACGGAAAACTAATTTCGTTGGCATTTTTGTCCCATAATTTTTTCACCTCCTTGGGACCAAAAATACCAACGGAATCTAATTTCCGTTGCTAAAATTGCAACCGAGTGATGTTTCCATTGCTATTTTAGCAACGGAAAACTAATTCCATAGGTATTTTTGTCCCATAATTTTTCCACCTTCTTGGAACCAAAAATACCAACGGAATCCAATTTTCGTTACTAAAATTGCAAACGAATGATGCTTTCGTTGCTATTTTAGCAACAAAAAAATAATTCCGTTGATATTTTTGTCCCACAATTTTTACACCTCCTTGGGACCAAAAATACCAACGGAATCTAATTTTCATTGCTAAAATTGAAACCGAATGATGTTTTCGTTGGTATTTTAGAACCGAATTTTTTTAACGTTGGTTATTTAGCAACGAAAAAAAAATTTCATTGCTAAATTAACAACGGTTTTGTTGCTAATTTAGCAATGGAATTTTTTTTTCGTTCTTATTTTTCGTTCCAGAATTTTTTCGCCATCTATTAGCGCCTTATTTAGCAATAGTATAGTGATTCTGTTGCTAATTTTTGTTGCTAAATTTTGGAGCTAAAAATTCCATCCACTTTTAGCGACAGGAGATAACCAAATATATTTTCATTGCTAAATCTGCAAAGTTTAACAAATTTTAGCAACAGAAACTCATTTCGGTTGCTAAATAGCAACGAAATAGAGTTTCCGTTGCTATTTTTCCGTTGCTATTTTCACATTTTCTTGTAGTGCAATTAGCTACTAGGGTATAATTCGGACCATTACAACTCTCCTCCTAAAAAGAATTTTGTCCGTGAAATTCATACCTGAATCAAATATCTGAGGATACTGCTCTCGCATAGCTACTTCCTATTCCCAAGTTGCCTCTTCGATTCCATGATGTTGCCAAAGCACTTTCACTAATGGAACTTGCTTACTTTGAAACTGCTTAACTTCTCTTGCCATAATTGCTTTTGGCTTCTCATCATAGGAAAAGTCAGGCTGCACTTGCACATCTTGCACTTGAATAATATGGGATTTGTCCGAATAATATATCCGAAGCATTGATACATGGAAGACATCATGAAGTTTAGCTAAATCCAGAGGCAAAGCTAACTAATATGCCATAGATCCCACTCTTTCTAACACCTCATATGGCCCAATGAACCTCGGACTTAACTTTCCTTTCTTTCCGAACCGTAGAACTTTCTTCCTGGGAGACACTTTCAAGAACACTTTATCACCCGCTTCAAATTCAATGTCTTTTCTCTTCAGATCCGCATACGATTTCTATCTATCACTGGTAGCTTTTAATTGCTGTTGAACTATCTTCGCTTTCTCTTCAGTATCCCATACCACATCAGGTCCAATGACCTTGTGTTCACCCAACTCTATCCAACAAACTAGTGTACGACACTTTCTACCATATAACACTTCATACAACGCCATTCCAACACTTGCTTTATAACTATTGTTGTAAGAAAATTCCACCAATGGAATGTACTTATCTCAACTCTTAGAGAAATCTAGAACACAAGCTCGAAGAAAATCCTCCAATAATTGAATAACCCTCTCTGACTGTCCATCAGTCTGAGAATGAAATGTCGTACTAAAATTCAATCTTGTACCCAATGCCGCTTGCAAACCTTTCCAAAACATGAAAGTAAACCTCGGATCCCTGTTGGACACAATAGACAAAGGAATACCGTGCAGTCTGACAATATCCTTCCCATATAATTCAGCCAATCGATCCATAGAGTAATACAATCAAATCGGTATAAAGTGAGCTGACTTAGAAAATTGATCCACAATTACCCACACAGAATCATGTTGCTTCGATGTCAAAGGCAATCCAGAAATAAAATCCATAGTAATATTGTCCCATTTCCACTGAGGAATGGAAAGAGGATTCAACAACCCATGAGGAACCTGATGTTCTGCCTTCACTTGCTGACAAGTTAAACACTTTGAAACATATTCCAAAACATCCCTTTTCATACCAGGCCACCAATAAAACTACTTTAGATCTTGATACATCTTATTTCCACCAAGATGCATAGTGAAAACTGTATTATGCCCTTCCTACAGAAGCCTCTTTCTCAGTTCCTTGTCACTAGCCACACATAACCGATTCTTATATAATAGAACACCTTCTTCATTCACTGAATAATCAGTCTTGTCACTATTTCTATCTGCCTGTAGGATTTGCTGCAGTTTAGGATCACTTTTCTACGCATTCATTAAGTCATGTCTCAAAATAGGCCTTGCTTTCAACTGAGCTAACAAAGCTCCATTTGTAGCAAACCTCCATTTAATTTGCCAGAGCTGAGTTCTTGCACAGAGCATTAGCCACTACATTGACTTTTTCCTGATGGTAATCCACTATGCAGTCATAATCCTTGAACAATTCAAGCCACCTATGCCGCCTCAAATTCAATTCTTTCTGAGTAAGCAAATATTTGAGACTCTTGTGATCAGTGAAAATCTTACACTTCTCACCATACAAGTAGTGTCACTAAATCTTTAATGCAAGCACCACTGCAGCCAACTCCAAATCATGAGTCGAGTAATTTTATTCATGTGGCTTCAATTACCTTGAAGCATACGCCACCACTTTCCTATTATCTTGCATTAACACACACCCCAATCCAGTTCTAGAAGCATCACTATACAACATGTACTCCTTACCAGAAATAGGTTGAGTCAAAATTGGTGCCTCAACCAACATTCTTTTAAACTGCTCAAAACTTGCCTAACATTTATCTGACCATTCAAACCTAATTCCTTTGTGAAGCAATCTAGTCAATGGAGAGGCAATCACTGAAAACCCTTTCATAAATCGCCTATAGTACCCAGCTAATCCCAAGAAACTTCAAATCTCAGGCACATTTCTAGGTGATTTCCAATTCATAATTGCTTATATTTTAGCTAGATCCACTGTTATACCCTCAGAAGGTATAACATGCCCCAGAAAAGACACTTCCTTATGCTAGAATTCACATTTACTAAGTTTAGCATAAAGCTGATGCTCCCTCAAAGTCTTGAGCACCAATCTCAGATGCTGTTCATGCTCTTTCTCATTTTTCGATTATACTAGTATATCAGCGATAAACACCACAACAAACTGGTCCAAATACGGTCTGAGCACTCTATTCATCAGATCCATGAATGCTGCAGGCGCGTTAGTCAACCCGAATGGCATCACCGGGAATTCGTAATGGCCATAACGAGTTCTAAATGCAGTCTTTGGTATAAGCTGCTTCTTCACTTGCAACTGGTAATATCCTAACCTCCAATCAATTTTAGAAAATACACCTACACCCTTTAACTGATGAAATAGATCCTCTATTCTTGGCAGAGGATAACGATTCTTCACAGTCACCTTAGTCACCTTGTTCAACTGTCTATAGTCAATACACATCCTCATAGTTTCGTCTTTCTTCTTTACAAACAGCACTGGTGCTCCCCATGGGGACACACTTGGCCTGATGAAACCCCTATCCAATAACTCTTGCAACTGAGTCTTCAATTCTTTCAAATCAATAGGAGCCATTCGATAGGGTGCCTTAGACACAGGTTCTATACCAGGCACAATATCAATAGACAACTCCACTTTCCTCATTGGTGGTACACCAGCCAACTCTTCTCGGAACACATTAGGAAATTCCCTCACCACTGGTATATCATGAATTCTCACTTGCTCTCTTTTCGAATATAGAACAAGGGCTAAGAAAGCCTCACATCCTTTCCTCAAACAACGATAAGCTTGCATTGTAGACACCACATTAACTAAGAGATTAGAATATACACCACTCATAGTCACTTTGAACCCTTTTGCATTACTAAGTACAACTGTTCTCTCCCTACAGTCAACTACAGCTTGATGCTTACTCAGCCAATCTATACCCAAAATTAAATCAAACTCATCAAAAGGTAACTCAATCAAATATATAAGAAACACATTGCCTTGAACCATTAAAGGGCAATCTCTATGCACTTTGTTCACATTCACACTACTCCCCAATGGACTAGTTACACATATATCATAATTTAAACAATCAGCAATAGACATCTCATCACATATTTTCTTAGAACAACATAAGAATGCATAGATCTAAGGTCAATCAATGCAAATATTTCTCTATTATAGAGTAAAAATGTACCTACAATGACCTCTGGCGCATCCTGCTCCTCTCAACCCTTCATTGTATATGCCCTCGCTAGTGCTGTTGGATGTCTATCCACTGATTCTGACACTATTCCACCTCAGGACTGGCCACCTCTGCCACATCCTCTTCCTCTTGCCCTATTAACCGGAGGCAAAATAGACCCGCCTCGACTAATCTCTTGCTGATTCTCCCCCACTTCATATGCCTTTAGACAATTACCTAGAAAATGTTCAGTGCTTCCACATCTGAAACAAGCACCAACCAACTTTCAGCATTCACCTCTGTGTCGCTTACAACAAAGTGGACATTTAGGCACTTTACTTCGGTTACTAGTTGCACCCCTGCCAGTACCAAATACAAAAAATGACCCTTGTCTCCTACCTTTGGTAGCTGGACAATTAACTAACTCTACTAGAGGAGCCACGTGGGAATCCCTTGATCTTTTGCCTGAATGTGAACCACCTCGATTCGGATTCCTTCTTTGCATTCTCTCTTTCCAAATCTCCAATGACCTTTCAGTTCTCATAGCTGCTTGTACTATCTGGTAGTAACTCAAAGTCTGAGATGTAGTCATAAAGATCAACAATGCCTTAATTTGCTCATTCAATCCATCCGCAAATTGCTGACATCTAAAATCTTCTATTAGCACTCCCACAGGTGCATACTTACTTAACCTATAGAATTCTTTCTCATACTCTGCTATTGACATATCTCTTTTCCTGAAATTCAAGAACTGTTTCCAATTTGCTTCTTGGTGCCCCTTAGTTACATACTTGTTACGGAACTCCTGTTTGAAGAATTCCCATGTAACTAGGGTCGGAAGCATTGGATACCTTAGGACCAGCTTCCACCAATCATAAGCAGCACCTTGAAGCAATGATATCACACATTCCACTTTATGGTCAAGAGGGTGCCTTATCTCCCCAAGCACCCTCTAAACTTTCTTAATCCAGCACTCTGCCTTTTCTAACTCATCAAGTCGAGTTCTAGGAAATTCCTTAGCTCCATGCTTTCTCATAGATTCTAGTGGAGCCTTTGGTGTTGTTATTCGATCTAACACCCTTGCCATGTCCTGAGACATTTTGAGTAAGGCTTCCACTGGCACCATTGGCACTTTATGTCCCCCACTAGCTGGCCTAGACTAACCAAACCCAGAGACTTCAAATTCTCAGGGATTCACACTTTCTGCTATCTCTTCTCTTGAATTTTGAGAAGGATCCATCGATCTGATGCATAAACAAGGATGCCAGCATTAGGTCAACAAAACTATACATATCATAATCTACCCAATTCCCATAAACGACTAAACCTAGGCTCTGATACCACAACTTGTAATGCCCATTCCCGACCACTCGCTTAGCTCAGCTAAGGCAGTCGAGAATAGTCACCACATAAACAGTCTTATGCACTTACAATGTCTATACACATACAGAAAACCTATACAAATAAATTTCTTTCTTACAATTCATTCACATGCAGTGGAAACTCATACCAACCACATACCAGAACACACATACTTACATATGCATGTATGTTTAAGGTTACAAACTTAGACAATTATTATATTACATACATTATGTTTTCCCAAAATGATTATTTAAATGCCCACATTACATTACACAAAATCACCAAAACTTACACTATCAGCAATCCTAGTGTGTTGACCGTTGACAATGCAGGACCATTCTTCGAATCACTTTGCTTTAGAACCTATACGGATTAGAAAAACCATGCTAAGCGATAATGCTTAGTGGGGAAACAAAACACAATATACAATAATGGATACCATAACATATACATATATATAACATATTATAAATAATAAGAGTTACATATTAACTATCATGCCTCCTATTCAACATAAGCATATATTCAGTGAACAAAATATCTCAGGACAGTCGCATCTAAATTCACCATATTGTATAATCTTTGCATGCACATCAAATTTTTATCCAATTGTATAAAACTTAAGATTCGCATTATTTAATTATTAACAGATTTATTATAGCCTTGCCTGCAACTCAAATATACGATTAACGGGTATCGCATCAGTACCCAAAGGTACAGTAATTACATCAGTATCCGCAGATACAACACTTTCGCATCGGTACCTGAAGGTATAGAAAACATCAATAATTACAAATATATTTGCATAAGGTAATCTAGTATGGATTCATTTTGCATTGATGATTCCGGAGGAATCAGACACTTTTAGCTGTATCACTTAGACCCTATAGGCATGTCTATCTATTGACTACTTGACTCGCAGGTTTAATTATTAATCCGTTTATTATACACATTATCATAAAATATCATAAAAGCATTTCAATATAATCAACACCACGCTATGGCTCACTTCACAATTCATCATCATGGCCAACAAATTTGCATATACACATATGTGAATATATTTATATTATATTCACCTATAATACATCACAATTATAGTGTTCATACTCATTTTGTTTTATCATGCCATCATATAGGTATAATAAAAATAAATCAAGTCAATTTGGAAAATTCTTACAACCTTCAGAAGTGTCGCGATCGTGACCCCTGCACGCCCGCGACAGAATGGGCAATTAGCTTCTGTCCCGATCGTGAAATAGATCACGGCCATGACAGATCCAGATCTATGCCTCTATCACGTTCGAGCTACTACCCTTGTGCAAGACAAAAACCAAACTCACCATTTCATGCCCAACAGAGCATTCTGTCGCACTTGCGACCATTGTCACGCTCGCAGCAGAACATGATTTTCCTTAAAAGCTCTAACTCACACACAACTTGCTCATGGAATTTACCCAATCACAATTATACTTCAACATTTCCACATTACCATATCTTTATTCTCAGAATAACCTACTCATACACATATATTCAAGTCAATTTTACAATATACAATTTAAATCATGTTAAGTCCTTTACCTACCAAACACAGCCAATAGAACATGCCTTCTTCAATAGTTCATTTACTAGCTTATCCAATTTCCATAGCACTTCCCAATTATGCACACATAAGCGGACATGTTTATTTTCTCAACCAACAACAATATACTTCATTATAGTGCTATCACAAGGCAACTTAAAACAAGGTATCATATCACAGTCCACTATTCTACACATGAGGCTTATCATTAACTAACTCAATGAACTCAATTCAATACTCACATATAAAGTCACATTGTCCATTCAATTTCAACATAAAGATTCAATCAAATATTGTCATATTTTCTAATTTATAAGCAGTTAACACAAAATAATATTTTCCAGACCTCTCAATCCTTTGCTCCTTAGAAATCACTTAGCTCCTAAATCAATCACTTTCTCTTTCCTCTTGCTTTTTCTTGCTTTTTCAACTATAATTCAAATGTCCAATTTTTAGATTTGAACAGAAAATCAATCTCCAATTCATTACAATTTCAATCATAAGAAAGAGTGGAAGATGAAGAAGAATCAAGTACTAAATCACTTACCTTTATAACCCCACAATTAACATGCACTTTAGTGCCACTTGATCACTTAGCAGAATTTATTGTGCTCTAACTAATGTAACAAAGAAAACAAGAAAAGGATGAAAAAGAGTAGCTGAAGAAGAAGACCCAAATGAAGAAAAAATGCCACTTTCTCTCTCTTCCCATCCTTATATTGCATACTTAAGGTGGGTTGGCAAACCCTAAGCTTGCCACCCGGATTCCACTCATCCATTAATCTCTATTAGTTTAATCTTAATTAATACCATTTAGTGCTAATTAATCCATCATCCACTTAATCATGCACTTCTATCAATATGTCACTCAAATTTTGACATTTATACAATTAAGTCCACATTTCATTACTTTTAGGTCCAAAATTAGCAAATTCAATTCAAACTCCTCCCAAATACCCCAATTAAACTAATTAGCTACTAGGGTGTAATTCAGCCATTACCGTGTCGCACAATGCTAGAAACTTGGCTATATATCTGTTGGGATCCTCACTTGCTAGTCCACCAAACTGTACTCTAGATTGAATGAGTTGAATCATTCCATCTTTGATCTTAAAATTATTAGCTACAATAGGTGGACGTACTATGCTAAAGTCTGCACCACTTAAGGAAGGCATAGTATAGTCCATAACATGCTTCGTAGGATCATCCTGTGGATTTGCCACCTCTCTAATCTCTAAGGTTGTTTATTCTTTTTCAAAATCTATGGTTGTTGAAGATGCTTCGGCCACCCCAGCTTCTTTAGTCTCCTTCTTTGTCCTGTGCATAGTCTTTTCAATTTTAGGATCAAAAAGTTAAAAATCAAGACACTTATTCCGAGTGATCACACAAATTCAATTTAAATGAAAAGTAGATAAAATAAACAAAATAAAAAGGTCTAAAGTAACTAAAATTCTTAATTCTAATATTGCCATAAATATTGCTCCCCGGCAACTGTACTCTGTCGTGCAAGTAGTGAAGGATGGTGAGTCTAGATATCGTCCTCAAAGACTAACCTAACAAGTATTAGAACTTTAGAATTCTTATGTTATTTAGGCAACTAATTTTTAATATAAGACTTAAAATGAAATTATACTAATAAATAACAAAGACAATCAAACACTTTAATTAATCTATAGAAGAATTAATCATTTATAATGAACGTTAGGACTAGGTCTCACTTTACCTTTTGATTACATAATTTTCAGATTTTATAGAAAAGATTGATGATTTACATAAGATGGTGATTTTTCCTGAATTGTTCAAAATCCAATGATTATGGTATTTTAACCCTAATCTCAATTTAATTCTCTCAATTGATCAAGTAAAATAACTAAAGTGAGAAAGCATTAAGTTCAATGGAAAACCTTGACTTTAAATCAAATAACCACAAGGACAAAAGTAAGTTTGATTATTCTTAATTCTAATCCAGGTTATGTTTTATTTGATCCACCAATTAATTCAATTGATGAAGTAGATTAATTAATTGGATTCATGTTGATTTGATCAATTCAACAAGCATTAATCTCAATTAAACATAATCTCATAAAAAAATACCAATCAAATGCATAAAACCCAAAGAAATTACCTAATCTTAAAATTAAGATTCACCATAGTCTTACTATTGAACTTAGTTCATTACAATATTAAAATCTAAACTAAAACTAACATCCATAAAATGCATCATAATACAAAGAGAAAATAAAACAAAGAAAGAGGAAGAACACAATATCGAGTCGGCCACCAGTTGTCTCCTCACTTTAATCTTCCAAAATGTACCATTTTTTTCTTGTGTTTTTCCACCCAAAATTAGGTTAAGAATTGCCTCCTAATATGTTTAGCTATCTCCTTTTATATTGCTCTTAAGAATCCTTCCTAAAAATAGTCCTTCCTAAAATTCGAAAGAAAATCTCAATTTGCGCCTCAAACTAAAGCTAAGACCAAAGCTGGGTCTTACTTTAGCCCTAACCTTGGTAAGCTGCTGCCACCACGGAATTCCATCCTTTAGCATTGTTTCCTACCAAAGCTAGATTTTGCTGTGGTCCCAACTTTGGTAAGCTGCTGTTTTCTCAAGACTCCATCACGAAAATTCCTTCTAAATCACTCGAATCTATCATAAAAACACATAATTGACAAGAGAAAATTAACAATTCAAAATAAATGCAAAAACATGAGGAAAACCTACCTTAAATCATCAAAATGATACTTAACTTTAAACAAAAACATCCTAAGCATGCTATAAAATCACATTCTATAAATTAATATATGTTCGGCTAGGAACTATTTAATTTCTTGACATAAATCCTTAAATGTATGGATATGTTCTTGTGGTGGAAATGGCATGCTGATTCTATTGTGAAATAGTGGAGTTGTATTGTGCAATGTAAAATTTATTTTGAATCTTACATGAATTTAAGTATTAATTAATGATTAAGAATATATGCTTGATATTAGCTAAATATGATGACTTAAACTATTTGAATTGCAACTTGAATGGATACTTGAAAATTAATTAAGGGAAGTATATACTTTATAAGGGTTTTGGATTATTGAAAGTTCTGTTTGCAAGTTTATGTATGATTTTAAGAACATTGTAAATTAATATTTAAGTTTGGATGAGCTAAATTTGAGTAATGAAATGGTAAGGTTGATATAGTTTTGTGTTGATTATGATATATGATAGAGTTTGAATATACCCATAACTCTGAATATGGATAGAGTTCCATATCAAGAAAATATTAAGTATTTTTGTTTAATAAGAATTATCTAATCCTATCTCAAAAAGAGTTTGAGTTAAACTGGAGATTGGTTTTTAGTTTTGGGATACTATAAATAATTAATGAGAAGTCAGATTTGGAGACGTTTAATGATGTTTAGGAAAGCATAACGTGTAATGTAGAGAGCATAAAGAAAAAATGACAATCTATACAAAATCTCAAAGGGCCTTTTAGACCATGGAAATTATTCTCATCCTGCAAGTGGATAAATAGCCAGGCCAGTGACCAAAAAAGGGACCTTGTAATCGCGTCCGTAATAGTACTGTACTACAAGAGGTATATACCATATTATGCATGTTACCTGCATTATTTTCCTTCAATATGTATATGAAACTATTATAAGCATGACATACATTTGTTAAAAGTTCCGCTTGAGAAGTATGGCATAAGTCTGAAGTAGAGAAGTGTATTCTAAAATAATAGGTGCCCTATACTTGATATGTAATGTTTTTTATCTAATCTGTAAATAATTTGTACTTGATGTATAAGTGCTTTATATTGGATAAATGAACATTCTCTAGCCCAACTTTGAGCCTGAATAGTATATAGTTGTGGATAATAGGCATGCCTATAAGAATTATAGTTTATAGCTACCATAATTTAACACTACTTAGTGTCTATAGTTACCGTATGAGATGATAATGTCTCCACAGTTCGATACTAGTATTGATATCCAAAATTTTCGTTATCCGCCCCTAATGTGGATTCAAGCATTAAGTAGTTTTTTTTTTTTAAATAAAATTAAAAGTAATTGCCTCATTAAAGAAATATAATTTATTTTGATAAATTGTTAATTTTTTGATATTGGAATTTGTTTAAATATATTATTTGCTATTTTATAAGTTTTAAACAAAGATAAAATTAAATAAATATACTTGAATATTATCATGATACATTTTTTTATTACTTGTTATACTTATTTGAGGTTGTGACTTCAATTTAGAAGGTTTTTTTTTTGAAGTTCGCAATTGCTCAGCACGAGTTTATTTTTCTGTGTAGGTATATAGGTTAACAAGGATCAAGGAAGACATCTATGGAGTCAAAAAGTCCACTTCAGAATAGTTTCTTGATAATAGATATATTAGTTTAATTCTTAATATATTTATTAAGAAGTATTGGGATTATTTCTTTAAAGATAATTTTTAGTCTATAAAATGTAAAAAAAAAAAGTACTAGTAAAGGAAAAGTGAAAACAATAGTAATGTACTAATAGTAGTAATATAATAAGACTTGATAAGTAATTGTAAGGCCCCAATGTATACCCTAGTTGTCTATGGGCATAATTAGGGTATACTTATAGTCAAATGCATGTAAATAAGAGACAAAATGTGTTAGGTGTATAATCGACATTTAGTTATAGGCAAGGGTAAAATGGTAATTTGTGCCTATGGACTAAATTGCATAATTTGAGTACTTAACGATGCCAATATAAGGAATAGAATAAATAACAAGGTAAATGTATGAAATGATGAAAGGTTTAGACTAACTAGCAAAGTCAAGGAAAGTGCCAATCATATGTTGACACCTAGACCAACCATATGTTGACACTTACATATGATCTAAAAAAATAAAGATGTATGGAGGCATTTCTTCATAGCTTATAAAACCCATGAAGCACGGCTGATGAGGGGTTTAGAAACCCATCTTCCTCCTCAAAATCAACCTCTTTTTCTCAACCAAATCCCATATTAAATGTCAGTAAAAAAATCTCCTCTAAGTGTTCTTAAGTAGGAGATTATTTCTGGTGCATTTGTACATAATTAGGTAAGTCTTTAGAGTTCTTGTAACACCCCGTTTCCCACCCTAAAAGTTTGAGCATGTGTGTGTGTGTGTGAGTGTCATTGCATAAGTCATTAAGTTAAGGGCTTAATTGCAGGTTTATTTTATTGTGTGGTTTGTTGGCTCGGCAGGCCACACGGCAGTAAGGTTTTCCTTACCACCTTGTGGAATGTCTTACACGACGATAAGGATTTACCATACCGCCGTGTAACCTCTTTCTGTCTTGAAATTTTTGGATTTTTGAATTCTTTCTCTTTTGTCTCTTTTAGTTACCATTAACATGCATTTATGTCTTTGGGACTATTTCATATCAAATAGGGCTATATATAAAGAGAATATGAGCTTATTCCTTGAAATATGTTAGCTCTTATGTGATAATTATGAGAACTATTTATTATTGTTGCCTAGCCTGCAAGAGTCAAGCAAGTGGATAGATAGGCATGACTATAGAGTTTTGTAAGCTGTAGCCTAGTGTTCTATACCCTGATCAGGTCACTGTTTGGGTCCTCGCGATCCTGAGTGTTTAGATCTTGTTTAAGATCCCCAGTGAAAATATTTTTATATGAAAACGAAAGATGTTTCTTTTGCTCGTACGTACTGGTACCTAATGTTCACTCGTTATCTGCTACTCTGAATTTGCAGGCAATTATGTTTGATTCTCTTATGAATGTAACCATACTTATTATTGATGAATGAACAAGTTTAAGATGTGTGTTATATTATATATGAATAATTGTGTACTTCTGTATGTGCCATATGTATGTTTTTACCTCGACGGTCACTGTGAGTGTTCGTCCATCTTTTATTTTTCCACTAAGAGTTTATCGCTTAGCATAGGAGTTTAATCCGTACAGGTGTGGAAGCTGTCCGAGTTTTTGAGGAGTGCGGTCCGCAACAGTCAGAGCCAACTGTAGACACCGAGTCCCAAGGAAGACCAAACCGAAGTTACCCAATGATAAAAATAAAGACTAATTCATTAGAAAGAAAGTAGGAATTGATCATCTCTTTGTCAAATTCTTTTATTTGTCTCAAAATGATTTCAAAATGTTTATCTTTATCTTTATTTTTTATTTATTTTATTTTTATTTGTACTTTTTATTGTATTTTCTGAAAAAAAAATAAAAAAAAAAATCGGCGGCCGCGCGGGCTGCCTGAGTGCAGCGCGCGAGGCACTCGCGCGGAACGCGTGCACGTGCTGCGCATGGCGCATGCCTTTCGTCTCCCAGTTCCGCCCGATTCCGTCGATTTTCGCCGAAAATCGATTTTTTGGGTAGAAAATGATTTTTTTATCAGATTTTTTTCGATTTTGTTGAAATTTGACAATGGTTAGTCAAATTTTGTGGGTGCCAAAGTCAAGAAACAAAGAGATAATTAAAAATAATAATAAAATATTAATTGTAAAAATTTGACTTTTGTGATTTTTATTTTGAGTTTTAGGTATTTTTTGTTGAAATTGGGGAAGGTTTGTCTTTGAAAAATCTGGAGGAAGACTTGGTGGGTTGAAGGATGGAGTTTTAACGGGAGAATTCTTCATTTTGAAGGGAGGAGATGGATTTTTGGCTAAAGAAATTTTTCAAAGGGAATTGATTTTTTCTAAGGGTTTTGAGAGAAAAATAAGGGTTCTTAAGAATAATAAGAACCTATTTTCTTAGAGAAAAAAAAAAAAGAGGTTTCTTCATTGATTTTCAGGGATTTTTCTTAGACAAAAAACTTTCTTCTTTGATTTTTTCTTAGATCTAAAAACTTTCTTCTTGGATTCATTTTAATTTTTCTTAAATCTAAAAAAATATTTATTGAGTTTGGAAACTTGAGAAAGGAAAAATTATTTTCCTTCACTGGAGTTTTCTCATCAAATTAAACAACAAATACAAAAAAATCACTTTTAATTTTTGGTGTTCTTGAATTTTTTAGAGACAAAAACTTAAGATTTTTTTGAATGCTTTGAGTTTATTCTTGAATCTTGACAAGGAGAATAGGTCGAGATATCTTGTTTCCATATTACCTAACTCTGAGGGTAAATATTATTTGATCTATTATTATTTTCTACTTTCATCTTATTTATTTTATTTTATTTCTTTTCTTGCATTTATGAACATATGTTTTTGAGTTTTGTTCTCTTAAAATGATTTTTCAATTCTTATTTCGTTTTTGGTATGAAAATGGGTAAATGTATGTGATTTTGGGGTGTGAAAAATTAGATCTATTGATTTTCTTGTTGGTATGATTTTTGGTGGTATTTATTTTAGGTTTAAATATTATTTTTTCTATTACATGTTTATTTACCTTCCTCATTTTCATTTATTTAATTTTGTATTTTTATTGTTATTAATAATATTATTATTGTTTGTCATTATTATTATTATTTATTTTGCTATTATTATCATTATTTATTTTGTTATTGTCATTTTATTATTATTATTATTATTATTATTATTATTATTATTGTTGTTGTTGTTGTTGTTGTTGTTGTTAGTATTATTATTGTTATTATTATTTTCATTATTGTCATTATATTTCGCATGGTGTTATTTTATGACTTAGTTATTATTATTACCATACTTTGTATGATTTTTTATTATCATTTTTTATGTGTGATGTTCATGTATTAAATTAGTATATTTAATTTAACTTGCTTTATATTCTATTTGTGTATTAATTTTATACTAGATTCCCTTTACTTTTGTTTTTAATCGATTTTGGAATTATTGCTAATATTTTTTTATTGTTGTTTTTTTATTGAGGCTAAAAATGTCGTGCTTATTTTTTTTGAGCATCGCCGTGACCAAACGAAGGGGTCGCAATGCATAGGAATTTACATCACTTGGGTAAGACTTTCCCTATCTCTATTTATATGATTGTATTTTTTGTAAATAAAATAATTTATTTTACACACGTGTCAAATAAAAAATTACAAAAATATTTTGTACGACAAAATTGGAATTTTTATTAATAAATTGGGACCAATATACTAGATTTTTTCCAAGAAATGCAAAAATATCGCGGACTAAAATGAAGAGTTGATTTTATTAAAAGTTGGATCACTCATCCCGATTTTCACGACAAATAACAAAAATAACTCTTCGATCCATTTTTAAGTGAGCATGAACGAACCAATGTTCCTAAACCGAATAAATATCCCGATTTATGTATGTTACCCTTTTGATTATTTTTTGTGCTTGTTTAATTTTATATCTTTTGGGCCCTTGTAATTAATTATTTTTGGGGCAATTTTAGTTTCTTTCACTTGGGGATTGTATTCTGTCCCGATTTTTATTTTTAATCTTATTAAGCTTTTCTTTTTATTTGGAGGATTGTATTTGTCCCAATTTCTCTTTTGTAAATAGCGTGGTTTTGTGTGTTTACCGCTTTATTTATCGCTTTATTTACAGGTTTCTTTTACCATTTTCTCAATGCTTAAAGTGCGCCTTAAATAAAATGCATCAAATCGCATGAGGAGAGAGATGAAATTTTATAATCTAAAAACTCCCTTATATTTAGCCAAGTCATAAATAAGAGTGAAGTTCTGAACACCTTCTCTAGTTTAGACCATAGAGGTTAGATGACCTTTCCCAATTTCTTATAAATTGGGTGACGACTCCAAAATATCTCAAAGGTGCCTAAAGGCTTCATCGAACTAGATGAACTTTCCAATGTTCTATTGGGTAAATGTCTCATGTTGCCCAAAATCAAAAGACGCGAACCAATCCCTCGAGCCCTAAATGCGGGTCTCACCTACGAGGGCCTTTGCTAGGTTCGACGCACGTCACAGTGGCGACTCCACGGGGGACTTTATGACTTTGCTCTGAAAGTGCCTTGGTTAAAATATAATTGAGTTTTTAAAACCTAAAATTCTATCTCTTTTCGAAATTGCATTGCATTTCATTAGAGCCTTAGAATTATGCTAGTTTGGTCCCTTATTTTACCCCGGTGCATTCTTGAAACTCGACCCTACGTTCACTCAATGTAGGAAAGTGTTAAGGATAACCACCAGCCTAAGCCTCGTACCATCATGGTATATTAAATGGAGACCTAATAGGTCATTTTGCTCGTGATGAGCCAGACCCATTGGCAGGGACCATGCTTGGGTAGCCCTAAAGTATCATCACCCTTGACTAAAGCTATTGTAATGGCAATAGATACTTCCCTTAGGTGGAATGTACCTTAATACGATGCTTGCTATGTGGGCCATTATATATTGAACAAAATTAACCAAATTAAATGGTTTTATATCAAAAGCTTTCATGCTCTTGTGGGCCCATCTTAATATGGTTGAAATGTTTAAATACATAAAGGCCAAAAATTCATACGTATGCAGATTAATTAAGAGATGTTATGCTACCGATTTTTCACTGAGCACTATACGCATCCATTGGGTTCCCTGTTAATCCATGGATCAAGCCCACCTAGGAAAGAGACCACATTACCTCGTGTGTGGGAGTAATAAGGTTGGAAGGATCTACTTACTGGTATGTGGTTGTAAATGTTGCATAACACACGATCATGCATTGTACATGTCATTCATCCATCATTCTAACAATTTAAATCTTTCAACCATCATAGATTCATCTAAGTGGATTAGAGGTTCCGACAGCCGGCTAGTAAGGACAAATCTGCTCTTTGAATTGCCAAAATTAGTGTCTGACTAGGATTCTGAGTCACTCTCATCGATCAGTGAATCATCTTTTGAATCATCGATGGCAGAAGAAACCGGAGCTTTGACCACTCAAGAACTTGCTAGGAGACTAGAGAACTTTGAATAAAGGATGTTAGATATGATGGGCGCTATGGCTAACAAGATTGCTCATCCTCCTGCTCCACAGCCACCTATCGCTCCACAACCACCGGCAGTCCCTCCTCTGGGTCAAGTCGAACCACCTGCTGGCGGGGAGGCTCCCCTCATTAATAATATTGCCCATCAACCTGCTAATGAGCATAGAGCTGCTATGCCTATTGAGCCAAGAAGGGAAAGGATCCCCAATCCCAATGAGGATTTCATAATGAAGGAGGAAGATGAAGAGGTAATAGCACCTCAAGTTGTGAGGGCCAGAGCACCCAGGGTAGAAGATGAGGCTATGAGAGGGATGAGACAGCAAATTGAGATGATCACCCACATGTTATAAGCTAGGAAGGGGGTCAACCCTGAAGATAGAGATCTAGGGGATGAAGAGCTGCTACCCCAAAGGTTTGAGATGTCTGAGCTGTCGAAGTTTGATGGCACTTCGGACCCATCTGCACACATCAAGCAGTATACTCTGGTGATGAAAGGCACAGGGTTAAGCAAGAAGCCGAAGGTAGAATATTTCTGCCTCAGTCTGGTGGGTCTGGCAGTAGACTGGTATCACGGGTTGGATAGGAGGTCCAAGGAGGATTAGAACCTTTTGACTGAAGAATTTATGAGGCAATACGACTGCAGCACCAGAATGGAGGTCACCTTAAAAGACCTCGAGCTCTTACAGCAAAGGAGTGACAAGTCATTCCATGAATACCTCACTAGATGGAGGAATAGGGTTATGGAGATGAAATGGAAGCCTGACGCTGCTGACCAGATCAAGTTATTTATCAGGAACTCCTACCCTTACCTGAGGGACTTGCTCAGCTTTAAGGGGCTCAGAGATTGGGAGTCACTTAACGACATTGCTGTAGAGGCTTAGGGGGCTTACCTGGCGAAGAAAGCAAGTCAAAATAACTTTGCTATAAAGAACTTTGGAAACCAGTCAGGTATAGATCAAGTGGCGCTAGAAGCAGTAATAGAAATGGAAAGAAGGCAGAGGTTGCAGTTATAAAGGTCAGACAGGATCAAAGGTACTACTCTAATTTAGGCCGCTCTCTATCCTGGGTATTAGAGAGACTGATGAAGGAGGGCAAGCTATGAACTTTGATGCCTAGGCCAGCCATGAATCAGGGACAGCCGGGGTACAGAGATGATCAGTACTGTGCCTACCATTAACACATTGGGCACCTGACGGATTACTACCGAACTCTGAGGAATAAGATCCAAGATCTTATTAACACCAAATGGATCACTAATCCTGAAAAGAGAGGGAAGAAGAAGGCAAGTTATAACGCAGTTCCCCCACCATATACATGATCGGGTCTAGTCTACCCGAGTGGAATGTTTTGCAAGAAGATGAATACGTTGCTGTCACTCGTCAAGAGATGATTGAAGAAGGGATCCCCATGGCAGCGGTAGATTGATAATCCACTAGTGAGAGTGGTGAAGAAGTTAATATTTGTTCTTTTTAGATGTTTTGTTATCTTTATTTCAAGAACTTCTTATGATAATGTTGGTTATTTTAATGTGATGAATGATTTTTGCTTATTTGTATGATGTTTCTAATGATTTCATTTCACATGATCATGATACATTCACTTTGATATTAATTCAACTAATGACGACTGTATTTAATCTCGAAACTTTAGAAAACCTAAAGAAAATCTTGATAGCATCTGATATGACTCCTGAAGAAAGGAAAATTCTGAGAGATAATGTAAAAAAAATGAAAGAGCCTTTGCCTTGACCTAGAATGATATGTTAAAAATTGACAAGGACATTATTGGGACAACGCTGCTTTAATATGCAAACATGACGACGAGTAAAGTTTCAAAAGTCGTTCCTTTGCCTTCTCAATATCCAGGATACATACAGTGCAGCCAAGCAAAATAAAACTCTGATCGTTAAAGGGCTACGTCAGAAGTTAGACAGATGAAACTTTGGGCCTTCACAAGAAATATATAGCTCATTAGAATGAAGCCCTTAGGAGTTCTTTCCTCCCAACCATTTGAGATGTGTACCCCAAAGCCAATCTAGATTGACCTCTAATCATATTAGACCAAGATAAAAGAAATCGTGAACACTTATAGCCAAATTTAAAAGGAGAGCTTATTACCTATACCCAAAAAAGAAATAAAAAAAATGAAACAAACCCACAATTTTATCCTAAACCATTTGAGCCTAAACTGTAACCCAATATCAACCACTAAAGCCTAACCTATCAACTCCAATTCAATCATTAAAGGTTACTGTAACACCCCCATACCCCCGGTAAGGAATATCGGGGCGCTACGCGGACATATACGTGTATCTATACATGCATTAGCGGAAGCGGTACTAATAAACAATTAGAAATAAGTTGGGCCCAAACAAAAATTACTTTTATTATACATGTAAACTATACATATACAAAAGTTTTATAGTTATTACATATTCAGTTACATTACATATACAAATACATTTAACGATTATATGTCGAGACTAAACTCTCTATATACATAATGATGTTACTCAAAACATCACAAACTCTAATTCTATCTTATACAAAAAGGGCATAGCAAAAAAAAAAACTCCTAGTGGCCTTCACTTGCAGATGAACGCTTTCACTGGTCCGCACCTGTCAACCTACACGGAAACAAACATCCGTGCTAAGCGATAACGCTTAGTGGGGATGAAAATAATGCAAAGGACTTCTTTCGAAGTCACATATAAAATATACATGTCACATGCACTGCTCAAACAACTCATGCATATGTTTTCACAATCATGTAAACCATGGATTCTACTTCATATAAACATAGCATTAATCTCATGTACTTTAACATTTACTTATAACACTACATCTGATCATTTCATGTTCACTATACACTAGCAATAACAATAAGCCTGAATTCCTTTCATGGTGGATACGGGTAACTCTGGATACTGTTTCCAGTATCAAACATGTGGAGAATTAACTCAAAACTCTGTGAAATACACGAGGTATTTCGAACTCTGGGCACAATTAAGGCCAACTCTAGCAGCTGCGCTCTAGCCCTTTATAAGCATGCTTATCTATCCACTATAACGGTAATCAGGCTCTCACAACTCATATACTGTGCACTGATATCAATTTATTTACTATGATTCAAATATATTTAATTACATGTATAACTTTTACAAATCATGTGCATTTAATTACTATTAATCATATAAGAGGTTTAAAAGATAATTTAAAATCAAATACAAGCTAAATGATAACATACAAGACCCATTAAACATTTAACAACTCAAAACAGGAACAAAAGGCCAAAACAGGACAAAACAAGCGGGAAAAAGCTCACTGTCGCGATCGCGACAGTAGCCCAAGGAAACAAGATCGTCGCGAGGCGATCTCGCGATTGCGGCTCGCGACGATCTGCTTCTCTTCACGCCCACCTGGAAGAAAGATCACGGCGTGACTACCCCTCACGCCTCGTGACCGGATCCTCACAGCGAGAGAGGGACATCACGTGGCGTGATGCCATCTCACGCCTCACCGAGGGAAGGGTCACGGCGTGACTGCTCGTCACGTGACGTGACTCTCTCCTCACAAAGAGAGAGACCTCACATGGCGTGATGCCATCTCACGCCTCACCAAGGCAGGGGTCACGGCGTGACTACTCATCACGTGACGTGACTCCCTCCTCACATTTCTGAAAACCCAATTTTTCAACTCGTTTCCCACGGACATGAAAGACGCGATTCTGTCGCGACCTCAACTGGTGTCGCGCTCGCGACAGAAACGTTTTCCCTAATTCCAAAGGCAAAATCCACACACCGATAAACTTAAACACAACCCAAACCGACTCTTTTACTTTCACATGCAACCACTCATCTTTTTAACATATAATTGCCCTATAAATCATGCTCATAACTAATTGTTCACTCAACTTACACAATTACTTTCACTATTGCAACACTACAAGCAATCAGAATGATTTCACACACTTAAACAAACAATTGAGCTAATTAAGCTCCAAATACATTTCTTTATACAACTACATCTCTATTGAAATATTCAAATCACAACACATGCAAAAATAGGAAATCCGCACACGATCCCTACCTCTAGGACGTTTAACCGCGTTCTCTACTCGGCTCCGACCTTCTCTTTGCCTTTATTGAGCTTCTTGTCCACAGCTTCCATGCACAATCCATTCAAAATTCCAAGGTTACTCTTCTCTTTTTACTTTAAATCAAAAACAGAAATAAAATAGAAGAAGAAGACCAATACTAACTAAATGGCTTTACTTACCTTCTTAGTATGCCTAACCAAGCTCTACTAGTCCCCTTCTCAAAGCCAACACAAATGAATCACTCAAAACAGTGTAAAGAAGGAAGAAGAAACGAAAGAAAGAGCAGGGCAAAGGAAAAGAAAGAAACTCACGTGAAAAGAAGAAGAAAGAAGCAGATAGTCTAAGTCAAATTCCAAAATTACTATAGCAATAAATGCCATCTACCCCAATTAATTACATAGCTATCTTCTTTTCCTATTTAATTAATCCTAATCTCCTCTCTTAACTCTTAATCTCTCTCTTAATATAAATTAATACATTGCCACTTGTCACTTCCCTACAGTGCCATGTGTCACTCTCCTACAAGCCACAACTAAAAATGCCAATTTAATTACCCTATCACTGAAGTGGTTCTGTCGCGCCCACGACGCTTGCCGCGCTCGCGACAGAATTCACACGCACAACACTAGTCTTTCTTGAACCAAGATTCTATAATTCTTCTAGGGCTATTTCGGGGTGTTACAAATCTCTCCCCCTTAAGAAATTTCGTCCTCGAAATTTCCCCCGCTACCGAACAACTAACTCAAACTATACACTGTATAAACTAATAAGAGGACTTACTAGGAGTTCCGATCAATGCCTCCACATCTTCAGCCGTCATGGCAAATACACGTTGCTGATCCTCAGTAGGGAATGGCCTCTCAACCGTTTCCGATGGCGGTCTATCAGCTCTACCTCGTCCTCTTCCACTTCTAACATTCCCCGAAGCAGTGCCTTTCTCTTTATGTACTTGTGATGCCATATTCTCTCTTGTTTTAGGACACTGAGCAAGGAAATGCTCTGTACTACCGCATTTGAAGCAAGCTCCTGTGAGCTTCCTACACTCACCCCAATGACGTCTATTACAGTGCTCACATTCTGGGGTCATACTCCCTCTACTAGTAGGCGGTCTCACACTTCCAACCGAAGTTGGTACTTGTACCGATGCTTGCTCATCTCTTCCTCTTTTTACTGCTCCCGCTCCTTTACTAAAATTTTCATTTTCCCTTGGAAATCTTCTTTTCTGCTCTCTCTTTTGCTTTATCAACTCAGATTCCTCCATTTTCATCGCCGCTAACACCAATGGATAATAACCCACCGGCTGCAAAGCAACCATAGCAGACAAAGGTCCCCGAATACTCTCTCTTAATCCATCTTCAAATTGCCTACATCTGAAGTCATCAGTTAACATTCCTTCCGGTACATATTTACTCAAACGAGTAAACTCTTTATCATATTCTGCAACAGTCATATTCTTCTGCTTGAAAGTCACAAATTCTTTCCATCTCGCATCTCTATATGCTTTGGTTACAAACTTGTCCCTAAACTCTTGAACAAAGAAATCCCAGGTTAACTCCATGGGTCTCTGAGGATTCCTCATAATCAACTTCCACCAGTCATATGCTGCACCTTGTAGCAATGACACAGCACAAGCTACTCTTTGATTCTGAGGACAACTGATTTCTTGCAAAATTCTTCCTATTTTCTCTAACCATAATTCTGCTATCTCGGATTGATCCAAAGATGTCCCATGAAATTCTTCAGCTCCTCTCTTTCTTATCAAATCCGATGGTGTCCTTGGAGCTGTTAGTCTATCCAAAATCTGCACCAACCCTTGCATCAGCTCCGGGTTGTCCTGAACAACTCTTGCTCTTTCCTCTCTATCTCGTGCTTGTACATGAGGATCCACTCGCACCGGATTCACACTGCCTGTCGTCTCTCCTACATGCTCACTCGGGTCGGACTCCATCTAGACCCTACAAAACCAGCATCTGCATTAGGCCACATTCTAGACAACTCAAACATATAAACATAACTATACTCTATCACCTTCTAGTCCTGAACCAATCAACCTAGAGCTCTGATACCACTAAATGTAACACCCCCATACCCCCGGTAAGGAATATCGGGGCGCTACGCGGACATATACGTGTATCTATACATGCATTAGCGGAAGCGGTACTAATAAACAATTAGAAATAAGTTGGGCCCAAACAAAAATTACTTTTATTATACATGTAAACTATACATATACAAAAGTTTTATAGTTATTACATATTCAGTTACATTACATATACAAATACATTTAACGATTATATGTCGAGACTAAACTCTCTATATACATAATGATGTTACTCAAAACATCACAAACTCTAATTCTATCTTATACAAAAAGGGCATAGCAAAAAAAAAAACTCCTAGTGGCCTTCACTTGCAGATGAACGCTTTCACTGGTCCGCACCTGTCAACCTACACGGAAACAAACATCCGTGCTAAGCGATAACGCTTAGTGGGGATGAAAATAATGCAAAGGACTTCTTTCGAAGTCACATATAAAATATACATGTCACATGCACTGCTCAAACAACTCATGCATATGTTTTCACAATCATGTAAACCATGGATTCTACTTCATATAAACATAGCATTAATCTCATGTACTTTAACATTTACTTATAACACTACATCTGATCATTTCATGTTCACTATACACTAGCAATAACAATAAGCCTGAATTCCTTTCATGGTGGATACGGGTAACTCTGGATACTGTTTCCAGTATCAAACATGTGGAGAATTAACTCAAAACTCTGTGAAATACACGAGGTATTTCGAACTCTGGGCACAATTAAGGCCAACTCTAGCAGCTGCGCTCTAGCCCTTTATAAGCATGCTTATCTATCCACTATAACGGTAATCAGGCTCTCACAACTCATATACTGTGCACTGATATCAATTTATTTACTATGATTCAAATATATTTAATTACATGTATAACTTTTACAAATCATGTGCATTTAATTACTATTAATCATATAAGAGGTTTAAAAGATAATTTAAAATCAAATACAAGCTAAATGATAACATACAAGACCCATTAAACATTTAACAACTCAAAACAGGAACAAAAGGCCAAAACAGGACAAAACAAGCGGGAAAAAGCTCACTGTCGCGATCGCGACTTGTGTCGCGCTCGCGACAGTAGCCCAAGGAAACAAGATCGTCGCGAGGCGATCTCGCGATTGCGGCTCGCGACGATCTGCTTCTCTTCACGCCCACCTGGAAGAAAGATCACGGCGTGACTACCCCTCACGCCTCGTGACCGGATCCTCACAGCGAGAGAGGGACATCACGTGGCGTGATGCCATCTCACGCCTCACCGAGGGAAGGGTCACGGCGTGACTGCTCGTCACGTGACGTGACTCTCTCCTCACAAAGAGAGAGACCTCACATGGCGTGATGCCATCTCACGCCTCACCAAGGCAGGGGTCACGGCGTGACTACTCATCACGTGACGTGACTCCCTCCTCACATTTCTGAAAACCCAATTTTTTAACTCGTTTCCCACGGACATGAAAGACGCGATTCTGTCGCGACCTCAACTGGTGTCGCGCTCGCGACAGAAACGTTTTCCCTAATTCCAAAGGCAAAATCCACACACCGATAAACTTAAACACAACCCAAATCGACTCTTTTACTTTCACATGCAACCACTCATCTTTTTAACATATAATTGCCCTATAAATCATGCTCATAACTAATTGTTCACTCAACTTACACAATTACTTTCACTATTGCAACACTACAAGCAATCAGAATGATTTCACACACTTAAACAAACAATTGAGCTAATTAAGCTCCAAATACATTTCTTTATACAACTACATCTCTATTGAAATATTCAAATCACAACACATGCAAAAATAGGAAATCCGCACACGATCCCTACCTCTAGGACGTTTAACCGCGTTCTCTACTCGGCTCCGACCTTCTCTTTGCCTTTATTGAGCTTCTTGTCCACAGCTTCCATGCACAATCCATTCAAAATACCAAGGTTACTCTTCTCTTTTTACTTTAAATCAAAAACAGAAATAAAATAGAAGAAGAAGACCAATACTAACTAAATGGCTTTACTTACCTTCTTAGTATGCCTAACCAAGCTCTACTAGTCCCCTTCTCAAAGCCAACACAAATGAATCACTCAAAACAATGTAAAGAAGGAAGAAGAAACGAAAGAAAGAGTAGGGCAAAGGAAAAGAAAGAAACTCACGTGAAAAGAAGAAGAAAGAAGCAGATAGTCTAAGTCAAATTCCAAAATTACTATAGCAATAAATGCCATCTACCCCAATTAATTACATAGCTATCTTCTTTTCCTATTTAATTAATCCTAATCTCCTCTCTTAACTCTTAATCTCTCTCTTAATATAAATTAATACATTGCCACTTGTCACTTCCCTACAGTGCCATGTGTCACTCTCCTACAAGCCACAACTAAAAATGCCAATTTAATTACCCTATCACTGAAGTGGTTCTGTCGCGCCCACGACGCTTGCCGCGCTCGCGACAGAATTCACACGCACAACACTAGTCTTTCTTGAACCAAGATTCTATAATTCTTCTAGGGCTATTTCGGGGTGTTACAAATCTCTCCCCCTTAAGAAATTTCGTCCTCGAAATTTCCCCCGCTACCGAACAACTAACTCAAACTATACACTGTATAAACTAATAAGAGGACTTACTAGGAGTTCCGATCAATGCCTCCACATCTTCAGCCGTCATGGCAAATACACGTTGCTGATCCTCAGTAGGGAATGGCCTCTCAACCGTTTCCGATGGCGGTCTATCAGCTCTACCTCGTCCTCTTCCACTTCTAACATTCCCCGAAGCAGTGCCTTTCTCTTTATGTACTTGTGATGCCATATTCTCTCTTGTTTTAGGACACTGAGCAAGGAAATGCTCTGTACTACCGCATTTGAAGCAAGCTCCTGTGAGCTTCCTACACTCACCCCAATGACGTCTATTACAGTGCTCACATTCTGGGGTCATACTCCCTCTACTAGTAGGCGGTCTCACACTTCCAACCGAAGTTGGTACTTGTACCGATGCTTGCTCATCTCTTCCTCTTTTTACTGCTCCCGTTCCTTTACTAAAATTTTCATTTTCCCTTGGAAATCTTCTTTTCTGCTCTCTCTTTTGCTTTATCAACTCAGATTCCTCCATTTTCATCGCCGCTAACACCAATGGATAATAACCCACCGGCTGCAAAGCAACCATAGCAGACAAAGGTCCCCGAATACTCTCTCTTAATCCATCTTCAAATTGCCTACATCTGAAGTCATCAGTTAACATTCCTTCCGGTACATATTTACTCAAACGAGTAAACTCTTTATCATATTCTGCAACAGTCATATTCTTCTGCTTGAAAGTCACAAATTCTTTCCATCTCGCATCTCTATATGCTTTGGTTACAAACTTGTCCCTAAACTCTTGAACAAAGAAATCCCAGGTTAACTCCATGGGTCTCTGAGGATTCCTCATAATCAACTTCCACCAGTCATATGCTGCACCTTGTAGCAATGACACAGCACAAGCTACTCTTTGATTCTGAGGACAACTGATTTCTTGCAAAATTCTTCCTATTTTCTCTAACCATAATTCTGCTATCTCGGATTGATCCAAAGATGTCCCATGAAATTCTTCAGCTCCTCTCTTTCTTATCAAATCCGATGGTGTCCTTGGAGCTGTTAGTCTATCCAAAATCTGCACCAACCCTTGCATCAGCTCCGGGTTGTCCTGAACAACTCTTGCTCTTTCCTCTCTATCTCGTGCTTGTACATGAGGATCCACTCGCACCGGATTCACACTGCCTGTCGTCTCTCCTACATGCTCACTCGGGTCGGACTCCATCTAGACCCTACAAAACCAGCATCTGCATTAGGCCACATTCTAGACAACTCAAACATATAAACATAACTATACTCTATCACCTTCTAGTCCTGAACCAATCAACCTAGAGCTCTGATACCACTAAATGTAACACCCCCATACCCCCGGTAAGGAATATCGGGGCGCTACGCGGACATATACGTGTATCTATACATGCATTAGCGGAAGCGGTACTAATAAACAATTAGAAATAAGTTGGGCCCAAACAAAAATTACTTTTATTATACATGTAAACTATACATATACAAAAGTTTTATAGTTATTACATATTCAGTTACATTACATATACAAATACATTTAACGATTATATGTCGAGACTAAACTCTCTATATACATAATGATGTTACTCAAAACATCACAAACTCTAATTCTATCTTATACAAAAAGGGCATAGCAAAAAAAAAAACTCCTAGTGGCCTTCACTTGCAGATGAACGCTTTCACTGGTCCGCACCTGTCAACCTACACGGAAACAAACATCCGTGCTAAGCGATAACGCTTAGTGGGGATGAAAATAATGCAAAGGACTTCTTTCGAAGTCACATATAAAATATACATGTCACATGCACTGCTCAAACAACTCATGCATATGTTTTCACAATCATGTAAACCATGGATTCTACTTCATATAAACATAGCATTAATCTCATGTACTTTAACATTTACTTATAACACTACATCTGATCATTTCATGTTCACTATACACTAGCAATAACAATAAGCCTGAATTCCTTTCATGGTGGATACGGGTAACTCTGGATACTGTTTCCAGTATCAAACATGTGGAGAATTAACTCAAAACTCTGTGAAATACACGAGGTATTTCGAACTCTGGGCACAATTAAGGCCAACTCTAGCAGCTGCGCTCTAGCCCTTTATAAGCATGCTTATCTATCCACTATAACGGTAATCAGGCTCTCACAACTCATATACTGTGCACTGATATCAATTTATTTACTATGATTCAAATATATTTAATTACATGTATAACTTTTACAAATCATGTGCATTTAATTACTATTAATCATATAAGAGGTTTAAAAGATAATTTAAAATCAAATACAAGCTAAATGATAACATACAAGACCCATTAAACATTTAACAACTCAAAACAGGAACAAAAGGCCAAAACAGGACAAAACAAGCGGGAAAAAGCTCACTGTCGCGATCGCGACTTGTGTCGCGCTCGCGACAGTAGCCCAAGGAAACAAGGTCGTCGCGAGGCGATCTCGCGATTGCGGCTCGCGACGATCTGCTTCTCTTCACGCCCACCTGGAAGAAAGATCACGGCGTGACTACCCCTCACGCCTCGTGACCGGATCCTCACAGCGAGAGAGGGACATCACGTGGCGTGATGCCATCTCACGCCTCACCGAGGGAAGGGTCACGGCGTGACTGCTCGTCACGTGACGTGACTCTCTCCTCACAAAGAGAGAGACCTCACATGGCGTGATGCCATCTCACGCCTCACCAAGGCAGGGGTCACGGCGTGACTACTCATCACGTGACGTGACTCCCTCCTCACATTTCTGAAAACCCAATTTTTCAACTCGTTTCCCACGGACATGAAAGACGCGATTCTGTCGCGACCTCAACTGGTGTCGCGCTCACGACAGAAACGTTTTCCCTAATTCCAAAGGCAAAATCCACACACCGATAAACTTAAACACAACCCAAACCGACTCTTTTACTTTCACATGCAACCACTCATCTTTTTAACATATAATTGCCCTATAAATCATGCTCATAACTAATTGTTCACTCAACTTACACAATTACTTTCACTATTGCAACACTACAAGCAATCAGAATGATTTCACACACTTAAACAAACAATTGAGCTAATTAAGCTCCAAATACATTTCTTTATACAACTACATCTCTATTGAAATATTCAAATCACAACACATGCAAAAATAGGAAATCCGCACACGATCCCTACCTCTAGGACGTTTAACCGCGTTCTCTACTCGGCTCCGACCTTCTCTTTGCCTTTATTGAGCTTCTTGTCCACAGCTTCCATGCACAATCCATTCAAAATACCAAGGTTACTCTTCTCTTTTTACTTTAAATCAAAAACAGAAATAAAATAGAAGAAGAAGACCAATACTAACTAAATGGCTTTACTTACCTTCTTAGTATGCCTAACCAAGCTCTACTAGTCCCCTTCTCAAAGCCAACACAAATGAATCACTCAAAACAGTGTAAAGAAGGAAGAAGAAACGAAAGAAAGAGCAGGGCAAAGGAAAAGAAAGAAACTCACGTGAAAAGAAGAAGAAAGAAGCAGATAGTCTAAGTCAAATTCCAAAATTACTATAGCAATAAATGCCATCTACCCCAATTAATTACATAGCTATCTTCTTTTCCTATTTAATTAATCCTAATCTCCTCTCTTAACTCTTAATCTCTCTCTTAATATAAATTAATACATTGCCACTTGTCACTTCCCTACAGTGCCATGTGTCACTCTCCTACAAGCCACAACTAAAAATGCCAATTTAATTACCCTATCACTGAAGTGGTTCTGTCGCGCCCACGACGCTTGCCGCGCTCGCGACAGAATTCACACGCACAACACTAGTCTTTCTTGAACCAAGATTCTATAATTCTTCTAGGGCTATTTCGGGGTGTTACAGTTACTCCAGAAATTGAGCCACCAAAGCCCATAAAAGGAAGATACAGACTTTCACGGCCAAGATTCAAGCAAGGAAATTCACTACCTCAGCCAGTTTGCATAAGGGCCAAGAACAAGATTTTGATGCTAAAAAGAACCACCATTAGAAGGAGCAGTCTCCGTAGCTAATGAAGATGAAAGCAAATTCAATCAACACTAACAGACCGAAGGAGAGTTCATGGCAAAGGCTAAAAAAAAGAAAAAAAAATAAAAAAAGAGAGCTGAGAGAAAATCTTCAATCATGAAAACCCGAGAGGGCTGATTGATAACAGGAGTTTAGTGTTTCCACGATCTATTTTGAGATTAGATGAGGTCTTGTATTTTTTTTTAGTTAATGACAAATAATGATCATGTGTCATGAAATCAAATTGAAATATACGCATTTATGCAACGATATTGATGTGACCAGAACAGTTCATTTTACATACTCAAAATTGGCTAGTTCCGGCATAAAACCAGCACATTGTTACTATCTACTCTCTGCTACTCTCACCACTCAAGCACTTCAGTCGGCTCATCCTGCTATCAACTGTGAAACCAATTTTATAGCATCTTCATGATAAGAATCAGGCTCATACAGCTATGACATGCACGTAAGTACATACCGATCACGCCTGAAAGATTTTTGGCAATAGCTCCAGCCTCCTTTACAATAAAAAAAAAGCCGTTAGAGATGAAAACCGTAATTCGCTCTCTAAGAAAAAGTTAGGCCAAAGGGCAGGGTGAAAACCTGGAAATAGGCAGTCCATCCTACAAAAAATGAAATAAACAAAAGCTGTTGGATTGGGTTGGGTCCATTTTAGGCAAAAAAATAAGGTACAGGGTTATGTGAAAATCCGAAAGGACGCATTTTCCACTAAAAAAGCTAGTGCGAAAATCCACATGGGATGCACTACCTTAAAAGAATGACTACAGGTATCAGAGGAGAACCTCATAATCCCCAAAGGCATGAAATTCAAAAGCAATTCCAGAGGGCACAGATGCTACTGCAAATTGCAACCAAACCGGCTGTCGCCTCCAAATCCACTCAGATGAATTCTTATCCTTCATTCCTGCATGACGCATACATTTCACGTGCATGCTCACCAATTTTCCTGCAAATTTAGCTTTACAGTTTTGTAACAAGAGAGATTCGATGCGGACACCGACAAAAGGCGAGCGACAACATTAGCCAAAATACCAATACAACAGTCAACCAAAGACCTCTCACGGGGCAACCAACCGAAGACCTCTCAGGGGGCAATCAACCAAAGAACTCTCAGGGGGCAATCAACCAAAGACCTCTCAGGGGGCAACCAACCAAAGGGCTCTCAAGGAGCACAACTTCAAATCTCAGAAGGGTTAGCACGATGGCGGCACTACCATTCTACGGAAGGTTAGCACGTCCACGACACTACCACTTCAAAAGGGTTAGCACGATGACGGCACTACCATTCCACAGAGGGTTTGCACGATCACAACACTACCACTTCAAATCTCAGAAGGGTTAGCAAGATGGCGGCACTACCATTCTACGGAAGGTTAGCACGACCACAACACTAACATTCTACGAAAGGTTTGCACGATGACGGCACTACCACTCCACGGAGGGTTTCCACGATCACGGCACTACCACTTCAAATCTCATAAGGGTTAGCACGATGGCGGCACTACCATTTTACCAAAAGTTAGCATGACCACGGCACTACCACTTCAAAAAAGTTTGCACGATGATGATACTACCACTCCACGGAGGGTTTGCACGATCACGGTATTACCACTTCAAATCTCAGAAGGGTTAGCACAATGGTGGCACTACAATTCTACGGAAGGTTAGCACGACCATGGCACTACCACTTGAGAAGGGTTAGCAAAATGACGGCACTACCACTCCACAGAGGGTTAGCATGATCACGGCACTGCCACTTCAAATCTCAAAAGAGTTAGCACGATGGCGGCATTACCATTCTACGGAAGGTTAGCACGACCACGGCACTACCACTTCGGAAAGGTTTGCACGATGACGGCACTAATGCTCCACGGAAGGTTTGCACGATCACGGCACTACCGCTTCAAATCTCAGAACACGATGGCGGCACTACCATTCTATGGGAGGTTAGCACGACCATGGCACTACCACTTCAACAAAGGATAACACGCCGGCAACATGACAACAACCACCACAACAACAGCATCACCCAGTTCAAGAAGACAACTGCCTTAGGTACGGGTCTCTTCTCTCTTTCTTTGAGTTTTGGCTCACCTAGGCACCTAGGCACTACGTTTCCCAAAATTGGGGGCAATTGTAGACACCGAGTTCTGAGGCAGCCTAGACCGAAGTTACCCAATGATGAAAATAAAGACTAATTTATTAGCAAGAAAGTAGGAATTGATCATCTCTTTGTCAAATTCTTTTATTTGTCTCAAAATGCTTTCAAAATGTTTATCTTTATTTTTATTTTATTTTATTTTTATTTGTATCTTTATTTTTATCCTTATTTATACTTTTTTATTGTATTTTTTGAAAAAAAAATAAAAAAAAAAATTTCGGCGACCGCGGAAGCTGCGTGCGCATAGCGCGCGCGGAGCGTACGGTGCTCGCACAGCCCCACTTGCTCGAAGAGCGCAGCACGCGCGCTGCCCCGCGTGCGCATAGGATGCGTGCGGCACACCCCTTTCCTCGCCCGTCTCGCCCAGTTCCGCTCGATTCCACCGATTTCAACCGAAAATCGATTTTTTGACATTTTTTGGGTAGAAAATGATTTTTTATGGGATGTTTTGGGATTTTGTTGAAATTTGACAATGGTTAGTCAAATTTTGTGGGTGCTAAAGTCAAGAAACAAAAAAATAATTAAAAAAATAATAAAAATATTAATCGTAAAAATTTGACTTTTGTGATTTTTATTTTAAATTTTGGGTGTTTTTTGTTGAAATTGGGGAAGGTTTATCTTTGAAAAATCTGGAGGAGGACTTGGTGGGTTGAAAGATGGAGTTTTAACAGGAGAATTCTTCATTTTGAAGGGAGGAGATGGATTTTTGGCTAAAGAAATTTTTCAAAGGGAATTGATTTTTTATAAGTTTTTTGAAAGAAAAATAAGGGTTCTTAAGAATAATAAGAACCTATTTTCTTAGAGAAAATAAGAGGTTTCTTCATTGATTTTCAGGGATTTTTCTTAGATAAAAAACTTTCTTCTTTGATTTTTTCTTAGATCTAAAACTTTCTTCTTGGATTCATTTTAATTTTTCTTAAATCTAAAAAAATATTTGTTGATTTTGGAAAATTGAGAAAGGAAAAATTAATTTTCTTAACTTGAGTTTTCTCATCAAATTAAACATCAAATACAAAAAAAATCACTTTTAATTTTTGGTGTTCTTGAGTTTTTTAGAGACAAAAACTTAAGATTTTTTTTTTTTAATGTTTTGAGTTTATTCTTGAATTTTAACAAGCAGAATAGATCGAGATATTTTGCTTCCATATTACCTAACTCTGAGGATAAACATTCTTAGATCTATTATTATTTTCTACTTTCATCTTATTTATTTTATTTTATTTCTTTTCTTGCATTTATGAACATATATTTTTTAGTTTTATTCTCTTAAAATGATTTTTCAATTCTTTTTTCGTTTTTGGTATGAAAATGGGTAAATGTATGTGATTTTGGGGTGTGAAAAATTACATCTATTGATTTTCTTGTTGGTATGATTTTTGGTGGTATTTATTTTAGGTTTAAATATTATTATTTTCTATTACATGTTTATTTACCTTCCTCATTTTCATTTATTTAATTTCGTATTTTTATTGTTATTAATAATATTATTATTGTTTGTCATTATTATTATGTATTTTGCTCTTATTATCATTATTTATTTTGTTATTATCATTTTATTATTATTATTATTATTATTATTGTTGTTGTTGTTGTTGTTGTTGTTGTTGTTGTTGTTAGTATTATTATTGTTATTATTATTTTCATTGTTATCTTTATGTTTCGCACGGTGTTATTTCATGACTTAGTTATTATTATTATTATTATTATTATTATTATTATTATTATTATTATTATTATTATTATTATTATTATTATTATTATTATTATTATTATTATCATACTTTGCATGATTTTTTATTATCGTTTTTTTATGTGTGATGTTCATATATTAAATTAGTATATTTAATTTAACTTGCTTTTATATTCAATTTCTGTATTAATTTTATATTAGATTCCCTTTACTTTTGTTTTTAATCAATTTTGGAATTATTGCTAATATTTTTTTATTGTTGTTTTTTTATTAGGGCTAAAAATATCGTGCTTATTTTTTTTAGCATCGCTGTGACCAAACGAAGGGGTCGCGATGCGTAGGAATTTACATCATTTGGATGAGACCTTCCCTATCTCTTTTTATATGATTGTATTTGTTTGTAAATAAAATAGTTTATTTTACACACGGGTCAAATAAAAAATTACAAAAATATTTTGTACGACAAAATTGGGATTTTTATTAATAAATTGGTACCAATGTCCTAGATTTTAGCTAAGAAATGCAAAAATATCGCGGACTAAAATGATGAGTTGATTTTATTAAAAGTGGGATCACTCATCCCGATTGTCAAGATAAATAATAAAAATAACTCTTCGATCCATTTTTAAGTGAGCATGAATGAACCAGTGTTCCTAAACTGAATAAATATCCTGATTTATGTATGTTACCCTTTTGATTATTTTTTGTGATTGTTTAATTTTATATCTTGTGGGCCCTTGTAATTAATTATTTTTGGGGCAATTTTATTTTCTTTCACTTGGAGATTGTATTATGTTCTGATTTTTATTTTTAATCTTATTCAGCTTTTCTTTTCATTTGGAGGATTGTATTTGTCCCAATTTCTCTTTTGTAAATGGCGTGGGTTTATGTGTTTACCGCTTTATTTATCGCTTTATTTACAGCTTTCTTTAACCGTTTTCTCAATGCTTAAAGTGCGCCTTAAATAAAATACATCAAATCGCATGAGGAGAGAGATGAAATTTTATAATCTAAAAACTCTCTTATATTTAACCAAGGAATAAATAAGTGTGAAGTTCCGAACACTTTCTCTAGTTTAGACCATAGAGGTTAGATGACCTTTCTCAATTTCTTTAAATTAGGTGGCGACTCCAAAATACCTCAAATGTGCCTAAAGGCTTCATGGGAGTAGATGAACTTTCCAATGTTCTATTGGGTAAGAAATTCCAAAATGTCTCATGTTGCCCAAGATCAAAAGACGCGAACCAATCCCTCGAGCCCTATAAGCGGGTCTCACCTACGAGGGCCTTTGCTAGGTTCGGCGTGCGTCATACCAACACTTTAGCGAAATTCTTTTGTAGCTTGTCTATTGTATTTTTGGTTTTATGATGTAATCATTTTTTAATGTATTAGATTTTGTATATGTTCCAAGTGTATCTCTATAACTATGTAAGGTTGTTGTACTCCTATTTGTAATGAATATTTTGATATATGAAATGAATTTTCAGTTGGCCCATTTTAATTATTATAAGTTTTAAATTATAGTTTATAAATGTTTCTTTTCTGCCTTCATTATGCTTGTATGTTTGTTTGTCGATAACACCCTTATCTATATGGGTATTCACTCTCCTTATGGGTGAATTTCCCTATGTATAGGTATGGGGTGTTACAATTTTATTGGTATCAAAGCGATGGTTTAGTGTTTTCTAGGTGTTCATAGACTAGAATTTTGTCTAGGATTGTGTTGGCCTGATGCAGATATTTTATGTTTTGTTATTAGATAGAGTCTACGTGTGGGTCCCTCGAGGGGTCGATCGAGAGTGCTAATCTCGAAGAGCAAGATCCATCTATGTCTGGTCCTGCTCAATCAGCTAGGATGCAACTTGAGGCTCCAGCCATGCCTCCAGGGGTCGGTCGAGAGTGCTAAAGACATCTCAAGATATGGCTCGAGTCTTAGAGAGGGTGACGGCCCCGAGAGCTCCGATTGAGAGTGTAAGGAAGTCTGGAGTTGAAGATTTTTATGGGACTAGCTTGGATGAATTTGACAAGGCAGAACTTTGGATTGAGAAAGTGAAAAGAGTGCTAAAAGAGATTTGTTATCCTATGGTTAGGAAAGTGGAGTGTGCGGTTTCACTATTGCAGGGTTTTACCTATGATTGGTAGAGATTGGTGTTGAGCCAACTCCAGTTGCCTGATCCGGTCACATGGGAGATTTTTGAAAGGGAATTTCATAATAAGTATGTGACAAGGGCATATAAGGATGCTAAGTGGGCATAGTTCCTAAGCTTGAAGCAGAGGGTATTGTCAGTTTTCGAGTATGAGAAAGAGCATAGTAGGCTCAGTAAGTATACGCCTCTGGGTGTTCTTACGGAAGATTTCAGGTGTCAGCACTTTGAGGTGGGATTGAATGAGTCCTTGAGAGCTATGTTGATCTCTTTGATGAGTTTGCCGGCAGTGAGTTACTATCAGATTGTGCAAGCGACTTTGAGAGCAGAGCGCTCCGAGACTATCTTGAGGGATAGAGCACATAAGAGAAATGCTTCCCGTAGAGGTTCATCCTCGGGGAAGAGATCTAGGGGTTCGCAAGGGAATCCTCTAGATGAGTCTGCTCCTAGTCCTGCTTTAAGAGGTAGAAGACAGGGGTCTTCTTAGAGTTCTGGAGTTAGTAGAGGTGGCTCGAGAGGTCGAGGTGATTTAGCACCAGAGTGCTCGTATTGTAACAGGTGCCATCGGGGCGACTGTCGTTGGTTGACTGGTGGCTGTTTCAAGTGTGGCAGTACGATCATTTCTTGGCCAATTGTCTAAATATAGTTGAGAATGTTCAAGGGAGGCAAGAAGTAAGTAGAGCGGGGTCTAATGCCCCTCAGGCTAGTCGAGGTCGTGGTAGAGGTCAAGGTCATGGTAGCTGGCCTAGGGATGGAGCTTCATCTGAGTCTATGGATCGGTCGATCAAGGTACCTGCTAGAGCTTATGCCATGAGAGCTCGGGAGTAGCAAGATGCACCTGAAGTGATCACTAGTAAGTTCCTACTCCTTGACACTGAGATGCATGCTCTAATAGACTCTGGGTCCACACACTCATATTTGTGTTCTAATGAATTATATGCTAAGTTGCATAATGTGGAACATTTAGATTATAAGATTTGTGTGACCAGTCCCTTAGGGAATAGTGTCAATGTGAGTAGAGTGTATAGGAATTGCCCTTTGATGGTGCAAGGCGTAGAATTTCCTGTGGATTTGATTAGTCTGCCATTCCGAAAATTTGATTTAATTTTGGGTATGGACTGGTTATGCAAGTACCGTGCTATAGTGGATTCTCATAGAAAGATGGTAGTACTTAAGAGTAATCAGTCTGCAGTGGTGGTAAAAGGTTTGGGTTTTAGTTCTTTGGGCAACATGATCTCAGCTATGCAAGCCAAACAGTTTATGAGAAAGGGTTGTGAGGCATTTTTGGATTCTAGACGGAGTCAAGTTAAGATTCAGGATATCCCTATTGTCAAAGAATTTGCAGATGTGTTCCCTGAAGAGTTGCCAGGTTTGCCACCCAAAAGGGAAGTGGAGCTATCCATAGAGATTATGCCAGGCACTAATCCTATTTCTAAAGCTCCTTATCAAATGGCTCCTGCAGAATTGAGAGAATTGAAAATTCAATTACAGGAACTATTGGATAAAGGCTTTATCAGGCCTTGCCTTTCTCCGTGGGGTGCTCTGGTGTTGTTTGTTAAGAAGAAGGATGGTACTTTAAGGATGTGCATTGATTACTGGCAGATTAATAAGGTTACTGTGAAGAACAAGTATCCCTTACCGAGGATAGAAGATTTATTTAATCAGCTTAGGGGAAACGAAGTGTTCTCTAAGATTGATTTGAGGTCAGGATATTATCAGTTGAGGGTTAATGATGTGGATGTGGCTAAGACTGCATTTCGAACAAGATATGGTCACTATGAATTTTTAGTTATGCTGTTTGGATTGACCAATGCTCCTGTGGTTTTTATGGATTTGATGAACCGAGTGTTTAGACCATATCTCAATCAATTTGTAGTTATTTTTATTGATGATATTTTGGTGTATTCGAGGAATGAAAGTGAGCATAAAGAGCATTTACGTTTGGTACTTCAAGTGTTAAAAGATCATTAGTTATTTGCTAATCTAAGCAAATGTGAGTTTTATTGAATGAAGTGTCTTTTCTGGGACATATTATCTCCTCGAAAGGTATCCGAGTGGATCCGACTAAGGTTGAGGTCATTGTGGATTGGAAGCCATCGAGAAGTGTACCGGAAGTTAGAAGTTTTCTTGGTTTAGCGAGTTATTATAGACGGTTTGTGAAGGGATTCTCGGTCATTGCTTCGCCTTTGACTAGGCTTCTGCAGAAAGGTGTTAGGTTTCAGTGGTCTGATAAGTGTCAAGAGTGTTTTGATCGGCTTAAGAGGATGTCAGTTGAGGCTTATGTGCTTACTCAACCCATTTCGGTTAAGGAGTATATTATATATAGTGATGCTTCGGGTGTTGGACTTGGTTGCGTTTTGTTGTAAGATGGTAAAGTGGTAGCTTATGCATCTAGACAATTGAAGCCCCATGAGCATAACTATCCGACGCATGATTTAGAGTTAGCAGCAGTAGTGTTTGCTCTCAAGATGTGGTGACACTATCTGTATGGAAAGACTTACAGAATCTTTACTGATTATAAGAGCTTGAAGTATTTCCTAACTCAGAAAGAGCTTAATCTCAGGCAAAGGTGGTGGTTAGAAATTTTTAAGGATTATAATTGTATTATTGATTACCACCCAGGTAAGGCAAATGTAGTTGCAGATGCCTTAAGTAGGAAGTCAGTTTCGGCTTTAGCTTTGCAGCGGATTCGATGGAGATTTGATTCTGAAGGAGCTTTGATTGCCTAGCTTAAAGTCAAGCCTTCTTTGAAGCATATGATTGTCGATGCTAAGAGAAATGATCTGAAACTGCAGCAAACTATGCAAGTGGCTCAGGGTGGGAATCAGAGTGATTTTTCGGTTAAGGACAGGGTGTTAAGTTATAAAAGTCGTTTATGTGTGCCTAGTAGTGATGAAGTGAAAACAAAGCTTTTGTTAGAAGCACACACTATGATTTTTTACTATGCATCCCAGAAGTGAAAAGATGTATAGAGATCTGAAACAGTTTTACTGGTGGTCTGGAATGAAAAGAGATGTAGTGGATTTTGTCTCCAAGTGTTTGACTTGTCACCAGGTAAAGGCCGAGCACCAAGTTCCATCTGGGTTGCTCAACCCTTTACCTATTCCTCAATGGAAATGGGACAATATCGCGATGGACTTTGTAGTGGATTTGCCTTTGACTCAGCGAAAGCATGATGCGGTTTGGGTTATTATTGATTAGCTCACCAAGTCAGCTCACTTTTTGCTAGTTCGGATAGACTACTTGATGGATAAGTTGGCTGAGATTTATGTGTATGAGGTGGTTCGATTGCATGGAATACCGGTATCTATCATGTCTGATAGAGATCCGAGATTTACATCGAAGTTTTGGAAAGAGTTGCAAACAGCTTTGGGTACTCGATTGAATTTTAGCGTTGCTTTCCATCCTCAGTTAGACGGGCAGTCGGAAAGAGTTATTCAGATTCTTGAGGATATGCTACGAGGTTGTGTTTTAGATTTTTTGGGAAGTTGGGATAATTATGTGTCGTTGATGGAATTCGCCTATAATAATAGCTATCAGGTAAGCATTGGTATGTCTCCTTTTGAGGCTCTTTATGGAAGGAAGTGTTGGACTCCAGTTTGTTGGGCTGAGTTTTTGGAACGTTCTTTTATGGGTCAAAACTTGGTCAGGGATACCAAAGAGAAGATTAAGGTGGTTCAGCGGAATTTAGAGGCAGACAGAGATCTTATGCTAATTTGAGACGGAAAGACATTCAGTTTAAAGTTAGAGATAAAGTGTTTTTGAAGGTTTCTCCGTGGCAGAAGGTTTTGCATTTTGGTAAGAAAGGAAAATTGAGTCCAAGATTTATAGGATCGTATGAGATTCTGGAAAAAGTTGGTCCAGTTGCCTACAGGTTAGCTTTGCCGATGGATTTAGCGAAATTGCATGACATGTTCCATTCGTCGATGCTTCATCGGTATATATCAGATGCGTCTCATGTGTTATCGGTTCAAGATGTTCGGGTTCAGCCTGATTATTCGTATGATGAAGAACCCAAGGCAATTCTGGCTAGGGAAGCGAGACAGCTTAGGAATAAGCATATCCCTCTAGTTAAGGTGCTATGGCAATACCATGGAATTGAGGAATCTACATAGGAACCGGAGTTAGAAATACATTCTCAGTATCCGCAGTTGTTCAATGCAGGTGAGAATTTCGAGGATGAAATTCTTTTATGGAGGGGAGAGTTGTAACACCCCGTTTCCCACCCTAAAAGTTTGAGCATGTGTGTGTGTGTGTGAGTGTCATTGCATGAGTCATTAAGTTAAGGGCTTAATTGCAGGTTTGTTTTATTGTGTGGTTTGTTGGTTTGGAGGGAGTAAGAAGAAGGGGTGTAGTGGATTTTGTCAAGACCATCTCTAGATCTTGACAATTGGATGGTAGAGATTAAAGTAAGAGGAAAGTGGGGTTTAATTTAAGAGAAGGAGAGAGGGAACGTGAGGTAGTCTTTCCCGTTCAGCTCTCTCTTCCTCTATGCTTCTTCTCCTTTTCTTCTTCTTTCTCACTCTTTGATTACATCCTTAAGTTCTTGAATTCTAAAGTGGTCTTAGCAAATTCCAAGTGTTGAGTAAGTCTTTTTCTTCTTCTTCTTCTTTTTCTTTTCTCCCTATGTTTCTGTTGGATATGTGTGGATGTGTGTATATGTAGGGTTTTGAGTTTTGTGTATATGGGTTATTTGATCAGGGTTGCCTCCTAAGGATCCAAAAAGGAAGGAAGTGGTGGGTGGAAGCTTAGCCTCTTGACTTTGGAGCTAAGGATTTAAGGTTTGGGAATGGTTGTTTTTGTGTATTTTCTTTGATTTGTAAAAGCATGATTATTTGTTTGTAATTGAGTGTAGAAATGAGATTGAGAATGTATTTAGGGGTTTTATAAGTTGAGTTATTGAAGTGTTTTGTTGTTCGGATAGTAAGGTGAAGTTTGGGTGTGAGTTGTGTATGTTCTTTACTGAATTTCTGGGCTTTGTATGATGTACACGGCGGTATGAAAAGGGCATACCACCATGTGATCGTATTATGGGTGTGTATTTGCTTGTCCGCGATTTTACACAGCGATAAGAGATCACCATTCTGCCGTGTAAAGTCATTCTGTTTTGAGGGAGTTTCGCTGTGCATTTTACACAATGGTAAGGTTTGGTCATACCGCTGTGTAAATGCATTCTGTGTGCTGAAGGAGTTTTGGCTCGGCAGGGCACACGGCAGTAAGGATTTACCATACCGCCGTGTAACCTCTATAACACCCCCTTCCCATACGTAGGAGAACCCATCCGCAACGGAGTGAGAACCCGTATGTGCAAGGGTGTCACCAAGCAAAATGATACAATAAACTTACATCCACATACTATACATATACGAAAATACAGCGGAAATAAAACTTTTAACAGAATGATCATTCATAGAAGTAATAATAATATTCATTACAATATCTCTCTGAACATAAGCTGATATTAAAAAATAATTGCTTCTTCCAAAATACAAGGCAGAAGCTGAACAAAAGAATAATACAATGAGAGTCCACTATTACAAAAAGAATCATAATACAAAAAGCTAAGTCCTAACATCAAACCCTCTGTGTTGGCTGAACTTGCGGAGACTCTCCCAAAAGCAAACCACCCTCCGCACTTTCATCCGTGCTAAACGATAATGCTTAGTGGGGAAAACAAACAATAGAGTGGACGGCCATTCACAATGGTCATTAAGGAAAAACACATTCATAATGGCATATGCTGATAATCATATAAAACATAATCATAATTGAATCACATTCGTAATCATTCAAAGGCTCATAATCATATTCACATATCAACTGATTCATATGCTCATAAATAGAGTTATTCGGAATTCACATTCTTATAACATAACAAAACATAACACTTGCTAACTCACAATAGTGGATAACGAGTAACACAATGGGGTACCCGTGGGTACTAATCGAAAAGCAACATCATATTTTTCTCATTCAAAATATTTTCATATTGGGGATCTTAAACAAGATCCATACACATTGGGGAATTGCAAGGATCCAAATGGGGACCTGATCTGGGTCCAAACAGAACAAAAGTGCTGCAGCTACTGAACTCTATTAGACATGCCTAACTATCCACTAAATTGACTCTTGCAGGTCATGCATAATACAAATCATATTCAGAACATAACATGTAATTTATCATAAAGAAACCATGATTTAATACATATATATAAGCATATTTTTATTTCATACTGTAGAAAAAATCATGAAGAAAAGATATGAAATTCATTTTAGAAGAAAAGTGCAATATCGGAAAAACAGGGCAAGTAGGGGATCACTATCACAATAGTGGCCAGAAGGCCGATTGTGAGGGAAGAAGCGAGGGACACAAGTCATGTAGGTCGACACGACTCGTGTCGATGCTCCTCTGCCCTATCACGAGTCGTGCTCTAGTGGGGAAGAAGCGAGGGACACGAGTCGTGCTGGTCGACACGACTCGTGTCGATGCTGCTCTGCCTTGTCACTAGTCGTGCTCTAGTTGGGAAGAAGCGAGGGACACGAGTTGTGCAAGTCGACACGACTCGTGTCGATGCTTGTAGACACCGGGTCCTGAGGCAGCCCAGATCAGAGGTTACCCAATGATAAAATCAATGCCTATTCATAGGCAAAAAAGTAGGAACTGGTGATTTCCTTGTCAAATTTGCTTTGTAGAAATTAAAAAATAATAATAAAAAATAAAAACTAAAAATAAAAATAAAAAAGGGAGCTTGGGAGCTATAATATTTTAGTCAAATTTGTCTTAAAAAAAATCTGGCCCTTTGCGGCAGCCAACGCGAAGGGGGAACCTCCTTCATGCGCCAGGCGAGCGCCCAGCGTGCACGCACCAGCGCTGGGACGCTTGCCCATGCGCTGCGTAGCATGCGCGCGGCGAACGAGGCACCTCTCGCCCCGAGTGCGTGTGCGATAGGCGAGGCGCCTCTCGCCCGTGTGCGCGCGGGACAGGCGAGGCGCCTCTTGCCTGTGTACGCGTACGTGTGACTGGCGAGGTGTCGCTCGCCCGTCCTTGCCTATCAGGGCGTGAAGCGCCCGCTGGCAGCCCGTCGACCACTGTAGTCCGCCTAAATTCGCCGAAAATGCAAGTTTTGGCCTTTTTTCATGATTTTTTTCCCAAAATTGATTTTTTATCCCATTTTTTGGTATTTTCATAGTTTTTTCAATTTTTAAAATTAATAAATTAATTTTTTATTTTATTTATTTTATTTTATTTAACCTTAAGATAAATATCAAAGATTTAATTTTATCTTTTTTTTTTTAATTCAAAAGGATTTGATTTTCTCTTTAAATCTAATTTGAATTTAAAAATATTTGATTTTATTTTCTAAAATCAAATTTGAATTCAAATAGATTTGATATCTATCTTTAAAGATAATTTAAATTTTAAAAAGATTTGATTTTTAAATTTAAATTTTTAAAAAATTTGATTTTTAAATTTTAATTTTAAAAAGATTTGATTTTTAAATTTGAATTTTAAAAAGATTTGATTTTTTAAAATTTAAATTCTAAAAGGTTTTGATTTTTAAATTTAAATTTTAAAAAGATTTTATTTTGAATTTAAATTTCAAAAAGATTTGAATTTTTCTCCTTATCCTCATTTACCCTATAAATAGGAGGCTGGGGACCGAGAAAAGGATTCATATTTTTTTACTTTTCATTTCTTCTTCTTGAATAGAATTCTCTCTACATTTTTTAGTTTCCTTCTTCAAAAAAATTTCTTAAGGTTTCAAAAATCAGTTTTCAATGGAATAATCCTTCTTGATACAAAGACGATAATTCTTTGTTCTTGAAAATTGTTATTTTCTTTCATTATTTATTTTTAAGCGGCTTTCTTTCTTGGAATAAAACTCCAACTTCTATTATTTTCAATCCTAATTTTGCTTATCAAAGTAAGAAAATCAATCATATTTTCCCTTCATCGAGTTCGAATTCTAAGGGTAAATATTTTGGGACCAATCCTACTTTTCCTTTATTTTCTTATTTTATTTATTCACAATCATTTTATCAATATGTAGATATTTATGTCTATTTTTTATATATTTATTTTATCTCTGATATTTCCTTTATTTTCATTATTTTATTTCATTGTCCCACTCACGTGTTATTTTTTTTCTTGTGAGTTTATTTATTTCTACTAATTATGGGGCGCTGAGAAGGAGAGCCCACTAGAATGGTCCAAGGACGCCAATTTGGTTCATTTTCTTTACCCTATTTCCTTTTAGTTTATTTTTATTTCCAATTTATTATAAATATTATTTTGAGCCCGCTAAAGTAAAAATGACTAAGCTTTCTACAATTAAATGAGATTCTTTTAATAAAATGGGACAAATGTCCTAGTTTTTCCATGCAAAAAAAATTGTCACTTTAAATTATTTTTATAAATATGCATGCGAAAACTAATATCTTCATCTTTAATAAATATACCGCTTTATGTATGATTCCCTTTTCTGCTCATTTACAATGGGGGTTGTATTCCACCCCTAGTTTTGTTGTAAGCTATTATATTTTTTATTTGCTTTATTTTGAGCTTACATTATTTAATGCTTTCATTATATGAATAATTTGAGGCTTTAATTATTGCATTAAACTGAATGAGAAAAGGAATGAAATATTAAATTCAAAACTCAATTATAATTTAACCGAGGAATGAATAAATGGGAAGTCCCGAACCATCTCTGGTCTTAGGCTCAACGAGGTTAGAGGACTTTTTCAATGTTCTATTAGGGTGGGGGTCTCCAAAATATCTCTTGTTGCCCAAAATAGGCCCAATTTGCATTGTCTTAGGCTCCACGAGATTAGATAATCTTTACAATGTTTTACTGAAAAGAGTTGTCCAAAATATCTCTGGCCTACCCAAAATAGACGTATATGCACCGTTTTAGGCTTCATGAGATTAGATGATCCTCCCAATGTTCTATTGGAAGGAGGTGTCCAAAATATCTCTGATTGCCCAAAATAGATACACATGTACTGTCTTAGGCTCAGTGAGGCTAGACGACCTTTCCCAATGTTCTATTGGGTGGCGACTCCAAAACACCTCCTTGTTACCCAAAATAGACGCCCTTGTAAATCTCTTACAAGTTTTCATGAATCTCTCTCGAACGCCTTAAAAGCGAGTTTTCAGGGTGCCTCGGGGTTCGGCACGCGTCACAGTGGCGACTCCACTGGGGACTTACTTTGAGACATCGCTTTGAAAGTACCTTAATTAAAACATATGGTTGAGTTTTAATTTAAAAATTTCATCCTTTTTTGAAATTTGCATTGCATCTCATTAGAGCGTTAGATCTATGCTAGTTTTATCCCTTTTTTAACCCCTGTGCGTTCCCGAAGCACGACCCTACATTCACTCAATGTAGGGAAGTGTTAAGGATAATCACCAGCCCAATCCTCATACCATCATGGTATATTAAATGGAGACCCGACCGGCCGTTATGCTCGTGATAAGCTAGACCCGTTGGCAGGGACCATGCTTGGGTAGACCTAAAGTATCATCACCCTAACCAAAACTCATGTAATGGCAATAGATACTTCCCCTAGGTGGTATGAACCATAATACTATGCTTGCTATATGGATCATTTTGTATTGGAAAAACCCAGATAATCTGATTGGTCACCTAATCAAAGGCTTACATGCCCTGATAGGCCCATGTCAATTTATTCAGACTGCCTAAATACGCAATGGTCAAAATCCCATATGCTTGTACATTAGCTAAGAGAGGTTATGCTGCCGGTTTTTTCACCTTACACCATACGCATCCATTGGGTACCCTATTAACCCATGGATCAAGCCCACCTAGGACAGAGACTATACGACCTCGTGTGTAGGGGCAATAAGGTTGGAAGGATCTATCTGCTTGCATGTGGTTGTGGATGATGCATTGCATATTCATGTCATTCATGCACAAATAAAAAAAAATTATTTCCTCCCTATTTGTACATCTATTCTTTGCATATAATTCTTACTTGTACATATCATCATATGTATAGTTTTTTACATGTTTCACGTGTATCATTACAGTCTCTTTCAGCCATCGAGGACCACTTGCATACCACGATCATGCATTATATATTATTCATGCATCATTTTAACTCTTTAATTTTTTAGCCATCAAAGACCACTTTTCTAGTTGGTTAGGGGTTCCAACAGCTGCCTTATCAGAGGGTTTCGATTAACCGACTAGAATCAAAATCAAGTACAATTAACAGGCATTCAGAAAAATTTTTAGAAATGGCCAATTCATCGAGAGAGGTAGATACAACCCGGGCCCTGATAGCCAAGGAAGTGGCCAGACGATTCGAAGAATTTGAGAATAGGATGATGGCCATAATGGCGACGATGGCCCAACCTACTGTACAAAACCCAGCTGCCCCCCTTATAAGACAAAATGAATAGGAGGAGGCTAGAGAGGACCCACTTGAGGAGGTTCATCCACCATCAAAGGATTTGAGGGCTACCACATTGGGAGGCCAGAGAAGAGGGATAACCCACAGAGTAGAGGATGATTTGAAAGAGGATGAATATGAAGAGCCTATGTCAGTTAGAGGGAAAGTACCCCAGACAGAAGAAGCCATTTGGAGAAAAATAGAAGAGAAGTTCGAGGCGATGTCCCGAATGCTGATGATAGGAAAGGGGATGAATCCCGAGGACAAGGAGCTGGATGGAGAATATCTAATCCCTCTAAATTTCAAGATGCCAGATGTCTTGAAGTTTTATGGCACATCGGACCCCACTGCACACATCAAGCAATACTCTCTGATAATAAAGGGTACTACACTAACAAAAAGGCAGAAGGTAGAGAACTTCTGTTTAAGTTTGATAGGTCCTGCGATGGACTAGTATCATGGACTAGACTGGAGAACAAAAGAAGACTGGGATCTGCTGACGAAGGAGTTCCTCCAGCAGTACGACTGCAGTACAAGGATGGAGGTCACTCTGAAAGATCTAGAGCTACTACAGTAAAAGCCAGGTGAGTCATTCCATGAGTACCTAACCCGATGGAGGAATCGGGTAATGGAGATGAAGAAGAAGCCGGATACTCCGGACCAGATCAGGCTATTTATCAGGAATGCCAGCCCATATTTGAAGGATGGATTAAAGATGAAGGGGCTGAAGGACTGGGAGTCCTTGAAAGATATAGCCATCGAAACTGGGGCTGAGCATCTGGACAAAATGGCTAAATTTACAAACCTGGCCTTCAGCAAAAACAAAGGAAACAACAATGGTAATGGGGGCAATACTGGGGCAATAAAAGTCTCAACCATAGGAACGACTCGGCGCCACCTCACTATCTTGGGTAAGCCATTATCTTGGCACTTCACCTATCTCATCAAGGAAGGGAAGTTATAACCCTTGCCAGCTGGGCCTGCCCCAAGTCAAGGACAGCCTAAACACAGAATAGACTGTTATTGTGCATATCACCAGTACACAAGACATAGAACAGACTATTACCATCCTCTAAGAGATCGCATACAAGAATTGATACTTGGCCTAAAGGAAGTGATATGAGTTTAAATAGCTCAAATTTAATCCATGTTTTTCGTTTAAAATAATGTTTATGTATAGTTAATTGTGTTAGAAATATGTATGTTTTATGTTTTTGTTTGAGTTTTATGTGTGTAGGAGAAATTAGAGAAAATGGAGAAGATTGGAGAAAAGGAGCAAAAATGAGCCAAAGAAGGAATCATTCTGTCGTGAGCACGATAGGGAACGCCAAGCTAAGAAGAAGAGAAAAAGAAAAGAAAAGAAACCAAAGGAGAAAAGTGTTCTGTCGCCAGCGCGACAGGACGCACATTTGAAGGGAGCTGAAGAGAAGGAGGAAGGAAGCCAGCGTACATGGTCGCGAGCAAGGCTGCCATCGCGAGGTCGCGACAAGGCGCGGTGGGAAGTCAGTGCGAGGAAAGTGGACCGAAGAGCAAGGCATGTTTTGTCGCGAGTGCAAGAGTCGTCGTGATCGCGGCAGAGAGGACTGTTGGAAGTTTAATTCAAAGTTTGCCTTGAAGAAAGATGACTTTTCACCAAGTTTTGCAACCTTCCTAAGGGACACTTGAAGGAACATATCTCTTGGAATTTTATAAATAGTAGATTTAACTGTAATTTTAGAGGTTGAATAATTTTTATTTGAATATTTATTATTAAGATTTCTGTAAGTAGAAAGTACAATTTTTAGTTAACGTTTAAAGTTAGATTTCTATGTTTTGAAGAGAAGATTACTTGCAAGGAAGAAGAAATCCTTTGTGAAAGGGAAAAGGGTTGAAAGATCTCTTTCTTATTTCTCATCTTTACTTCTTCTTTGTAATTATTTCATGATGAACATATGAACTTGATTATTTAATGCTATATTTCATTATTCATATCAATTTAATTATTCTTTCTTGTAAAATTTTCTATTAGTATTTTTATGCATGATCATTATAAGTAAGTATTTAATTGAAAGAATAAATTCTAACTTACATCTAATAGCATTTCATCATTGAAGTATTATTTGAGAAATCATAATATTAAATGATTGCTATAGGTTGTTTATTATTCCTGAAATTTGCATGAATAACACTTTAATTCATTAATGAAAATTGTGAGTTAGAATTATAAATGCATATTTTAGGCACTCTAAGTTATGTTGAAAGAGTAAATTGGAATCTTATTCAACTTGGCTTGCATGATAAGAATATATTCATAATCAAGAATAATTAATTCAAGTTCTATTTATTATTTTATATCATCGATCTTTTGTCTTCTCCGATTATCTATAATTAGGTTAATTAGAATTAGACATAGTTATTCCACTTTTATTCAACAAATTAATGATCATTGTAAACAAGATTAAAATTGGGTAGTCATAGTGTGTAATAATTAGCACATTCCTCATGGGATCGACATCTTTTGTACTATTTCGTTACACCGTATGCTTGCGAAATTGGCACATATAAAATAAGCCAACAGGAAGAAAGAAAGAATTAAAGTTGTTACAATTCCATTCTCGTTTATAATATAAAGTGTATTCCTGAACTACGCACTTGTTTCTCTTTTATATTTTTATAATATGGGCTTTTCTTATATATGCATTGTCATATCTTATCGCATCAAGCATAAGTGATAATCATGATTAAGGCATTGGTTTAATAAACACTGTTTCATTGAGTTTCAACAAATAGTAATCTTGGTTGCATCCAATCTGACTCCTGAAGCGAGATAAAATTTAAGAGATTTAAAAAAAGAGAGAGAGAGAGAGAGAAGACGGCCTTTACCTTGACCTGGAGTGACATGCTAGGGCAATCTACTTCAATTTGTCAACTCGACAGTAATTGAAATTTTTAAAAGCTATCCCTTTGCTTCTTCTCAATCTAAGACGGATACAATGCAGCCAAGCAAAATCAAGCTCCAAACATTAAGGTATTGTCTCAGAAGCTGGACTATCAAATTCAAGACAAATAAGGGTTTGGATTTTCACAAAAAAAAAAAATAAAAGAAAAGAAAAGAAAAAAGAAAATGAAAAGAAAAGCAAAAAAAAAAAAGCAGAAAATGAAATTAAAAAAAAAAAGAGAACCAATAGCTTTGGTCTAAACCATCTGAGACCAACCTATAACCCAACCTGCAACCATTGAAAGCCACCTCAGAAATTAAGTAACTAAAATCCAAAGAATGCAAAATGCAAGCTTTTACAACCAAAAGAGAACACACTTCTTCAGCCAGTTTACATAAGGATCAAGATGAATCCTTTGGTTCTGAAAAGGAGGCATGGTCAGAAGGAGCAGCCGTCCCGAAGAATAGTGATGAAGGTAAATTCAAGGGAACCACATATACCTCAAAAGACTGAAAGAGGTCTCATGGCAAAGGCTAAAGAATAATAATAATAATAATAATAATAATAATAATAATAATAATAATAATAATAATAATAATAATAATAATAATGCCCCGCGGGTCAAAAATCGAAAAAAGGCAATCTTACTAAAATTGGGTGCCCTGCCAGGATAAAAAAAAAAAAGGCATCCTGGGCAAAAATTAAGGGCTGAGAGGGAATATTCAATCAAGAAAATCTGAGAGGACTGATTAATAATAGGAGTCAAATGCACCCAAGGTGTTATTTGTTAAGATTGAATAAAACTTGTGTTTTTGCATCACATGCCTAGTCATGATCGTTGTTATTGTTATATGGTGCATATAGATAGAAATGCATGCATAAGCTAGACATGAACATGCAATTGAAGGGTTAAGAGAAACCTATGGCGTGCCTGGGGGCATATGCTGGAGCAAGTCTCAAGGCAGTAATTAACAACACTTCATGTGACAAATCCTCCTCCTACCCTTAAAAAAAAGGAAAAAGAAAAAGAAAAAGAAGGCCATTAGAGATGAAAACCGTAACTGGCTCTCTAGGCAAAAGTTAGGCCAAAGGGCAGGATGAAAACCTAGAAATAGGCAGTCTGCCCTAATAAAAAAAATGATGATGAATAAAACAGCTAGAGTGGATTGGATCCATTCCAGACAAAAATTAGGCACAGGGTTTTGTGAAAATCCCCAAAGGGACGCATTTCCCACAAAGAAAAGCTAGTGTGAAAATCCACAAGGGACGCAATACCTTTAAAACAATGACTTTTGAAGCCTGGAGCGATAAGGCGGCATTACTCCAAGTAACTTCCCTTTAGGCATATAGTGAGTAATTCAGGACACGAATTAAAATTTTGGGGGTAAAATGCTCATTGACTGGGGGGCAAAGATGCACATGGGTCAGTTCTCTTTGAAAAGATTATGGGTCAGGGTCCCCAAAGCTAAGACGACACTTTTTTAGATCCTTGGGGGCATCAGACAATGTGAGTAGCCGAGCAGTACCCTCAACGAATCTCTTAAGCACCTAGGATGTGGTCTATCCATTGTTGCACCTCACATGCATCTCGCATGCATAAATCTTTTACATATTCCCCTGCATAGCTTTACATGTGCATAGCCTTTCATGATTCCCGACATGCATTCACACATGCTTGAATTTTGTATATATTTTGCATATGCCATTCTTCACGCACATTCCGTGTACATAATCTTTGCATACATGTAACACATAATTCTTTGCACATGTTTAGCATGCATATTATAAGCATATCACGTGCTTTCAATCCTTTTACACGTGTAGTTGCGTACATATAATTTTCGTACATTAATCCTTTGCATGTGTTCCAGTATATAGTTTTATATGTATGTTTCAAACACATAATTCCATATACACACACAATCTTTTGTACATGCTCTTGCACTAATAATTTTATAGGAAAAGGTTGAACCAAGGGATAGCTTCAGCACGATGAAGTCAAGAAGAAGCATGCACAAGTTGAAATCATACGGTAGCTTGTTAAGTCCTTTATCAAGGCATTTTAAGTCCTTTTCTCAAGGTGTTCCAAGTCTCTTTCGAGCATTCTCAGTATTTTCAAAACATTAAGTCCTTTCCTCAAGGCATTTCAAGTCTCTTTCGAGCATTCTCAGTGTTATCTTTAAATCCTTTTTCAAAGGCATTCTCAGCCTCTTCGGAGCATTATCTTTAAGTCCTTTTTTCAAAGGCATTCTCAGCGTTTTTGGAGCATTATTTTTAAGTCCTTTCTCACAGGTGTTCTCAGCCTCTTCGGAGCACTATCTTTCTGTCCTTTTTCCAAGGCATTCTCAGCCTCTTCGGAGCACTATCTTTATGTAACACCCCGCCATCCCCGTTGGAAGGATACCGGAGTGCCACGCGAGCAAACACATATAAACGAATCCAAATACATGCTAATAAAATAAAACAAAGGATAACTTGTAAAGAAACTTTTAATCATTTAATAATAAAACCTGTTTACATGTAACTTATATCAATATCGTTTTACAAAAGAGGCTCGTAAGCAAATACATATAAAAAAAAATAATATTTGTTCCTTTACAAAAGATTTACTTTGCTATACACAAGCCATATACAAAACTACAGCGGAAGACATCAAAAATATAATAACTTCATCAAAAGACTCCTAGTGGCCGACCCGCAGATATCTGACTCCAAGCTACACTCGCCACCTGCACGGGAAAAGAGCCCGTGCTAAGCGATAACGCTTAGTGGGGAGGAACAAAACAAAATAACAATATACATATACAATATTTATACAATAATAAACTAATGATTCAAAAGCAAGGCATCAAATCACATGTAAACATATCTCTAAATTTCTTACTTGACATGCATAAATATATATACATTACAAGCAATTAAGTATTCAATTCATAATGCTCATCATTTCAAGTATACAGATTCAAGGTGTGATATAAAGCTATGCAAGAATTCATTTACATTATATACTTGTAATCATGTCCAGAAATACATCTCAACATATGCAACACATTTCAACAAATAGCCTGATTAGTCTCAAAATACTCTCTAGAAGTGGATGCGGTCAATTGGATACTGATAGAACACAGTATCCCAAGCATATAGAGACATGAGTCTCAAACATGTACTTTTCATATAGAGACCGAAGTCTCACATTTAAATCCATATAGACCAAACATGGTCAAAACAAGGATCCAAACGGACCCATGTATAATGTTTTATCATATAGCAGCTGCACACACACACAGACCTAAGTAAGCGCTTACTTATCCACTACTATGACTATTCAGGCTTAAATGATATAACTCAATAATTCAAGCACCAATATCAATATAAGTATTGAAAAATAATACTAATTTATAGTCCATGTATACAGGTATACTGATTACATTTAAAACAAGTAACTATAAATATTAAATACAACTAAATACAAATACATATTTCACGTATACATGTGTCTAGATCAAATTCAGAAACATTTAAATACATCCAGTATCAATTATTGGAGGCCGAAGTACAAATAATTCACATTCAAGACCATTTATGTTCATGTAAAATATAAACTAGTAAGTTATGTACATTAATTATTTAATCAAGTATACGACTCAATAATTCACGTATCATATCATGTGAATTTCATTAAATACTAACTTATATTTCATATATACACGTATATTGATCCAATTCAGAACATTTAAATGTATAAATATCAATTACAGGAGGTGATAAGAACAAATAGTTCATATTGAAAAAGTCCATGTTAAATAAATTATAAACATGTAAATCATGTAGATTAATCATTAATCATGTATACAAAACCCAATATTATGCAATTATCCAAAATACAATACAATTTTAACTCAAACATTTGTCATGTAGTGCAAAAACCCTTAAAACAGAAGTTAAAACTTTATCTTTAATAAAACAGGGCAGCAGGGGAAGGCTGGTCACGCCGTGACCATTCGTCACGTCTCGTGACGCAGGCTTCACACGAGTGCCAGGAAAAAAGCAAGGCAGTCACGGCGTGACCACCAGTCACGTCTCGTGACGCCTGAGAGGGGAAGGAGAAAAATCACGAGAACACGCAGAGGAGCAGGCGAGGTCGCGAGGCGTGATGCTCCATCACGTCGCGACTTCCCAAAGGGAGGAAGGTCACGGCGTGATGCTTCATCACGCCACGTGACTTCCCAAAGGAGGGAGGTCACGGCGTGATGCCCCATCACGTCACGTGATCTTCCTCTCACAGACTTCTTCTTCTCCAACTAATTTTTCAGGAATTCCAGAAAACGTGAAAAACCAGCAAATCAGGAAAACAGAGTACTTCTAAAATTCAAAACTCCAATTTATCTAAAACTAATTTTCATGTAAAAATCATGCTATCACGTACCTTTAAGTCTTCAGAGTACATTCACAGCAATTATAACACAAATAACACATTTATACCATTATAACAGAGGCAATGTCAGAATACCAGTTTTCCAGGATTTCCACATTCAAACTCATACATATTCATCTCATTGCATGTTCATGTCATTCTTTTCTACTGTAATTGTATCAACAACATTACATAACTCTAGCATTTTTATATACAAACACACACAAACACATTAATACCAACACTGAAAGCAGGATCCAAAATTGAGAAAGGCAGACTCCCAAACCTGAGTGAAGTTCAAAAACGTCCACTGAATTCTAATCCACAATCTTCCCTTTACCCTTCTCTAACCTCTTAACTTCAGATGCTTCAGATGCTTCCAACAAACCCAGATCTGAGTTCCTCAACAGGAATACACACATGCAAATGATATAAAGAACAGAAAATGGAGAAAAGAACAGAATTTGGTTTTACGAGAGAGAGAGCAAGAAAAGAGAAAACTTTTCAGTCCTTTATTTCCAGCCAACTGAGTTTTTCTCATTCTTCCCTTTTCCTCACCACGTGCACACACTCTGCTCTCCACTTGGCACACATGCACAGTTCACAGACCCACCTATTCCCTTTCTTTACCGTCTGATCAAAGCAATTCCCAAAAACTCCTTGTCAAATTACCTTTTTACTCACCAAAATAAACTCTGCCATTTAAAATACTTTTATTTCCTTGCAATTAAATCCTCTTTCCTCTTGTATAAATACCCAATTGCCCTTAATTGTCCAATTAAAATTCTAATTTCCAAATAAGTCACTTGTGGGGTGTGACAACTCTCTCCCCCTTAAGAAAATTTCGTCCTCGAAATTTCCTTGCTAATCACTTGTAGGTAAATCTTTAAACAAATCTCTGAATTGCTATCACTTATACCATACAACTATCAAATCATGTACACTCCACACTTTCCTTAACACACTACACTCTAATCCATATACCTCTTCTAATCATCAAGTACTCGATGTATATCCTGTCAGCTTCTCTCAGTGAAGTGCATACAATGATGTTGTTTACATACAAATGAGGGATGCGGATGAAATGGTCATGTAATGATTTATGTATGCGAGATGATGCGAAAATGCAATGTAAGCTACTATAATGCACTTTTCCCATCCCCATGTTTCACTATGTTTATGTGCACATGATTTCAAGAAGATAGCTGACAGGAATACAGAGTGTCACCTCGAACTCTTATCAATTCACATCTGCCACTGCCTCGTCTATGCTCTCACGCGAGTCGGACTCCATCTGTACTTTACACAAACGACATCTGCATTAGGCCACAACTCTAGACAAACTATGATATTAACCTATACTCTACACCTTCTAGTCCCGAACCAATTAACCTAGAGCTCTGATACCAAGCTGTAACACCCCGCCATCCCCGTTGGAAGGATACCGGAGTGCCACGCGAGCAAACACATATAAACGAATCCAAATACATGCTAATAAAATAAAACAAAGGATAACTTGTAAAGAAACTTTTAATCATTTAATAATAAAACCTGTTTACATGTAACTTATATCAATATCGTTTTACAAAAGAGGCTCGTAAGCAAATACATATAAAAAAAAATAATATTTGTTCCTTTACAAAAGATTTACTTTGCTATACACAAGCCATATACAAAACTACAGCGGAAGACATCAAAAATATAATAACTTCATCAAAAGACTCCTAGTGGCCGACCCGCAGATATCTGACTCCAAGCTACACTCGCCACCTGCACGGGAAAAGAGCCCGTGCTAAGCGATAACGCTTAGTGGGGAGGAACAAAACAAAATAACAATATACATATACAATATTTATACAATAATAAACTAATGATTCAAAAGCAAGGCATCAAATCACATGTAAACATATCTCTAAATTTCTTACTTGACATGCATAAATATATATACATTACAAGCAATTAAGTATTCAATTCATAATGCTCATCATTTCAAGTATACAGATTCAAGGTGTGATATAAAGCTATGCAAGAATTCATTTACATTATATACTTGTAATCATGTCCAGAAATACATCTCAACATATGCAACACATTTCAACAAATAGCCTGATTAGTCTCAAAATACTCTCTAGAAGTGGATGCGGTCAATTGGATACTGATAGAACACAGTATCCCAAGCATATAGAGACATGAGTCTCAAACATGTACTTTTCATATAGAGACCGAAGTCTCGCATTTAAATCCATATAGACCAAACATGGTCAAAACAAGGATCCAAACGGACCCATGTATAATGTTTTATCATATAGCAGCTGCACACACACACAGACCTAAGTAAGCGCTTACTTATCCACTACTATGACTATTCAGGCTTAAATGATATAACTCAATAATTCAAGCACCAATATCAATATAAGTATTGAAAAATAATACTAATTTATAGTCCATGTATACAGGTATACTGATTACATTTAAAACAAGTAACTATAAATATTAAATACAACTAAATACAAATACATATTTCACGTATACATGTGTCTAGATCAAATTCAGAAACATTTAAATACATCCAGTATCAATTATTGGAGGCCGAAGTACAAATAATTCACATTCAAGACCATTTATGTTCATGTAAAATATAAACTAGTAAGTTATGTACATTAATTATTTAATCAAGTATACGACTCAATAATTCACGTATCATATCATGTGAATTTCATTAAATACTAACTTATATTTCATATATACACATATATTGATCCAATTCAGAACATTTAAATGTATAAATATCAATTACAGGAGGTGATAAGAATAAATAGTTCATATTGAAAAAGTCCATGTTAAATAAATTATAAACATGTAAATCATGTAGATTAATCATTAATCATGTATACAAAACCCAATATTATGCAATTATCCAAAATACAATACAATTTTAACTCAAACATTTGTCATGTAGTGCAAAAACCCTTAAAACAGAAGTTAAAACTTTATCTTTAATAAAACAGGGCAGCAGGGGAAGGCTGGTCACGCCGTGACCATTCGTCACGTCTCGTGACGCAGGCTTCACACGAGTGCCAGGCAAAAAGCAAGGCAGTCACGGCGTGACCACCAGTCACGTCTCGTGACGCCTGAGAGGGGAAGGAGAAAAATCACGAGAACACGCAGAGGAGCAGGCGAGGTCGCGAGGCGTGATGCTCCATCACGTCGCGACTTCCCAAAGGGAGGAAGGTCACGGCGTGATGCCCCATCACGTCACGTGATCTTCCTCTCATAGACTTCTTCTTCTCCAACTAATTTTTCAGGAATTCCAGAAAACGTGAAAAACCAGCAAATCAGGAAAACGGAGTACTTCTAAAATTCAAAACTCCAATTTATCTAAAACTAATTTTCATGTAAAAATCATGCTATCACGTACCTTTAAGTCTTCAGAGTACATTCACAGCAATTATAACACAAATAACACATTTATACCATTATAACAGAGGCAATGTCAGAATACCAGTTTTCCAGGATTTCCACATTCAAACTCATACATATTCATCTCATTGCATGTTCATGTCATTCTTTTCTACTGTAATTGTATCAACAACATTACATAACTCTAGCATTTTTATATACAAACACACACAAACACATTAATACCAACACTGAAAGCAGGATCCAAAATTGAGAAAGGCAGACTCCCAAACCTGAGTGAAGTTCAAAAACGTCCACTGAATTCTAATCCACAATCTTCCCTTTACCCTTCTCTAACCTCTTAACTTCAGATGCTTCAGATGCTTCCAACAAACCCAGACCTGAGTTCCTCAACAGGAATACACACATGCAAATGATAGAAAGAACAGAAAATGGAGAAAAGAACAGAATTTGGTTTTACGAGAGAGAGAGCAAGAAAAGAGAAAACTTTTCAGTCCTTTGTTTCCAGCCAACTGAGTTTTTCTCATTCTTCCCTTTTCCTCACCACGTGCACACACTCTGCTCTCCACTTGGCACACATGCACAATTCACAGACCCACCTATTCCCTTTCTTTACCGTCTGATCAAAGCAATTCCCAAAAACTCCTTGTCAAATTACCTTTTTACTCACCAAAATAAACTCTGCCATTTAAAATACTTTTATTTCCTTGCAATTAAATCCTCTTTCCTCTTGTATAAATACCCAATTGCCCTTAATTGTCCAATTAAAATTCTAATTTCCAAATAAGTCACTTGTGGGGTGTGACACTTTAAGTCCTTTTTCCAAGGCATTCTCAGCCTCTTCGGAGCATTATCTTTAAGTCCTTTTTCACAGGCGTTCTCAGTCTCTTCGGAGCATTATCTTTAAGTCCTTTTTTCGAGGCATTCTCAGCCTCTTCGAAACATTATCCCTTAAGTCTTTCTTCTAAAACATTCCCAATCTCCTCGGAGCATTAATTTTTTCTAAATATTCCAAATTCTTTCAATCCAAGAGAATGTCCGTACTTTGTAGCCTAAATAACGGCTCGGTGAGATTCAAAGATTTCCATACTTTGTAGTCTAGATAATGACTAGATGTAATTATAGGGAAGATGTTCATATTCCACAAATCCTTATCCAGGGAACAACCAACCTTCAGAGGGCACCCGTCTGACATCGACCCCAACAGTTATGTACTGCCACAGGTATACATCTCTTTTATATACCCTACGCATTTGCTTTGCCTTTTTTTGTAGAATAAAAAGAGGTTCAGGATAAGCGCTAGCAAAGACAACGACAAACAAGTCACAATGCCAACCCAAGGATGGTCAATAGTCAGGCACTAGGGTAACCGGATGGTGGTTAGGAAATCAGACACTACATCATTCAGATAGTGGTTAACAGGTAAAAAACAACCAGACTGGATGGAGGTCAACAGATCAAAAATCATGTCTTGCAGACTGGATGGGGGTTAGCAAGATTAGGCCGTGCAAGCCGAGATGAGACCAGCGGGACACCTGCAATAGAACAGATTGCAACAGGGTTGTAGTTAGAGAACACTGCATCTCACAGATACCATACAAGCCGAGATGAGTCCAGCGGGACATATGTGATAAAGTAGATCGCAACAGGGTTGTAGTTAGAGAACACTGCATCTCACAGACAACATGCAAGCCGAGATGAGGTCAGCGGGACATATATGATAGAATAGATCGCAATAGGGTTGTAGTTAGAGAACACTACTTCTCACATCACTTAGACACCGTGAAAGCCGAGACGAGGCCAGAGGGACACGCACGATAGAACAAATCGTAATTGGCTTGTAGTTAGAGAACACTACTTCTCACGACATTCAGAAATCGTGCAAGCCGAGATGAGGCTAGCGGGGCATATGCAATAGAACACATTGCAATCGAGTTTGTAGTTAGATAACACTACATCTCACAACACTCAGATACTGGATAGGCCGAGACGAGGTCAGCGGGATGAAGGTGGCAAAATGAATCATTGATATGTTGTGGTAAAATATGCTACAGATCAGCAGCGAGGGGTCACCAGCTTGAACACACCGCGGAAGGCAAAGGGATGCCTCAGGTACGCATCTCTTTCCTTCTTCTCTGAATTTTGGCTTATCTAGGCACTACTGCACTAGTTTCCCCAAAATTGGGGGCAACTGTAGACACCGGGTCCTGAGGCAGCCCAGATCAGAGGTTACCTAATGATGAAATTAACGGCTATTTATAGGCAAAAAGGTAGGAAGTGATGATTTCCTTGTCAAATTTACTTTTTAGAAATAAAAAAAAATAATAAAAAAATATGAAAACTAAAAATAAAAATAAAAAAGGGAGTTTGGGGGCTATATATTTTAGTCAAATTTGTCTTTAAAAAATTTAAAAATAAATAAATAAATAAATTTTGGCCGTTTGAGGCAGCTGGCACACGAGGGAGAACCTCCCTCGTGCGCCAGGCGAATGCCCAGCTGCAGCGTGCTCGCGCTGGCGCTGGGGTGCTCGCCCCTGCGCTGCACAACATGCGCGTGGTGGGCAAGGCACCGTTCAACCGTGCGCAGGCGACGAGCAAGGCGCCTCTTGCCCCGAGTGCGCGCGCAACGGGCTAGGCGCCTCTCTCCCGTGCACGAGCGACGGTCGAGGCATCACTCGTCCGTCCTCACCTGCCAAAGCGCGGCGCGCGCATTAGAAACCCGTCGCTCACCAGCGACAGGCGTCGGCCGCTGCAGTCCGCCCAAATTCGCCGAAAATGCAATTTTTGGCCTTTTTCATGATTTTTTTCCCAAAATTGATTTTTTATCCCATTTTTTGGTATTTTCATAATTTTTTCAATTTTTAAAATTAATAAATTAATTTTTTATTTTATTTATTTTATTTTATTTATCCTTAATATAAATATCAAAGATTTAATTTTATCTTCTTTTCTTTGAATTCAAAAGGATTTGATTTTATCTTTAAATCTAATTTGAATTTAAAAATATTTGATTTTATTTTCTAAAATCAAATTTGAATTCAAATAGATTTGATATCTATTTTTAAAGATAATGTAAATTTTAAAAAAAAAAATGATTTTTGAATTTAAATTTTAAAAAGATTTGTTTTTTAAATTTGAATTTTAAAAAGATTTGATTTTTAAATTTGAATTTTAAAAAGATTTGATTTTGAATTTAAATTTCAAAAAATTTGAATTTTTATCTTTATCCTCATTTATCCTATAAATAGGAGGCTGGGGATCGAGAAAAGGATTCAGATTTTTATACTTTTCATTCTTCTTCTTGAATAGAATTCTCTCTACATTTTTTAGTTTCCTTCTTCAAATAAATTTCTTAAGGTTTCAAAAATCAGTTTTCAATGGAATAATCCTTCTTGACACAAAGACAATAATTCTTTGTTCTTGAGAATTGTTATTTTCTTTCATTATTTATTTTTAAGCGGCTTTCTTTCTTGGAATAAAACTCCAACTTCTATTATTTTCAATCCTAATTTTGCGGATCAAAGTAAGGAAATCAATCATATTTTCCCTTCATCGAGTTCGAATTCTGAGGGTAAATATTCTGGGACCAATCCTACTTTTCCTTTATTTTCTTATTTTATTTATTCACAATCATTTTATCAATATGTAGATATTTATGTCTATTGTTTATATATTTATTTTATCTCTGATATTTTCTTTCTTTTATTTCATTGTCCCACTCACGTGTTATTTGTTTTTCTTGTGAGATTATTTATTTCTACTAATTGTGGGGCGTTGAGAAGGGGAGCCCACTAGAATGGTCCGAGGACGCCAATTTGGTTCATTTTCTTTACCCTATTTCCTTTTAGTTTATTTTTATTTTCAATTTATTATAAATATTATTTTGAGCCCGCTAAAGTAAAAATGGCTAAGCTTTTCTACAAATAAATGAGATTCTTCTAATAAAATGAGACCAATGTCCTAGTTTTTCCATCCAAATAAAATTGTCACTTTAAATTATTTTTGTAAATATGCATGCGAAGACCAATGTCTTCATCCTCAATAAATATCCCGCTTTCTTTATGTTTCCCTTTTCTGCTCATTTACAAGGGGGGTTGTATTCCGCCCCTAGTTTTGTTGTAAGCTATTATATTTTTCATTTGCTTTATTTTGAGCTTACATTATTTAATACTTTCATTATATGAATGATCTGACGCTTTAATTATTGCATTAAACTGAATGAGAAAAGGAATGAAATATTAAATTTAAAACTCAATTATAATTTAACCAAGGTATGAATAAATGGGAAGTCCCGAACCATCTCTGGCCTTAGGCTCAACGAGGTTAGAGGACCATCTCAAATGTTCTATTAGGGTGGGGTCTCCAAAATATCTCTTATTGCCCAAAATAGGCCCAATTTGCATTGTCTTAGGCTCAACGAGATTAAATGATCTTACTAGTGTTTTATTGAAAGAGGTGTTCAAAATATCTCTGGCCCACCCAAAATAGACATATATGCATCGTCTTAGGCTTCACGAGATTAGATGATCCTCCCAATGTTATATTGGAAGGAGATGTCCAAAATATCTCTGATTGCCCAAAATAGACACACACGCAGTGTCTTAGGCTCAGTGAGGCTAGAGGACCTTTCCCAATATTCTATTAGGTGGTGACTCCAAAACACCTCCTTATTGCCTAAAATAGACGCCCTTGTAAATCTCTTACAAGTTTTCATAACCTCTCCCGAATGCCCTAAAAGCAGGTTTTCGGGGCGCCCCGGGGTTCGGTGCGCGTCACAATGCTCCTCTGCCCTATCACGAGTTGTGCTCTAGTGCACAACTCGTGACTTGGCTCCCCAGCCAGCACAAATCGTGCTACACCCGATCGAGAACTGTCGACTGTCGATCGGCAGCCGAGCGCTCTATCGCGCTCACGACAGTGCGCCCATGGCACTTCCGATCGAAAGATGGCAGCTCGGTCGGGACCTGGACTCACCGATCCCTGTCATGCTTGAGATGATCGGTACGCTCGCAACAAAGTCACGTTCCAAGTATGCAAAACTCCCTTCATCACTAAACCACACCCATGACTCAAAAAATCAATTTAAACTTCAACTTACCTTGGATCAACCATATCCCATCATAACAAACAGCATATACACAACTTTTACAACAATTAATACAATCAATCCATGAATTAACATAATCAAAACTCCAACAATCGCAAACCCAGAAAATTACAGTAAAAATCTATCCAACTCAAATTTTCTCCCATAATTCATCATTCATGCATCACAACTTAAATTAAACTAAGACTCATAACATTTATACTAACATGAACCTCATAATCGTAAAATTTTCAAAAATTCAAGGAAGAACACAAAATCATAAAAATGCACATAAATCCCAAACCTGTAAATCCTAAGCTCCTAGTTGCAAACTCCACTCCCACTTGCCTTCTCTTTCCCCTTAGGATCACGAGTAGGCACTTCTAAACCAGGGACCTATGAAATCACACCAACACAAAAACCCTAGATTAAGAACATATCTAACAACAAATGTAGAAGATGAAGAAAAGACAGAACTCAATAAAACTTACCTAAAACAATCTCTTAAGTTGATCAATTTCCACCAAAACTCAGCCACAAGAATAGGGATCAAGATGGAGCAAAGAGAAAGGAAGAAGAGAAGGAGAAGGAGGCGTGAGGAAGAGAAAACGGGAGAGTGTAAGCACCGTGTCCCGGAGCGGTCCGGATCAGAGGCTACCCTATGATGAAATCAATGTTCGAGCCTGTACGGGAGGCTGCATTTGGAGGTTTTAGTCCCGCGTTCCATGAGAAATGAGGATTTTCTGCAATTCCTGGGAAGAGGGGGAGAAAACGGAAGTTTTTCGAGTCAAAAAGGCTTTTTTGTCCTCCACAAACGGCCAGCCCGTCTGTGGAGGCAGCCCATCGCTTCGAGTCACCGACGGCTCAGGGTATTTTCCGACGCCCGTCGGAAAGTCACCGCCCCTGTCAGGAGCCGCAACCGTTCCGACGCCCGTCGGTGGATGTGGTAGGGCCGTCGGAAGTGTCCTTGTGTCAGTAGGATTCTTCCGACGCCCGCCCCCATACACCGACGCTCGTCGGTCGTGTCTGGCTATATAAGGTCCGGATTTTCATTTGAAAAGGGTTGGAAAATTTTTCAGAAGAGGAAACTCTGCCAAAATTCAAGCACGTTTTCTCTCTCTTCCAAAAACACTTTTTTCTAAAGAACTTTATTGAATCAAGGATCAAATCAATCAAAGGAACTAAAAGCTAATTAGTTTTCTTTAGATTTTGACTCCAAAATCAATTTTCTGAAGGATTAAAGGTGAAATATCTCATTTTCTCCCTCTAATCTTTCACTGTTGTTTCTCGTGGAACGCGCGGGGACCTAACCGACACCAGAATCTCACCTGAAGTGATTATTTGAGGGTAAATATTCCGGATTCTCTCTCCATTTTCATCTCATATTTATTTTTTATTTATTTATTTATTCATTCTGTGAAATTTTTGAATACCTGTCATTACTTTTCTTCATTTTGACTCCCTCATCTCCTTCCTGGATAAAACTTGCTTTTTGATCTCGAAAGGCCTTTTTTCCTTTCTGTTTTCCGGAGACAGAGGTGACCGACGGGTCATCTTCATTACCGACGCCCGTCGGTCACCCACCTACAGACGCCCTTTTTGAGTGACAAACGGGCATATCGAATAACCAAACCGACGCCCGTCGGTCAACCAGGAAAGGCCGTCGGTGGGTTCTGCCTCCATTTTTTTATCATTTTTCATCTCTATTCAGTCTCTTTGATTTCTTATGTGTTAATTTTATGTATATTAACATCTCTTAACTTTCTGTGAGTGTATATTGGTCCTCTTGGATTATCCCGAGCTTGAGCGGCTGCCTACCATGCGTGGGGGATTTCGTCCGGTTTAGTTTTCTTAAACCTCTTGATTTATTTCTCTCGCCTATTCATTAATTGATCATTTTATGTGTATGAATAATCTCTTTTTTTATCCCGTTGAATGTAAAAATAGACCAACGATTTGTACTCAAATAAAAATGAGTTTTGTATAAAATGCAAAAGGGTCCAACACCCTATTTTTATCCAATAAAGATCATCACAAATGAATATCCCATTTTTGATAATGATGCATGCGAGGACCAAAGTCCTCAAGAATAAACAATGCCCCGATTTATGTATGCCTCGCACATTTACAAAAGGGAGTTGTATTTCGCTCCTTGTATTATTGTAACTTATTGCTTTATTATCTATTTGATCATTTATCGTTTTCAAAATGTGAATAAATGCGCCTTTTAATTGAACTGCATAGTGTGGAGAGAGAGCGAATTAATGACTTTAAAATTTGATCATAAACTAATTGAGGTAGAAATAGATGAGAAATCCCGGACCCAGCTCTGGTCTTTGGGCTCGAGAGGTTAGAGGTTATCCTCCAAAATACTTCTTGGGTCACGAGGCTTTAGCGCTAATCCTAGGCTCTTTAGGGCGAGAAGTTCACCTTCTATGACCCCTCTGGCTGGCCCAAAATGGATACCAAGCGCAGTCTTAGGCTCTCCGAGGCGAGAGAAACTTTCCCAATGTTCTATTGGGTGGCGACTCCATGATACCTCCTTGTTGCCCAACATAGATGCACTTGCGATTTATCGTAAGCTGTCAACGGACCCGCAAATGCCCCGGTCGCCCAAGTTGCGGGCGGCCGAACGGGCGGCGCATCGGGATCCGGCGCGCGTCACAGTGGCGACTCTGCTGGGGACGTTTATGGTTCGATATTTCGATTTGAAAATACCTCTTTTAACATTTATGATTAAAATTTAATTCATAAATTCGCTTTCTCTCAAATTTGCATTTGCATATCATTAGAGCCTTAGAATACGCTAGTTTGGTCCCTCTTCTAGCCCCGGTGCGTTCCTGAAGCACCTCCTCATTTTCACTCAATTTGGGGAAGTGTTAAGGATAATCACCAGCCCAAGCCACGTACCTCAATGGTATATCAAAATGGTGACCCGATCGGTCGCTACGCTCGTGATGAGCTAGACCCGTCGGCAGGGATCATGCTTGGGTAGCCTCAAAGAAACATCTCCCTTGTCCAAAGCTCATGTAATGGCTGTAGTCACTTTCCACAGGTGAAATGAACCGTAATCTCATGCTTGCTGTATGGATCCTCACGTATTGGATGAGTCCAAATATCTCGCTTGGTAACCTAGCCAAAGGCTATCATGCCCCGGTAGGGCCATGTCGAAATTTATGGAGCGTCCGAATACGTGACGATCATCATCCATCCGCTTGTACATTAGCATAGGAGAGTTATGCTGCCGGTTTTTCGCCGCGCACCATACGCGTCCATTGGGTCCCTCGTTGACCCTTGGGCTAATCCCACCTAGGAAAGAGACTGCACGACCACGTGTGTGGGAGAAATAAGGGTGGAAGGACCTACTTGCTTGCTTGTGCTCTGTAAATGTTGCATATCACGATCATGCATTATACCTACATTTCATGCATCATTCTAACTTTTGTCCCTGCAGCCATCATAGATCTGCCCAGGTGGACTAGATCACCAACCGGGCGACTGATCCGAGTTCTTACTCCTGAGCTGTCAGATAGAGAGGGTCTACCGGAGATTTTATCAGAAATCAGTGGTACAGTATCTCAGATGGCAAACTCGCCTAGGGGGGAAGATGCCACCAGGGCCATGATTGCGGAAGAAGTGGGCCGCCGTTTTGAGGAATTCGAGGGCAGGATGATGAATATGTTGACCGCCTTGGCACAGCAGAGCGCTCAGCCGAATGCTCCACAGAATCCTCCTCCTCCTCCAATGAGACAGAATGAGCCTGAAGAAGAAAGGGTTGAAAGGCGAGAGGAGCCCGTTAGGCCGCCGCCGGTAGAGTTAAGATCAGTGGCTTCGGGAGAGCTGAGAAGAAGGCCAGTGCTAAGAATTGACGACGATAGAGATATCGAGGATGATAGGTTGAGCATGGCATCTGAGAAGGGGAAGGCGCCTCAGGCTGATGACTTTATTATGAAGAAAATGGAAGAGAGATTTGAGGCTATGGCTCGTATGATAGGCAGAGCTCACGGGATGAATCCTGAGGATAGGGAGCTGGACGGAGAGGACCCGATCCCTTATAACTTCAAAATGGCGGATGTGCCGAAGTTTGATGGTACTTCTGATCCCACCGCACATGTAAAGCAATATTCTCTGGTCATGAAGGGGACCACATTGTCCAAGAAGCAGAAAGTAGAATACTTTTGTCTGAGTCTGACCTCTCATGCCATAGATTGGTATCATGGCCTTGACCGCCGTACTAAAGAAGATTGGGATCTGCTCACTGAGGAGTTTCTGAAGCAGTACGACTGTAATACCAGAATGGAGGTGACTCTGAAAGATCTTGAGCTACTCCAGCAGAAGGCCGGGGAATCCTTCCATGAGTATCTTACCCGATGGCGGAATCGAGTAATGGAGATGCACCGAAAGCCTGATACCCAGGACCAGATCCGTCTTTTCATTAAGAACGCGAGCCCGTACTTGAAGGAGGGATTGAGGATGAAGGGGTTAAAGGACTGGGAGTCCCTCAAAGATATTGCCATCGAAGCGGAGGGAGAGTTTTTAACCCGAAAAGCTAACAATGACAATTTCGCCAAAAGGGCTAACCCCGGTCAAGGAGCCAGTAGGCCGGCAGGTCCCAGTAACAGCACTAGAAGAATGGGTGAAGTGTCTGCTACTGAGGTAGCCACCCAGAGGAATTTTTGAACTTGGGGAGACCATTATCCTGGGTCTTGAGGAGGCTGATGAAGGAAGGAAAATTGCGCCCTCTAACTCCTAGGCCAGCTTTGACACAAGGGAAACCGGGACATAAGGACAACGAATTATGTGCATTCCACCAGCACTCAGGCCATATCACTGATAAATGCAAGGCCCTCCGGCACTCTATCCAAGACTTGATCGATAGCAAGCAGATCTCTGACCCTGAGAAGAGAGAAACTGAGAAGAAGCCTGGTTATAATGTCGTACCACCGCCCGTGTTTATGATTCAATCTAGCCTGCCAGAGTGGTACGTGCTGCAAGATCTGTATGGGAGTGAGGAGTCTGCTGTCGATAATTCCAAGGATGGGAAGGAGAAAGCAGTTGTGGCGACTCTTGATTGCTGGTCTAGCAGTGAGAGCGGTGGAGAAGCCGAGGGTGAAGAAGGATTGAACCTTGATTTGTGGGGCTCCGATGGAGACAAGGGAGAGATAAGCGCTGTCACTAGAAGTGGAAGGGTGATCCCCGAGATTGCAAAGCTACCTGAGCCGGTACAGCCATTGGCAGAGAAAGAGCCAGAGGAGGAACAGATTATAAGGCAATTGAAGAAGACCGCAGCTCAGATATCCATTTGGGATCTGTTGAGGCAATCCCCCTCTCATAGGCAGAAGGTAGTAGAGGCTTTGGTTGAGGCCACAGTCGCCACCACTATTTCCCCGTCAGAGCTTTTGGGTTTAATTAAGGGAGGATCTGAGGAGAGATTGGTCTTTTCTGACGCTGACTTACCAGTGGAAGGACGCAACCACAATCGACCCTTGTACATTAAAGCACAGATTAGCGGTAAGCACACTGCTTGCGTTATGGTGGACGATGGGTCTTCTATCAATGTGTGCCCTTTAATAGCTTTGCAAGCTTTTGGTTTAAGCGAGGATATGCTCAGCGGATCCGATCTGACTATCACGGCCTACGATAACTCGAGGAGGCAAGCCTCGGGAACCTTCAAGACCTTGGTCAAGACAGGACCTATCGAGGTGGAGGTCGAATTTGTAGTTCTGCCCATCCCTGCTAACTTCTCAGCTTTGCTAGGGAGACACTGGTTTCATAAATTAGGAGGAGTGCCATCCACACTGCATCAGATGATAAAATTCCCACACGAAGGGGAGGTGGTGACTATCAAGGCGGCAAGGGAAAACCAGGTCTCGGTGCTGGAAATTGCCAATCAGCCATTCAGTGGCTTCCATATGTCTATGATAAGGGGAGAGCACGGATCAGTAGATAGCCCGGCTGTGGTTAATATGTTGAAGAAGATGCACTATCTTCCTAGGGCTGGATTGGGCAGAAACTCCCAAGGATTGCAGACCGCGATCACCACTCGAGGGCAGAAGAACCGGAAAGGTCTGGGGTACAGAGGTGGCTTCGGCAAGAAGAGAGTAGCGGGTAAGATCCCCCAAATTTTGGAGAGCTTTGTGCCGGCATCCTCAGTTTGTGCATATACTGGCGAAGATGAACCGCAATGGGTAGAGGGGAGGATTGTCCCTGGTTTCGAGATTTTCAATGATGTGTATGACTGGCACGTCGGGTTCGTCAAGACTACTGAAGACTTTTGGGATGAGGAAGTCATGACTCAGGGTATCACTTGGGACAAGTGCGAGCTTGAGGAGGTCGTTACTAAGAAGATGGTAGCTGCCAGGCTGAAAGGAAAAGAGAAGATAGCAGACTTGGAGCTGAAAATGGGGGATTTGAAGATTTCTTCCGACGTGCCTGAAGGGCCTCTGCTAAATCAGAAAGTTAGTCAGCAAGCTGCAACAGCATCGACCTCGGGAGTGGCGGAAGAAGACTCTAGCCTAGATTGTCTTTTTATTCCAGAACTCTTTTATGATGTAAATGATAACTATAATATTATCAATAAGATGAACAATTTCACTTATTTGTGCGATGTTTCTAATGATTTCAACATGCATGAACATGATCATATTCCATCAATTTTTGACATTGACTCCACTGGCACAACGCCTTTTAATCTTGGAACCTCGGAAAACCCGAGAGAAATTCTAATAGCATCAAATATAACTCCTGAGGAGAGAAAAAATTTTGAGAGAATAATAAGAAAACATGAAAAAGTCTTTGCCTGGACCTACGAGGACATGCCGGGGATTGACCGAGCTGTGGCGGAGCATGCCATCCCGACTTACCCAAATTGCAAGCCTGTGAAGCAGAAGTTGAGAAGGCTAAGACCAGAATAGGCTGACAAGGTTAAGGAGGAAATTCGACAGCAGATTGAAGCTAAGTTCCTTGTGGAAGTCCAGTATCCTACATGGCTGGCAAATGTGGTTCCTGTGGCAAAGAAGAACGGAAAGGTCAGGGTGTGTGTGGATTATCGAGATCTTAACAAAGCCTGCCCTAAAGATGATTTTCCACTACCCCATATTGATGTATTGATAGACAGTGCCGCCAATTGCGCGATGTACAGTTTTGGGGACGGTTATGTGGGCTACAACCAGATCCTGAACAAGATAGCTGACCGGGTTAAAACTGCCTTTATCACAGAGTGGGGCACCTATGCCTATCGGGTCATGCCTTTCGGCCTGAAGAATGCAGGGGCCACATACCAGAGGATGGCAACCAAGATCTTAAGTGACCTGATTCACAAAGAAGTGGAGGTGTATGTCGATGATATGATGCTCAAATCAGCTACCCGAGAGGGACACTTTGAAGCTCTAGAGAAGTTCTTCACCAGGATCGATAAGTATAATCTGCGACTTAATCCCAAGAAGTGCATTTTCGGGGTGACTTCAGGAAAGCTGTTGGGACATGTCGTCAGTCAAAGGGGGATAGAAATTGACCCCGACAAGGTGAAAGCTATCAGAGAGATGCCTGTGCTACAAAAGGAGAAAGATGTAAGGAGTTTTCTGGGCAAGCTGCAGTATGTTAGCCGGTTTATTGCCAAGCTCACTTCGATATGCGAGCCTGTTTTCAAGCTGCTTAGAAAGAATCAGCCTGTGGTCTGGAACGAGGACTGCCAGAGAGCCTTTGATAATATAAGGGAGTATCTGTTAAATCCGCCAGTACTAAGGCCTCCGCAACCTGTTAAACCGCTTATTCTGTATCTGGCCGTGGAAGACGGTTCAGTGGGCGCCATGATGGCTCAAGAGGATGAATTTGGGGTAGAGTTTGCGATTTATTACCTCAGCAAGAAGTTCCTGACTTACGAAATAAAATATGCTGAAGTGGAGAAGATCTGCCTTGCAGTAATTTGGGCATCAAAGAAGCTGAGACATTACTTCCATTCATACAAGGTTCAGGCCGTAGCCAAGCAGAATCCATTGAGATATTTGCAGGAGGCACCATCTTTGCTTGGAAAGATGGGGAGGTGGCTGCTCTTGCTACAAGAGTTTGATGTGCAATACATCACCCGCAAGACTATTAAGGGGCGAGCTGTAGCCGAATTTCTTGCTGAACATCCTATCCAAGGGGACACCCCCGAATTTACCTTTCCTGACGAGAGCATAGGCACGATTTCTGTTCAAGGATGGTAGTTGCATTTTGACGGGGCAGTGAATAACAAAGGAGCCGGAGTCGGAATCATCCTGACGACCCCAGATAATGAGAAACTTCCTCTTGCTAAGAAGTTAAGATACAAAGCAACCAACAACGAAGCTGAATACGAAGCGTGCACCTTCGGGTTAGAAGCTCTAGCTGTATTGGGGGCAAGAAACGTAGAGGTATTTGGTGACTCGTCCTTGGTAATAAACCAGATCCGAGGTGAGTGGGCTGTTAAAGAAGAGCGACTGGTCCCCTATGTTCAATATCTGAAAGGGATGTGTGGGCAGTTTGAGACTTGTACTTTCCACTTTGTGCCCAGAGATGAGAACCGTCTGGCTGATGCGTTGGCAACCTTAGTGTCAATGTGGGATAACCCTGAAGGAGTGGCCATGAAACCGGTGCTAATTTCGAGCTCTGATAAGCCTAGTTTTGAAACCGAGCCAGTGATGGAGGTCGAGGCATCAGATGGCAAGCCATGGTACTTTGATATCATGAATTACTTGGAAAGCAATAGATTTCCAGAAGAGGCCACTGAAAAAGACCAGAGGATGATACGTAAGTTGTCTACTCAGTTCATATCCTTAGAAGGGGTGTTGTACAAAAGACGGTCAGATGGGATTCAGCTCAGGTACTTGAATGAAAGAGAAGCGCGCAAGATAATGGAGGAAACACATGCAGGGGTCTGTGGGGCCCACATGAATGGTTTGACCTTGGCCAAGAAGATCATGAGACAGGGCTTTTATTGGCTTACGATAGACACTGATTGTTCAAAGTATGTCAAACAATGTCAGTTGTGCCAACAGTACGCAGATCTGAGACACCTGCCGGTATCAGAACTACATAACCTGACATCACCTTGGCCGTTTGCTGCTTGGGGGATAGATATCATTGGAGAAATTCGCCCTACGGCGTCTAATGGGCACAGATACATCATAGTCGCAATCGACTATTTCACCAAATGGGTCGAGGCAGAATCTTTCAAGAAAATTGACGCAAGGGACATGGCCAAATTCATAGAGAGGAATTTGATATGCAGATATGGCCTCCCTCATCACATAGTGTCTGATAATGGAGTGCAGTTCATGGGAGAAACCAGAAAACTTCTCGAGAAATATGGTGTTGAGCATCATAAATCCTCTCCCTACCGACCGCAAGCGAATGGAGCAGTAGAAGCCGCCAATAAGAATGTGAAGAAGATCTTGTCCAAGATGGTCCAAACCTACAAAGACTGGGCTAAAAAGTTACCCTTCGCCCTGTGGGGATACAGAACGACGGTAAGATCATCTACAGGCGCTACACCATTTTCCCTGGTATACGGAACAGAAGCAGTATTGCCAGTAGTGATAGAACTTAAATCTCTAAGGGTGGTCATGGAGGCCCAAATCCCGGAAGCCGAATGGGCGCAGCAGAGGTTGCAGCATTTGAACTTACTGGATGAGAGTAGGCTGAAGGCTTATTATCATAATCAGATATACCAGAAGAGGTTGGCAAGAACTTTCGGAAAGAAAGTGAGGAAGCACCCGCTGAAGGAAGGGGACTTGGTGTTCAAGCAGATGAGGCCAGGGATACCAGACATCAGGGGGAAATTCAGACCTACCTGGGAAGGGCCGTATATCCTTAAGAAGCTGTTGTCCAAAGGGGCTGCAATCTTATCAGATAGCGATGGGAACGAATTCAAAGAGCCGATCAATGTCGACAGACTCAAAAGGTTCCACGGCTAAAGACCAAAATAAAAAGAAGAGAATAAAATGCCCCGCAAGTCGAAAACTGAAAAAAGGCGGCTATGCTAAAATTGGGCGCCTCGACAGGGTGAAAACCAAAAAAAGGCATCCTGTGCAAAAATTAGAGGCATGAGAGAAAATGTCCAATCGTGAAAACCCGAGAGGGCCGATTGGTAACAGGAGTTGATGCTGTTAAAATTTAGTTTCATGCATTGATGGCGCGTAAGCAACTGAGTAAATGCCAAAACTGATCATGTATGCTGAAATTATATGGGAATGTACACAAAACTCGTGAAAAGGGATGAATATTATTCTTTTCACTTTTGTCATTTTCTAGTTCTGCATTAAAAAGAAATATAGCACAAAAAGAAATACACATATAGGCTAGGCTAAGTCCTGCTGCTGCTCTCGCCGACCAGATGTTTGAGCCCTCGGGTCCTGTTATCAGAGGCTGGACTAAGGATCCACTTCTTGTGCTCGTTAGTCGAAGATGCGGAATGATTACCGAACCTCGGGATAACGGTCTTCCTGGGTAGTCTACCCCACAGCTCATGATACCGAGAAGCAAACGCAGCCGAAAGATCTCCTCCTCGGAAGGACAGGGGAACCCTCACTATATCCTGGATCGTCCCGAGCTGCCGTGAACATCGAGAAGTGATGCAGAAGGTGGCCTGACGGAGGCCGCAGAGGGGAACACAATCCGATGACCCGTCGATGACTACATGAGACAGCGGGAGCCAAGCTGATGTAAAACTGATGTCATCATCTGACAACTCACCAAATCTGGTAATGCCTTCACCAGCCGTGGCACACCCATATAATCGCCGACGAGGCAAGAAATGGCTCGGCGAGTACTGCGGAGTGACTCGAGGGGGTGGCTCAGACAGCATCTTCAGTTTCTCTTGCAGCCAGGTCTGAAAAAAAAAAAAAGCCGTTGGAGTAAGTAGGGTTTACTTCAGGCAAAAATAAGGCATAGGGTTGTGTGAAAATCCGAAAGGACGCACCTCCCGTTAAGAAAAGCTAGTGTGAAAATCCATAAGGGATGCACTACCTTTAAAATAATGACGTACCTGGAGTAATAAGGGGCTGCCGGCAAAGGTTGTAGTAGACCCAGAGCTCACAGCGTCCAAACCTAGGATGGTTTCGGCTAGGACAAGTGGTAGGGGTGACAGGCCCAGATGAAAGTCGCTCAAGATTCCAAGCAGACGAAAGTCACCTGTCAAACCTCATGGAACAACAGTAAGGAAGTTCACCATGCAGAATAGGAACGTGATACTTACCCGATAGGTGGGGATGTCGGTGAACTGATCCAGAGCCTCGATCAGTGGCTCCAGAGAAAAGGAGGAACTCAGAGGAATCAGCCGGATGGTCTCGGAAGGAGGTATGCCCAGAGCTAGGGCTACGTCCCGGGTCTGAAGTAGGCCGCAGCGGGGGACGCAAGGCAGAGCGCTAGGAGGGAACCGAGCTCCCAGAATGGAAGCTAATTCCTCAGATAGAGGGCACAGTTCCTGGTAGGTGAATTGGAAGACGTGAAATCGGGGGTTCCAGAAATGGGTCGCCGCCAGGAGGAGGTTCTGGTCGATTCTCACCCTGCACAGGTATTTCAGTCCAGCCAGAGAGGAGAGGGCGCCTTCTCCCCAAGTGTGTTTGTCGTCTAAGATACGGTACATCCTTTGGGCTAGAGGAGAAGACATTTTCGAGAAAGATAAAAGGCCCAAGGTGTTGGAAAATGAAGAGACAAGAAGAGCAAAATTTTGTAAGATTTTATAGGGAAGGGTCACCGACGGTCTACCCGCCCCTCTACAGAGACGGTCTGCCCGCCTCTCTACGGAGACGGCCTGACCGCCTCTCCATAGAGACGGCCTGCCCGTCGGAAGTCCACCGGGCAGATGCATGCGTCATCATTGCATTCATCACGCGCATTAAATCGCATTCATTGCGCGACAGACGGCCAGCCCGTCGGTCGCTTTTACAGACGCCCTGCCCGTCGGTCACAAAATTCTATATAAGGGCGAGTGACAGACGGCGCAAACGTTGCTGTCCCTTTCTTCTTCCTCTCTCAAGCGGTTTCTAAACGTTTTCTAGCGTTTTTTGAGTCTTTTCTTCTTATTTTTTCGCGATTTCTTCATTTTTTCGCATTATATACTCACCCGGTGCCCGGATATTTATATTTCTCCAGTTTCTACACTTCTCCGGATTACAAGTAAGTAAATAATTACTTTTTTTTTATTTTTATTCAATTTATTTCTACATCCTTTCTTCTTTTAACTTTAAGAAGTTTTAGATAATTTTAGAATTTAGGGGGAATGCTGCTTATTTTTCTATATCGTTTAGTGCAATTAAATCTGAACTTTTTGCATGATCTCATAGAAGTAGAATTTTTCTATGATCTTGGTGCTTTAGAATTGCATCCTTTTAGCGCACCATTTTGTGCATAATTTGCTTTTGCGGCCTGAGGCCACTTTTTTTGTACTGTTGGGGGCACACTCTTGCCGGGGTGCGCCCCATTTACATGCATTTAATATTGCTAGGGCCTGAGGCCTTTTATCTTGCTTTTTCATGCAGGAGGTTGGGCATATCCCTGCCGGGGTGCTGCCCAACTTTTTATTATTTATTCTAGAATTGAATATTTATTTACTTTCCATGTATAATGCATGCCTTGGGACTTAGAAAGCCCATTCTTATTCACTTTAATTATCTCCATGAGGATTGCATGTTCCTTTTGCCATGATGCGTGCAAGGCATGTTAGGCTACTTCCTTAGACAGGATGTTTGCTATTTTTTATTTGTCATTACCTTTCTCTTTTTTATCTCACGTTGGGCCGCCATTGCCCTGTTAAGGCCTAGATGGACCTTAGATTTTGGAAAATAAACCTGATAGTGCTTGTTTTGCTAAGTTTTTGCTATCTGATTCCTTCCCTTTTGCAGGATGCCTCCCAGACGCAGAGCACCACAGGCCCAGCCCGAGCTTGTAGCTCCGGCTTGGATGGATGACGAGTCCGCTCAGAGGTACAGAGCGTTGGCTCAGGTAGAGTTTCGAGCCAGCCGTTTCGTATCTCGCCCTTTTCTAGAGGCCCTTGGGTTGGCCCCGGAGTTTGATCTACTTGCCGAGGGGGCTGGTTGGACAGAGTTTCTCGAGCCCGCCTTCCAGACATTTCCAGAGGCTACCCGCCAGGTCTTGGCCACTCTCCGCTACACAGGCTTTCAGAGTGCGGATACCGACCCGGGGGTGATTCAGTTTTGGTTTTATGGCGACCATGTCAGCATCACCAGGCAGAGGTTTGCTCAGGCCATGGGGCTCCCTACGGAGGAGGGGGTCAAGATCCCGCGACGAGCGGTGAGACGCGCCCATTGGGCGGCTATTGCCATACCAGGAGTGCTGTACGATCACGATACAGCGAAGAGCACCGTACTGGTGTCTCAGGCACTCCGGTACTTGCACAGAGTGCTTTCCAGCTCGTACCTTGGTCGAGCTGGTAATCCAGGGTCGCTTAACGCGGCCGAGATCTGGAGCCTCTGGGCTATGGTGGCAGGCCAGCGTCTCAACATTAGCCACGAGATCTTGGCCAACCTGACCAGAGTTGGCAGAGGGTCGACACCAGTGGTGATGGTAGGAGGGGTCATCACTCGATTATTGTTAAGATTGGGGTTTAACCCCGAGAGATTGAGAGGACCCTTGCCGGAGGGGATCCATGTAGACGCTGCAGCGGCAGTTCAGATGGGGATGATCTCCCCGATTTCTTGCCAGGCAGAGGCCTATAGGGTGTTGACTATCCACGAGACCCGGCAGATGTTCAACCTTCCACCCTTGGGGGCAGATCCTGATCACCCAAAGCACCAGGAGGAGCAGCCTCCACAGCCAGAGCCCGAGCCACAGCCTCAGCCTCCACAGACAGAGCCCCGGCCGGAGCACCGGCCTCCTCAGCCTCCTCAGCCACAGATGGTGCCTCCACCACAGCAGCAGGAGCCACCTAGGACCCCCTCGGACTTCGATTTTGAGATCACGATGGACGATCTCTTCGCCTCTTCACCGGCATCTAGGGCCCCGACTCCAGCCCCATCGCCGAGCGCCAGGGTACATATGCCTGCCTGCGAGCCCTCCGAGAGATACCATCCGTACTCCCGGGGCGATCCAGGAGCATCCACTTCTTCGGCACCACCACCAGAGCCAGCACCACAGCAGCCAGCTCAGCCGGACTACTTTCAGCTCCTCTCTTCTATGTTTATGGCCTTTGAGCGGCGACAGGATGAGAGGGATAGGGCCATTCATGAGAGGTTAGATTGCCAGCAGGCTGCTATTCAGGAGCAGTCTCAGTCGGTGGAGCGCCTATCCCGAGAGCAGGCGGGCTACATTGAGCATACAGCGAGGGAGCAGACTCGGGCCATGGATGCCTTTAGAGATGAGCAGACTCGAGTTCTGGAGGCCTTCAGAGGAGAGCAGATGAGGCTGGTTGAGCAGATTGCTCAGGGACAGAGGGAGTTGAGGCAGCAGCTCGCTCATGATGTGAGGACGTCACAGGACCAGGCGTCCCAGAGGGTCGATATGACCCTTCAGATGATTGATGAGTCACTTGACTCTCTGAGATCCCGCGTCCAGGCGATGGAGGGGATTCTCCCCCCTCTTTCTCAGACCATGAGGGAGTTTAGGGAGCAGACGGAGCAGAGCCTAGAGCATAGGAGGACGGCCGCCGCTGAGCAGACCACTCAGCTGAGCCAAGCCTTCAAGAAGTTGGGGGACAAGATCTCTGAGACCTTAGGGTTTTTGGGCACCTGTACCCAGCCCTTCTTGGACGGCTATGCTCAGGTTCAGTTCAGGCGAGCCCATGATCACGAGGCAGGACCCTCTACAGCTCCGCCACCACCTCCGGCCCGTCCACCTCCGCCAGGGACCGTGCATATATCGGATGATGAGGATCCCGATGAGCCCTCAGACTACACACCTCTCTGAGCTTCAGGGAGTTATTTTTGTATCTCTTGTATATTTTATATTTTGTATCTGCACTGTACAAAAATGACATTTCTAGTGGAAAACCTTTGCTTCATTATTTGCATGTTTTTTTCGATTAATTGCTTAAATAACATCACAGAAAGTGTACATTCTCATATTTACTTATGTGTCGATAAAAATGACAATGAAAAAAATAATACGAAACAAACAACAAAAGAATGATAATCAATAACATCTCAATAAGAAAAAAATGAATAAAAGGTGAAACATGGCGTGGCAAATAAAGCAAAATCATGCCATCAATAGACGGGTCAAAAGATGGCCACTCAAACATGAATTAACAAAATCTTTTATCTCACAGGTACAGAGAAATACCGATCTGAACACAGACATCGATTAAAAAAGATCTCCTTTAAAACAAGGAAACCAACGGAGTTTCCACACTCCAAGATCGAAGCTGCGGTTAGAAAAACACTGCTCTTCACCTCGAGACTGTGGTTAGAGAACACCGCATCACACGATCGAAGCTGCGGTTAGAGAAACACTGCTCTTCACCAGATCGAGATTGTAGCCAGAGAGTGCTGCATCTCACCAATCGAAGCTGCGGTTAGAGAAACACTGCTCTTCACCAGATCGAGATTGTAGCCAGAGAGTGCTGCATCTCACCGATCGAAGCTGCGGTTAGAGAAACACTGCACTTCACCAGATCGAGATTGTAGCCAGAGAGTGCTGCATCTCACCAATCGAAGTTGCGGTTAGAGAAACACTGCACTTCACCAGATCGAGGTTGTAGCCAGAGAGTGCTGCATCTCACCAAGCAAAGCTGTGGCCAGAGGGTACTGCACTTCAACAGATCGAGACTGTAGCCAAAGCATGATGCATCTCACCGGATCGAGGTTGCAACCAGAGAGTGCTGCATCTCTATGAGTACCTACCGGTCGAGAAAAGGCCGATGGGAATATCTTTGCATCACCGAGCGGATCGAGACAAGGTCCACCCGGCAAAAGGCACGGAGGGTGAAAAGCCGTCGCAGGTACGCTTCCTTTCCAACCTTTCTCTGAGTTTTGGCTTATCTAGGCGCTCGTGCACTAGTTTCCCCAAAACTGGGGGCAACTGTAAGCACCGTGTCCCGGAGCGGTCCGGATCAGAGGTTACCCTATGATGAAATCAATGTTCGAGCCTGTATGGGAGGCTGCATTTGGAGGTTTTAGTCCCGCGTTCCATGAGAAATGAGGTTTTTCTGCAATTCCTGGGCAGAGGGGGAGAAAACGGAAGTTTTTCGAGTCAAAAAGGCTTTTTTGTCCTCCATAGACGGCCAGCCCGTCTGTGGAGGCAGCCCATCGCTTCGAGTCACCGACGGCTCAGGGTATTTTTCGACGCCCGTCGGAAAGTCACCGCCCCTGTCAGGAGCCGCCTTGTTTCCCGGAGCACGCAACCATTCCGACACCCGTCGGTGGATGTGGCAGGGCCGTCGGAAGTGTCCTTGTGTCAGTAGGATTCTTCCGACGCCCGCCCCAATACACCGACACCCGTCAGTCGTGTCTGGCTATATAAGGTCCGGATTTTCATTTGAAAAGGGTTGGAAAATTTTTCAGAAGAGGAAACTCTGCCAAAATTCAAGCACGTTTTCTCTCTCTTCCAAAAACACTTTTTTCTAAAGAACTTTATTGAATCAAGGATCAAATCAATCAAAGGAACTAAAAGCTAATTAGTTTTCTTTAGATTTTGACTCCAAAATCGATTTTCTGAAGGATTAAAGGTGAAATATCTCATTTTCTCCCTCTAATCTTTCACTGTTGTTTCTCGTGGAACGCGCGGGGACCTAACCGACACCAGAATCTCACCTGAAGTGATTATCTGAGGGTAAATATTCCGGATTCTCTCTCCATTTTCATCTCATATTTATTTTTTATTTATTTATTTATTCATTATGTGAAATTTTTGAATACCTGTCATTACTTTTCTTCATTTTGACTCCCTCATCTCCTTCCTGGATAAAACTTGCTTTTTGATCTCGAAAGGCCTTTTTTCCTTTCTGTTTTCCGGAGACAGAGGTGACCGACGGGTCATCTTCATTACCGACGCCCGTCGGTCACCCACCTACAGACGCCCTTTTTGAGTGACAAACGGGCATATCGAATAACCAAACCGACGCCCGTCGGTCAACCAGGAAAGGCCGTCGGTGGGTTCTGCCTCCATTTTTTTATCATTTTTCATCTCTATTCAGTCTCTTTGATTTCTTATGTGTTAATTTTATGTATATTAACATCTCTTAACTTTCTGTGAGTGTATATTGGTCCTCTTGGATTATCCCGAGCTTGAGCGGCTGCCTACCATGCGTGGGGGATTTCGTCCGGTTTAGTTTTCTTAAACCTCTTGATTTATTTCTCTCGCCTATTCATTCATTGATCATTTTATGTGTATGAATAATCTCTTTTTTTATCCCGTTGAATGTAAAAATAGACCAACGATTTGTACTCAAATAAAAATGAGTTTTGTATAAAATGCAAAAGGGTCCAACACCCTATTTTTATCCAATAAAGATCATCACAAATGAATATCCCATTTTTGATAATGATGCATGCGAGGACCAAAGTCCTCAAGAATAAACAATGCCCCGATTTATGTATGCCTCGCACATTTACAAAAGGGAGTTGTATTCCGCTCCTTGTATTATTGTAACTTATTGCTTTATTATCTATTTGATCATTTATCGTTTTCAAAATGTGAATAAATGCGCCTTTTAATTGAACTGCATAGTGTGGAGAGAGAGCGAATTAATGACTTTAAAATTTGATCATAAACTAATTGAGGTAGAAATAGATGAGAAATCCCGGACCCAGCTCTGGTCTTTGGGCTCGAGAGGTTAGAGGTTATCCTCCAAAATACTTCTTGGGTCACGAGGCTTTAGCGCTAATCCTAGGCTCTTTAGGGCGAGAAGTTCACCTTCTATGACCCCTCTGGCTGGCCCAAAATGGATACCAAGCGCAGTCTTAGGCTCTCCGAGGCGAGAGAAACTTTCCCAATGTTCTATTGGGTGGCGACTCCATGATACCTCCTTGTTGCCCAACATAGACGCATTTGCGATTGATCGTAAGCTGTCAACGGACCCGCAAATGCCCCGATCGCCCACGTGCGGGCGGTCCGAAAGGGCGGCGCTCGGGATCCGGCGCGCGTCACAGAGAGCTAGGGCAATTTCTGCTCTTCCTTTCTCTTTCCTTGCCCTTTTTACCATTCTCTAAATCCTTGCCACATGCCCTCCTATAATTGGTGGAACTTGACCACTCACACCCTACACCCATGCATGATACTACACACAAGACTAATCCTCACTAACGCATACACTACTTCCCTATGAGCATGCACACTCTATCAAAACCCACAAAACATGCATGTAACCCCAAAATACAATTAACACATGCCAACCCACACACACACCTGCACACATACCCATGGCTCAAACTACTAAGGGGAAAATGGGGTGTGACAACTCTCCCCTACTAACAAAAATTTCATCCTCGAAATTCTCACCTGAACTGAACAACTGGGGATACTGAATCCTCATCGCTGCTTCTGGTTCCCAAGTTGCTTCCTCAACTCCATGATACTACTAAAGCACCTTAACCAGAGGAACTTGCTTACTTCTCAACTGCCTCACTTCCCGAGCTATAATGGCTTTCGGTTCCTCATTATAAAAATAATCTGGCTGAACCCGAATGGCCTGAACCGATATCACATGCGATGAATCCGATCGATACCGACGAAGTATGGAGACATGGAAGACATCATGTATCTTAGCCAATTCCATCGATAAAGCCAACTTATAGGCTACCAGACCAACCTTTTCCAAAACCTCGAAAGGCCCAATGAACCGAGGACTAAGCTTGCCCTTCTTGCCAAATTGCAACACTTTCCACTAAGGCAATACCTTAAGGAACACTTTGTCCCCGACCTCAAACCGAATATCCTTCCTCTTCAGATTGGCATAAGACCTCTGTCTATCCTTAGCCACTTTCAGATTCTGCTGCACAACTATGATCTTCTCCTCGATATCTCTAATCATCTCTGGACCAACAAAAGATCGCTCAGTCAACTCTATCCAATAAATCAGAGTCCTACATGGTCGACCATACAAAGGCTCAAACGGTGACATCCCGATGCTCGACTGATAGCTATTATTGTAGGCAAACTCCATAAGCTGCACATAATTGTCCCAACTACCAGAAAGCTCCAAAGCACAAGCCCGAAGCATATCTTCTAGAATCTGAATAACCTGTTCGGACTGACCATCTATTTGAGGATGAAATGCCATGCTGAAATTCAACTTAGTACACAAAG